>JAQHUG010000270.1:1039596-1054705 GCA_028555095.1 Dicrostonyx torquatus | reverse complement strand
TTCATAGGAATATCCTTCTTTAGGTTGGGAAAGTTTTCTTCTATAATTTTGTTGAATATATTTTCTGTGCCTTTGAGCTGCAATTCTTCTCCTTCTTCTACCCCTATCATTCTTAGGTTTGGTCTTTTCACAGTGTCCCAGATTTCCTGGATGTTCTGTGTTACGAATTTTTTGGATTTGTTCTTTTCTTCTATCAATGAATTTATTTTCTGTATCGTATCTTCAGTGTCTGAGATTCTTTCTTCCATCTCTTGTATTCTGTTGTTTATATTGCTTCTGGAGTTCTTGTTCATTTATCCAGCTTTTCCATATCCAACCATCTCTCAGTTTGTGTTTTCTTCATTGCCTCCATTTCAGTTTTCAGGTTTGAATGTTTCCTTTACTTGTTTGATTGCTTTTTCTTGGCTTTCTAGGGTATCTTTGATGTATTTATTCATTTCTTCTAACTTTTTGTTAGTCCTCTCATCTCTTTCTTTAAAGGAGTTTTTGACCTCTTCTTTAATGGTTTCTATCACTTTCATAAAGTTATGTTTAAAGTCGATTTCTTCTACTTCTTCTGGGTTAGATTGCTCAGATCTTCTTCTTGCATAATTGCTGCTTTCTGGTGTTGTTATGTTGCTTTTCAGGTTGTTGTAGGAACTCTTGGATTGGCGCCTGCCCATCTCTTCCTCTCCAGGTGGATCAACTAGTAGTAGATAGCAGTCACTTTCTTGGTCTGAGTGGAACTGGATCAGGGGCACTTACTCAGGATCTGCCGCTATGAAATTGGCAGGCTTCTCCCCTCTGTGGACCAAAACAAGCTCTGCAGCTTTGTATTCAACCTTCTATCATCCACGGTCTCAGCCCCGAACAGGCTGATTAGCACAGGGAACCCAGGACCGTGCCAAAGGGGAGTGATGCTTAGGGACAAGCTGGGGTGTGGAAAGCAAAAAGGTGGGGGTGGCGGGAGGGAGCCTCCTAATTGGGCAGAATGTTTAGCTGGTTGGAGGATGCTCCTAGTGGTTCAGTGGGCCAGGCTGGGCTGGGGAACACTCACCACTCTGTTCGGAAGGAACTGAAACAGGGGGACTCACCAGGGACCAGCCGCCATCCCTGCTTAACATTTTGAAAGCTCTTCAAGACAGTAGAAAATTAAGAACAATGCAATAGGACAGATTCCGTCATAAAAGACCTTTAAATGGGTCATAGTGTTAGACAGACATATGTAGGCTTGGGAGAGGGAAGAAAAAGAATATTAAAAACTCATAAAATAAAGTTAAAGTCTTTAAAGAGACACACTATAGAAAGTTATAGATTAAAAGAAATAAATATAAGCCACATAAAAATGGAAAAATCACAGAGACTCTGGATTATGTGTATTATTGTGTCTTCTTTAAATTTTTTTGACCTGTGAAGGAGCTAAATACAGAGAGACATTTCTTTGTGTGTTCTGCTAAGCAAATCCAACATGTATATTATAAAGCTATTTTGACTTCAGAATTTGGGTTTAAGGATATGATGCTTTGGAAAAGAGATTCTTCTTTTGTTTTCACAGAGGATTAGACCCTGTGGATTCCTTCTAGCCGAATATGGTATGATAGACCATGGCCTCCTGAAAGGTCACTGTGAACACCTTCAGAAAATTATTTCACTCAACTGGTGACTCAGATGAACCCAGCACACAGGATACACCATGAAAGACCTTATTGCCAGTGCCCCCATACAGCAGAAAGCAGTTTGGAGAGAAAAAACTGTGCCCATAGTCCCAAATATTGTTTATAAAAGTTCTTTTACATTTAAAGGGGATATAGATATGAATAATTTGCATTAGTATAAATCTTGATTTATTGATACAAATTTAAAGTCAATTTTGTTATATGTATATGCATTTCTGATGTTGATTAAGGTGTTGTGATTGTGTAGTTCATTTAAAAATGTAATGTATAATTAGGAAATATAGGTTAATGGATAATCTTCAATAATAGTCAAGCTTGTAGTCATGTTAGTTAAATTTTCTAGATATATTGAGATATATTTCAGTTAAATAGGCATTCTTCATATCTTTCAAAGACTACAGAATATGGCACTTAATGTTTGAATAACTTAGGATATTTCATGACAATGAGACACATCTGCTCCTGCCAGCACCAATCTACTTCAAAAATAAAATGAGCATCGAAAAGGCTCCCTATGGAATTTGCTAGCCATTTGGGCAAGAAACTGCTCTTGCCTTGACTGTTGCATAAACTGGACTCAAATAACCTGCAGAGAGGACTGCTGAACTTCCCTAAGGGTGAAATGGTCCTTCAGGGTTCCTGCTTCATGAAAGAATATGTGAGACATTCTGCAGGACACAGAAGAAAGTGACTGAACTGTCTTTGAATTTTCCTGCTTCATGGAAATGTCTGCTGGATACTATGGACCCATAGGCTGAAGATGGATGCCCCAACGGTACACAGGAACTTTGGGTGGCTGTACAGTCTCTTCTGGAGACTTTGATAGAGTGAGGTATAGATAGTTATAGTTATAGTTTTCCATTGTTATGATAAAAGATAAAATAGATCTAAATATTGTAACTATAATTCTTGCTTGATAACTGTTTTGTTATATGTAACTTTACTATGTTAAATGAAAGCCTTTCTTTTTGTTTAAACAGAAAAAGGGGAAATGTTGTAGGAGGGTCCTTCTGTATTTGGGTTGGTTTCATTCGTTAATAAAGAAGCTGCCTTGGCCTTTTGATAGGGCAGGACTGGGATAGGTGGGGAAAAGAAAACAGTATGCTGCGAAGGAGACAGATTCAGAGAGAGCTGCCCACCATGAAGCTGCCAGAGTCAGACATGCTAAATCTTTCCTGGTAAACCACAATCTGGTGGTAAATACAGATTATTAGAAATAGGTTGAATCAAGGTGTGAGAGTTAGCCAATAAGAGGCTAGAGCTACTGGGTCAGGTAGTGTTTCAATGAATACAGTTTCTGTGGAATTTATTTCATGTGTTAAGCTTTTCCAGACACCGGGAACTTGGCCCACTCCTCTTACGACAAGTGTCATTGTTAGAGGCTTGACTTTGTGTTCACTTTGCTTTATTAGTGCTGGGGTGTGAACTGATTTGAACCTGTGCATGTCTTATGAACACTGTCACAGTCTCTACATTCATAGGCATATCTGTCCTGCTGTAATTGGAAGATGCAATTTCCCTGGATTCATTGAGCACCTTGGACTTTTAAAAACTTTTAAAATTCCTAAGCAGAAGGGATTGATAGAGATGTCTCATTTAAGGCTGAATGCTCCAAAGTCTCTCTGCACAATAACCAGTTGTGTAACACCTTGTAATTTACCACCTGCTATAAGAAGAAGCTTCTATGATGTGGGCTGAGTAAGGCATTGATCTATGAATATTGCAATAGAACATTCAAAATCATTTTATTCCTATGTCTTCTAGCAGAATAATGGCAGTAGATTTTCCACTAGACACATGACTTATCTAGATTCATGTTCTTGACCATTTTAGCATCGTCAGCTAAAATTCTTGACCATTAGCAGATATCCCTTGGAAGAAGCCTTAAATCCAATCAAAAAGAAGTTGGCTACTCTAACAGTATTTGTATCTCTTTTGTACTAGTATAGTTTGCCAGTAGCTCTTCTTGTAGGTCAAAGAATTTGCTTTTCGGTGAGGTGATACTGATGATTAATGACCCTTCTCCTCTGGTAAGGAGAAAAGTATCATCTAGCCCTGTGAATACTAGTAAATAAGGGTGAAGCTTCTAATTAGGCAATAGCTCAACTTCTCCATGTTCGATAATATAAGTAATTTCTTCAGCAATAAGGCCTGGCCACAAGGTTATGGAAAGTAGTCTGCAGCCTTGACAAGAGCCTGTGATATTTAGGGGTTTCTAGAGGAGTCTTTTGGCCAGTGGCTCAGGCTCAATACAATGTAACCTATTCCTGAAACTAGAAATTTTTACTTAATGCCATAAGATGTCTAGATGTTATAGTGTCTCCATCATTTCAAGTCTTGCATTTCACTTCTTTGACCCAATTTCAACTGGTTTCTGTGAAAGATGAGAAATAAATCTTTAATTAAATTCTCTTGTAAGTATATTTAAGTTTTCTATAATCTATTGAATGTTCTATTCTTATTTCTGAGGCACAAATTGTTAACATTTACTTTGTTTTTCTACCTGTATATGCATATGTATCTGTATTGAGTATATGACACGTGTGTGTGTGTGTGTGTATCCACAGAAGTCTGAAAGGGGCTAGAGTTACAGGTCTATGTGATCACTTAACTTGCTTTATAGAAACTGAAATCAGGTTCTCTTAATTAAGCTAAGCCACCTATTCAGTACTTGTGATAAGTCTTTCATCAATAGTCTCTTATACTTATTTTGTGCTGGCATCATGCTGTTCTTGTCACTATGGCTCTGTAGTAGAATTTGAGGTCATGCACTGTGATGTCTTCAGTTGTGTCCTTTCTGTTTAGGATTGCTTTATCTACTTTCAGGCTTTCATAATTCTACATGAACTCCAGGTTATTTTTTATATTCTATGATGGGGGTTGCATTGAACCTGTAGACCACTTTTGATAATGTAGACATTTTAAAAATATTGTCAATCCATAGGTCAGGGAGACTTTTCCATCTTATAGTGTCTATATTTTTTTATAAATAAGAGACATGAAAAGTAAAATTAATCTAAAGATTCCACCTTACCTTATTTAAACTAGCTAAGATTAAGAAAATGAATGGTAAGACATTCTTGTGAGGATATGTGGACAGAGAAATCTTTCTCTCCTGGTAGAAATATAAATTGGTACAGACACTATGGAGTTTCATAAAAATGCTACATATGGAAATACTATTTGACCCAGCTATAATACTTCTGAGGATATAACAAAGACTCTTAAGCAATGCCATAGGGATAATTGAATAACCATATTTGAAGCTGCATTATTCATTATGGATACAAATGGTACCAACTTGAATGTCCACCAGCAGAAAATGGATAAATAAAATAAATTGCATAAAAAGTGAAATGTTATGTACTTTTAAAGAACAGTGATATTATGGCATAATCGGTGCAGTGAATGGAACTTGAAATTTTATGTTATTGAAAAATAAGGTCAGAAATATAAATTCAACTTTTTACCTCTTGCATAAAGCTCATGTATTTTTGTTTGTACTTGAGTGTATGGGTGGGTGTTATAGTTTATGAAACTGTAAAGGCTGATGGAAGGGGGAAGGAAGAGGTCTTATGGGAGGCAGGGAAGTGGAAAACCTAGTAAAATTCCTGTCACCTGTCACAAAGAGGAGGCTACTGAGAAAAGGGAGGTAGCCAGGAGAAGAGGTTCACACAGATAAGAGAGGAGAAGGACCAATAAAACAATGTGAATTAAAAAAATATATACCCCCATGAAAACCATTATGTGTGTGTGTGTGTGTGTGTGTGTGTATGTGCATTTAAAGCTGTGTTGATGCCTTCTTTGTTCAGACAGCTATTACTATCACTATTTTGAGTGGCAGCTTTGCTTTCTGGGAAAGGTGGATAAAAGTGTCATTTTCATGAGCATCCTCCAGCTCTTCTGGGACTTAGAGAAGCTGAAATGTTTTTCCTTACGGTTCTGATGAGGGGACATCTTTGCTCAGGTTCAGCAATCGAACTGTTTGTCCCTGGGAGGCAGAGGCAGGCTGATCTCTGTGAGTTTGAGGCCAGCCTGGTCTACAAGAGCTAGTTCCAGGACAGGCACCAAAGCTACAGAGAAAACTTGTCTCAAAAAATTAAAATAAAATAAAAAATAAAAAATCTGAATAAAAGAATTATTGGAATATGTTAAGAATATATGCAGTCAGTGATAATAAAAAATGAAACAATTTGAAGTGACTCCTAAAGTTCATCTTTTTTCGTACTTAGTTATTATTTTAGTGATTTAGAAAACTGGTCAGAAGTACCTTGTAAATATAAATTCACAAGGAAAACCTTTAATTATAGCCCTACATGCAGGAAAACATTCATTAACCTTGCATCCTGGGAAATTCTAGTGAAATTATAGGACATGAGTAACTATGCTCTAAGCAATCTCGGTGGCAGAAACACTTGGCACTTAAGCTGTCACCGGTGTGATGTATGGATCTGGGCAAAACCAAATATGTAAAAGAGACCAAGAAGAATCCTGTAAGCTCAGTGGAGGAATGGGGAAAGGGTTGTCATCATGATCATGAGTAGAGCTTGCAGGAAATACTCGGAGTGTTGGTGTAAAGAAATAATCTATAGTTGGAAGAAACACAAGCTGTTTACGGAAGAGCATTTTTACCACCCTTTCTTTGAGTAGGGACTGAAACAATTGGAATGGAAAATAACACCCCACACAGTAAAGTGAATGCTTACTGATCCTGCAATTCCACCACTTTAATACACATCAGTAAATATTTTTAAAATCCAAAGGATCACATGGCTGGAATATTAATTCTGGCAATAAACTGTATCATAAAAACACAGATAATTCCAACAGTGAAACAAACCTAACCATGATGTCATCCTAAAACAGTTCCAAAGTCATCACTCCAGTTTCCTACACGTCTTAACACTAATGTTATCAGATGTCCTGTCTGCTGGATAGATTCCAGAAGACTTATGTACTATAATGCTTAGGATGGAAAGTCATGGGAATAATTCTACAGCTAATGAAATGGATCATATTTCAAAGGAAAATTTTATTATGACCATGCATCAGAATAAGGAAAGATGAACTTCTGCTAAGAGCTAAAGAGTTCAGTAACAAGAACATATGATATGGCATGCACAAAGCAAAGAAAGTCCAGCCTACAGGTCACAACCCCAGAGAAACTAGACAACAAAGAGGACCCTAAAAGGGACATACATGGATCTATATTGGAAAGTAAAAAAGACAAGATCTCCTGAGTAAACTGGAAGTGAGGGGATCACGGGAGAGAATGGAAGGAGAGAAGTAAGGGAGGGAGACTGAGTGAAGAAAAACAGATAGGTCAATAAAAATGAGAAAAAATAAATATATGAGGCTCATGTTTGAGAAAATAAAGTGAACTAGAAGAACTCTTAAAGTGGGGATAAAATACTGGGTGTAAAAATTAATGAACTTTGTGTTAAAAGTTATTTTGCAAAAATGGTAAATGTCAGTTTTGTGTCTGAAGTACCCAAAAGAATTTACTGTGTAGATTCAACAACATATTTGCAATAATCAACCAGCAAATATATACCAGTATGAAATCATAGATATTATTGAATATTAACAACAGGGGAGAAATAAGGCCAAGAGAAAAATCAATAGTTTCTGGAGGAAGTCTTGAACTCCAGCCAGCATACCATCACACAAACAGTGCCAAGAACAAAAGAGTAAGCAAGATTTTTTCCCTATGATCATACATCTTAAAATTGGATGAAAATATTCAATTATGGGTTCAGAACTAATGTTAATGTGGTCTAAGGAGGATGAATCCAATTGGATCAGCATACAGACATATCATCTGGGTAATAACAGCCAAAGTTAAGATACAAAAATCAATCCTCCAAAGAAAGCATTGATTTTGTTTTTTGCTAGCCATCTACTGCAGTATATGTGGCCTGGGCTTATGCTGTTTGTATTCTCACTGAGACTCCATCAAAGAAAAGTAATTTTCCTTTTCAAGTACTTATCAATCAAAGACAGTTCCTGGGTTAGAAATGGGGCTTGTGTCAACTTCCTCTCCCAATGCTGGGGCCTTGTCTATCTTAGACCTGTGCAGGCTGCTGCAGTCTCCATGAGTTCATAAGTACACAGGTCCAGTTGTGTCCAGAAGGTCTGTTTCCTTAGTATCCTCCTTCCCTTCAGGTTCTTACAATCTTTCCACCTCCTCTTCTGCAGGGTTCCATGAGGTCTGACAGGACAGGGAATGAGAGACCTTGGAACACTCAAACACATTTGAATTGCTGAAAAACTAGCTTAAATGAGAATTTGTTTACAAGACTTTTTTTTGTGAAGGTGAAATAAGGACACTCTGTGAACAGATCTTGTAAAGTCCTTACCACCAAACCTGCCTTTAGAAATTCCAGAAGTGGGGTTGCAGTCAGTTCACCAGGTGAAAGCATTTGTTGACTTTGTAAAAAAACTGAGTCTGATTCCCAGCACCCATGTGGTAGTTCACAACCAGGAGAACATGACAGGAAGTGGCCCATGCAATATCTTCAGATCATTCAAAATAGTTTCCATGTTTTACAGAGTTTTCAGAGGCAAGAGGAAGAGTTTATATAAGGAACAGGCAATTTTATCTTAGATTTTAGAATATGCCTGACACTGGATAAACCCTGTCTCTTAGTCATGGCTGAGACTATTGAACCAGTTTCATATTGAACTTCATCATTATAAGCTTGATGGTTTTAGTTTTGTAAGAGACAACTACTGGTCTTGTGTGGTAAAATGGTGTTCACCCTTGGGTCCCAGTTTCAAGATGACTAATTGTTTAAGCAGTGACTTTGTCAAGTCTCTTCCTGCATTTCAACCTGCCAGCATGATTTTCCTAAGAGAGAGTTCAGGATTAAAACCATGTTTAGCAGTGCATACAACAGACACTTTTCTTTAAGAAGAAACACAGAAATTTAGAGCTAGAAGGCTATTCATTATCAGCATTCTGAGATTTTTCAAATTCTACTTAATGAGGCTTTTCATTTTTTACACTTGTCTATGCCTGGGGGCTTTCAATCTAAGGTAGTCAATAGAAAATTCAACTGTCTATGTTTCTCTTACTTTCCATGCATAAACTAATGCTTTCAAATAATTTATTTTGAAGATGTGGGACTGTAAAGACAGGTAAGAAAGAGGCTTCCCAGCATCATTTACTAGAGAAAGAAATGAAGCATTGTATGGGAAACCTGTGCTCAAATATTAGAGAAGTTGTCCAAGAGAAAGAAAATCTGAATTAGATATCAGGTGTTGAAAATGTCTGTTCAGGTCCCTTGGCTACTCTTATACTGTAGAACTCACATTTGCTTATTTTATCACAGGAAGGATTTTATTTTGTGTACTTTTGAAATGCACATATTGTAAAATCTTTCTTTGCATGTGTAAATTGTACTGAATAATTTTAATGGTCTCTTGTGTTGAAGCTTTTACACGTAATTTGTCTCATTTGGTTGAAATTTTAGACACATGTGAAGTACCATTGTCCTGCTTGTTCTCACATTTTTGGTACCTGTAGGTCAATTTAAACTATGAAAACCTTTTAATTTTGTGTTGGTCTAAGGCAGGACAAATTCACTCTTCTTTATATGGTTTTATAATTTTCTTAATATCATTTGTTGAAGAGACTATAATTTTCTCATTGAGTGTTCTCCCCATTTCTTTTAATTGTTGGTCTATTTCTGGACTATTATTTAATTTCATTCATTTTATTCATTTTAGCCAATACAACTATGCTTTTTAAAATTATGTCTTTTATTATTGGTAACATATATTATATGTAACATAATTATATTCCCTACTTCTTCCTCCAAGCACTTTTCCGTATCACTCCCTGATCTCTTTCAAATTCATTTCCTCTTTTTTGATTAATTGTTATCACACACACACACACACACACACACACACACACACAAAATTCTAAAAATACAACCTTCTTGGTCTGTATAATGTTACTTGTATATATGTTTTCAGGGGTGACCACTTACTAATGAATAATCGATTGATGTGCTTTTTTACTGAGGAAGTCTATTTCTTCCTCTTTTGGCCTTCCATCGTTTCTTGTAGTTCTTTGCATTGGAAAACGGCATTCTTGGCTTTCCTACATCCATGATGGCGTGCATGTCTATCATTGTTTCCCTTGTTCAGCTCATATCTAGGTACTCATTTGGTAAGAATTTATGGGTGTAGCCTGTGACATCACTAGGAGACAATCTCAGGGCAAACTCCCTGACCTGCTGGCTCTTACAGTGTCTCTCCATCTTATGCAATGTTCCCTGAGCCTTAGGAGCCAGACTTGTTTTGTACATGTAACCACTGCCATAGGACTCCACAACTCTGCACTTTGATTTGTTGTAGTTTTCTGTAGAAGTCTCTGCCTGTGGCAAAGAGAAGTGTCCTTGATGAAGGGTGAGGACTACACTTATCTGCTAGTATAAGGACACTTATGATGTGACTTGGGATTCTTCTGGTATAGTCTAATGGTGGTCACAGATGCTTTGTTTGACTATACCTTTTGTGTAAAAATGCCTTCTATTTCTATCAGTATAATCACTTAATTGATTTATTTACTTGGTTTTTATTTATTGTTTTATGATGCCAGGATTGTTAAGACTCATGATCCCTATGTTATATTCTGCTAAATATTAGTAAATAACATCCATGAGTAATTTTTGTTAGTTAGACATTCTAGTAATTGCTTTAAATTCATTGTGAATTTAATACAAAAAGTATCAAAGACCTTTCATAGTTTTTTAAATTCATTTATTTTATTTTGTACAGTGTGTACACACTACATATGAAAGATAACCCTAACCTTCCTATGCTCCTGGCTCTGCCTTGATTCCATGGTGGGATTAAAGACATGCATCATCGTACCTAACTTGACGTGCTATTAGGGTTAGCACTCAGGATGCTATTCTACAACAATGTATATTCTAGGCCAGTATTGTACCAACCAAGCTACATCTCTTAACCCCAAGGACACACATTTCCCTCCCTTAATAAGGGTTTGTCAAAAGAAACAGAAAAATCTCATCAGGTATTAATGTGCAACTGTCTTCCAGACCATCTTTCTCAGTCACTTTCCACTAGGATTACCAAACTGTGTTCACCCAATGCTTACCCTTCCAGATTTCTCTCTTCCCAACATGACTGCCTTCCTCCATGTTAAATTATTTTTTTATGCTTTATCATTGTACCAACCAAGCTACATCTCTTAACCCCAAGGACACACATTTCCCTCCCTTAATAAGGGTTTGTCAAAAGAAACAGAAAAATCTCATCAGGTATTAATGTGCAACTGTCTTCCAGACCATCTTTCTCAGTCACTTTCCACTAGGATTACCAAACTGTGTGATTTTTAAAAATATTTCCCTGCAATATTCTACTGGTTAACAGACTCTATTTCAATTGAACTAGTTTTTATTAATAATCTCTATATTTTACAGGAATGATGCAGATATGTTTCCTTTTAAACTGGCCCATTGCAATAAAATATTTCTGTAGCAATCAATTAATATAAATAAACTGCACTTAACCAGATAATGATGTATTTCCCTCATTAGTTTTTGTCGTTACTCACACAGCAACAACAATATTTATCTTAACTCAGATTTCACTCTGGCTGAGTGTCTTTGTAATCTGATATATTGACTTTGTGGAAAAGTGCTGTGATTGTATGTTTAGAAAAAAGGGAGCAAACAGACAGATTTTATTATAAATATGTTAAAGGGAAATGAAGTTTTAAAGATAATGCTTAATTGTCAATATCAAAGACTTTTGTAAATAAGTGACTAAGTGAAAAATCACAAAGTATTTAACCCACAAGAAGGAATAGGTCTTCAAGTAAATTTAGAAGGAGAAAGTGGAGGGAGAGAAGTGTCTCAATTATTTATAGAGAATTAACTTTTATTTTGTATTCTGTGAAGACAGGCATAGAGTAAGAAAGAACTGAAATGTGCCCACTCTGTATGGTAACTTGAATATATGAGCTGACTGTTGTTATTTTATAAATGAATATTATTAAAACATTGCATTTTAGTCAATTTATGGAAGTTAATCAAACTACTATTTAAATCTCAATCTTACACTATAAAACAGAATATAATTATTGTGTCTTTAAAATAATTTATGAACAATGGACATGATTTACCTATGCCAAAACATGTGTCCTAATGAAATTAGATATGCTTCTTATAATTATTATCAAATGTACTATGGTGTTTACCTTCTTAAAAATATGAAGAAAAAATCTGCTGTATAAATCATACTGCTTCTGCCTTTTCACTGAGTCCTGCAAAACCCAAACTGTATTGTAACATTCAAAGCTTGTTCATTTTAGGACAGTAAGTTCTCAAATAAAAGGATCATTTTAAAATAATCATTTCAAGGAAACATTAGTTCATTTCATTTTTATTTTATTTTAACAAAAACATTCTATTCTGTGATTTGAGTCGAGGCAAGTGTTCATTTAAGAGCCTTCACCAGGCCTTGCCATTAGGGAACATGGTTCAAGAAAATACCCCTTTTAGGTAAATACATTGAGTATCTTCCAATTATACAAGAGAACATAGTATGGCTTTCATTCATGATTAAACATGAAACGAATTGACAATAACAAAGTATCATTAATAATATAAAGTTAACCAAATTTTAATGTAATGTGAAATTCTAGAACACCTTCTTTTGTCAAGTGTAAGACATAAGGAAACAGTAGAAAGTCTTCTGTGCCGCACACAAAAACAAACAAAAAGTGAGGTACAAATTCTGTGATGGATACTTTAACAAGTGCTTTCCTCATTAACTTTATCTAGTTAATTTCACTTCAAAAATTGCATGAAATAATTACTGTTAATGCATCTACCTTATGAACGAAGATCATGAAATTAGCAGATTGTCTGACCTACAGCCGTGCCCTGGATATTTCACTCCTCTGCAAATAAAGAACTTAAAGTGGCTTCAATAGAGAAATTCATATGAGAACTTTGAAATAAGTCATCCTAGGCTTGGAAGATTAGGGTATTAGCTGGACCTCTCTGAAGTAGCTGAATTGGGAAAGTGAAATATACATATACACCATATATATGAAGTTTACTAACTAGACCTGCTTTTAAGATGTGATCCCAGTCAGTCAGCAATGGCTGACTCACACCTGAAAGGTTGAGAGTCCAGTAATTGTTCAGTTCTCGAATCTGGATGTCTCAGCAGTCCCAAACGGTCAGTGAAGTTCTAGAGGATTCCTTGAAGCGGCTACTGAGTTGAGAAGACTAAACTCAGTTCTGTACAATGAAGGAATGACTCAGTGGTAGGATAAATAGACTAGCCAGCAAGAGAGAGGGTGAGCAGGTTAAGCAAAGTTCCTTCTTCCATGTCTTTTTATGTAGGCTGCCAACAGAAGGTGCTGGCCAGATTTAGGGCAATGGTCTTACTTTTGATAATCTGACGAAAACAAAAACAAACAAACACTCCTGATAGGAATGTCCAGCAGGCATTTATATAATTCTAGGCTAAGTCAAGTTTATAAACAAGATTAGCCATCATACCGAGAAACCTTATCACTTCTTTAGCTATTAAAAAACAATATTTAAAATTTGGGTTGTCTCATTCAAACCCAGGGATCTTAGTATCTATTTATTTACTTCATTCTATTTTTCTTGTACTTAATACCTTTTAAACACAATGTATGAGAATGCTATTTTAATACTATATTATATTTTTATATAAATTTGAAAGTATGTATTTCCACTGAGCTAGAAATTGGAGGAGTCTTAGTAAACTGTAAAAATGTGCAAACACAGAAAATCCTGAATCTTTTCAGAGGAAGGAAGGATTATATGAGTAAAGGGGTCAAGATCATGATGGGAAAACCCACAGATAGTTGACCCCAGCTTAGTGGGAGCTCACTGACTCCGGACTGATAGGTGGGAAATTTGCATAGGACCAAATTAGGCACTCTCATGTGGGTGACAGTTCTGTGGCTTGACCAGTCTGTGGAGCCACTGGCAGTGGGACCAGGATTTATCCCCACTGGATGAACTGCATTTTTGGAGCCCATTCCCTGTGGAGGGATACCTTGCTCAGCCTTGATACTGGAGGTTGGGGGTGGGGCTTGGTCCTGCCTCAATTTGGTATGCCAGATTTTGTCAACACACCATCAGAGGCCTTACCCTTTCTGAGTGGATGGGGGGTTGGGAGGAGGGAAAGTGGGGGAAGTGGGAAAATGGGAGGGAGGGAGAACTGTGGTTGGTATGTAAAATGAAAAAAAAACTTAAATAAAAACATTAAAAAATAAAATATTGAATCATTTTAACTTTCATATAATTTTGCTGCTTTGAACAATAAAGAGCTTGCAACATAAAAGAAAAACTTATTGAGTGAATTGCAACTTATATGTCAGATGACCACATTGAAACTTCAAGAGTTGGAGAAATGTACTTTGTAGGCATGACATGGCATTACTGACCCTGGGTACTTAATAATGTCAAATGCTACAGTGGCCTCCTTTACAATTAGTGTACTTTGTGCTTCCTGTTGTAGGGCACAAAAGGACAAAATTATTGTCAAGGCTCAATCAGCTTCCATTGCCAAGTTTTGATTCTTCAAATTCATACTGAAAAACAAAATCATTCTTTATTGAGGTCAGGTATAAATAAATAATTTCAAGAATGATAATATCAATTGATGTCCTCATGCTAAGTACCTTATATGAGTATCAGGCAGAGGTCCTGTGGGAATTAGTTGACCATGCCCACAAATGTAAATAAATAAGTTGAAAAAAGTCACTTGTCTAGAACATGATGGTATAGTGAACATAGTACACTCTCATTATTATTTAGAAAATCTTTTGAAAATATTTATAAATTTTAAGAACTCATCTAAAAATTCTCATTTCATTCAGACATCTTCAACATGCTAATTGTGTTTATATTTTGAACTAAGGAGTACTATTTCATTCCTATAAAGATTTGAAGGAGTGCTAGTATTGTTGCAACCTCTGCTGGCAGGAGCGATGTCTGTCCATTACATCTAAATCACAACATTCCACATAAAAAATAACCAGCAAGACACGGCAAAAGATTATATGTAGGAAAATTACTAAGAGAAACTAATTAAAATACACTAGAACAAATGGAAATCACTCATTTTTAATGATTCACAAATAAAATGAAGGTAACCCTGGTTGTTTTTCTGCTGATAAGACTTACTACTTACCGATCCCCTGATTTTGAACGCTGGGATGCAGTTCATAGAGTGCCATGCATGTGACTGATCGCTTATCTCTACTTAGTTCTGAGAGACCGCTTACCTCGCTAAGGCAAAATTTTTGACTTTATCACATTCTTATTCAGCCTCAGAGAAACACTGTATGAATCTCTTTTTTCTTTTTTTTAATTGTTAAAAGAAAAATTTACATTTACTCCTCTTGTTCCCGGCCCTCCTGCTCC
>JAQHUG010000270.1:1009880-1023414 GCA_028555095.1 Dicrostonyx torquatus | reverse complement strand
CAGCTGGGACAGGGACACATGCTGCTTCCTTGGAGATCTGTGCAGGAATGCCAGGGAAGCTTCCTGCTTCCCAGACTTTCTCCTCGCCCTGCCTCTACTTCCTGTCTGGTTGACCCACCCACACTTCCTACCTGGCCAATCAGCATTTACTTAAAACATGATTGACTGAACAGACAAGTCTCCTGCACCAATCATTTTTATATCCCATGACATTGCTTAAATCAACAGAACGAATTATACTTGCTTAAGACCACACCCTAATCTTTGCCCTTCGCATGATTTATTTATCAAGCTTCTTTTAAGATAGGTATTTTTTTTATTTAAGGATTTTGTTTTCTCAAAATATTATTCTTTTATATTTTCTGGTCTTTGTTGAAAAAATATTCTTATGAGTCCTCAGGAGTACTTTTAGCTGAGAAATGAACAGTAACCATAGCTTATGTTGCCAAGGGACTTTTATTTCTTTTTCTTACGTTCATGAGATTGTACCGTCATGATGTTTCCTATTTAGTGTTTTTAAAACTGTTGTGATTAGTTGTGCATAGAGATAAATTTAAACGACCTTCGTTTATCTCTTGCAACACATACCAAACTTTCTTCTTATTTTGTGAACTGTGCCTGCTAATTCAACATGATGATTCTTCATTATCCCTTGATTTTTCCACACCTTTTATGCATATGCAAAGTCCTCAATCTCCAGATAAACGAAGTCAGAGAGGAGCCAGTGCTCCCGAAGTTAGTTCTCTTTACTGTAAAAATGAGAAGATAAGACAGGAGCAGTTTCCAGGTTTTGCCTCACTGCGACGAGGAATCTGACCACTCCTCCCACATCAAATACAAGAATCTCATGTTCATCTCCACCTCTGTTCATCCATCTCTAAACCCTAGTGTTTCTCCTTCAAGATTTTCCATCTATTAAATGTACTTGTTTATTTTGTCTTTCTCCTAAGATGTCTGAGAATTTTTGGTTTTTTTAAACAAGTACTCAGGAAAAAAGTATCTTCTTCTAGACATAATGAGCAATATAAAAATGACCCCATAGAATTAGGATAGTTTTAATAACCTTAATTTAAAAACTTCTATACTACTCAAAGTTGTAATTTTTCTTACAGTAAGTTATTTTTCCCTGTTGTTTTTCTGAAACTGAGTCATGTATAACTCAGGCTGAACTTAAATCAGCTGTGTGGCTAAGAATGACCTTGAACTTCTTCTGATACTGTTGCTTCCACCTCCGGAGTTCTGGGATTATAGACATGTGCTACGATATCTGTATCCTAAAATAAATCTTTTTCTTTTCTTTTTTTTCTTTTTATTTACTTATTTTTAAAAAGAAAACAGATTATTATCTTTTTCATTTTACATACCAATCCCAGTTCCCACTCCCTCCTTCCTCCCATTCACTCCACCTACTCCCCACCCTAGCCCACATCTGCTTCTGAGGGAGGGTAAGTCACATTGCTTTGGGGAAGGTCCAAGGCCTTCCCTACTATATCTAGGCTGAGCAAGGTATCCATTCAAAGAGAATGGATTCCCAAAAATCCAGTACAAGCAGTAGGGTTAAATTCTGGTGCCACCACCAGTGGTCCCTTAGTCTGCCTCAGCCACACAACTGTCACTCACATTCAGAGGGACTAGCTTGGTCCTATGCTTGTTTCTTCCCTGTCCAGCTGGAGTTGGTGAGCTCCCATTAGCTCGGATAGACTATTTCTGTAGATGAACACATCATGGTCTTGACCTCTTTGCTCATATTCTCACTCCTCCCACTCTTCAACTGGACTTTGGCATCTCAGTCCAGTGCTCTGATACAGGTCTCAACTTCTGTTTCCATCAGTTGCTCAGTGAAGTTTCTGTGGTGATATTTAAGATATTCATCAGTCTACAGGGCAAGGCCAGTTTGGGCACCATCTCCTCTATTGCTTAGGGTCTTAGCTGGGGTCATCCTCGTGGATTCCTGGGAATTTCTCTAGTGCCAGGTGTTAAGTTTGGAGCATAGGCCCCAGCCGCTCACATCTATCCCAGGTCCAAGACCTGAAAGTTATATTGGTCTGCACTCCAAATCCCAGCAGGTCAGGTCCTGAACCCCGCAGGGAGGGGTCAGAGTATTTAAATGAACCTCCAAAAGAGGAGCCCATGGTCTCTTTTCCTTCCTCCCAGTGGTCATGTTTGCGGCCTCCCGATTCCCCCTCGGGGCCACCTGAGAGTGCAGGAATCCCATTAAACCTGGATATTTCTTAATTTGGCTTGATTGGAAATTTTGTGTCAGCAGAGAACTCATGTTAAGAAATATTCCTAACACCACGTTTCTTGCTAGCCCTATAATGGCTACCTGAATCAAAATATATCTTTCCTTGCTCTCATCTCTGTCCTTCCTCTGTCTTGACTATCCTGTTCCTTCCTTCTCCTTTCCCTTTTCCCCTCCTCTTCCCCTTCTGCCCTTTCTACTCCCCCAATCCCATTCTTCAAATTTTGTCAGGCAATCTTGTCTACTTTGACTTTCCAGGTAGATCTACGTATGTTTTTCTTAGGGTTCACCTTGTTACTTAGCTTCTCTAGTAACATGAACTATAGGCTCAATTTCCTTTGCTTTACAGCTAGTATCCACTTATGAGTGGGTATATACCATGGTCATCTTTCTGGGTCTAGATTACCTCTCTGAGGATTTTTTCTTTCTAATTCCATCCATTTGCATGCAAATTTCAAGATGTCATTGTTTTTACTGCTGAGTAATACTCTAATGTGTAAATGTGCCACATTTTCTTTATCTAGGTTGTTTCCAGGTTCTGGCTATTACAAATAATGCTACTATGAACATAGTTGAACAAATGTCCCTGTAGTATGATTGAGCATCTTTTGGGTATATGCCCAGAGTGATATTGCTGGTTCCTGAAGTAGGTTGATTCCCAATTTCCTGAGAAACCACCATACTGATTTCCAAAGTGGTTGTACATGGTACACCAGCAATGGAGGAATCTTCCCCTTACTTCACATCCTCTCCAGCATAAGCTATCACTGATGTTTTTGATCTTAACCATTCTGATGGTGTAAGATGGTATCTCAGAGTTGTGTTGATTTTCATTTCCATGATGCAAGCAATATAGCTAAGAATGTTGAAAATTTCCTTAAGTGTCATTTGGCAATTTAAGATTGTTCTACTGAGAATTCTGTGCTTAGTTCTGTACCCCATATTTTAATTGGGTTATTTGTCATTTTGATACATAATTTCTTGAGTTTGCTGTATATTTTGGAGATTAGTCAGTCCTCTGTCTCATGTGGGGTTAGTGAAGATCTTTTCCCATTCTGTAGGCTGCCTTTTTGTTTTATTAACTTTGTCATTTGTTCTACAGAAACTTCTCAGTTTCAAGAAACTCCATTTATTTATCGTTTCTCTTAGTGTATGTGCTATTGGAAGTAGTCTCCTGTGCCCATGCATTAAAGACTACTTCCCACCTTTTCTTCTATAATTTTCAGTACTGTCAGATTTATATTGAGGTCTCTAATCCATTTGGACTTGAGTTTTGTGCATGGGGATAGATATGGATCTATTTTCATTCTTTTACCTGTTGACATGCAGTTACGCCAGCACCATTTGTTGAAGATGCTTTCTTTTTTCCATTGTATAATTTTATCTTATTTGTCAAAAATCAGTTGTTCTTGGTCTGTGAATTAATAGCTGGGTCTTTGAATTTATTCCCTTGGTCCACCTCTCTGTTTTATGCCAATACCAAGCTGTTTTCTTTACTGTAGCTCTGTAATGAAGCTCAATGCCAGGGATTGGATGCCTCGTAAATTTCCATTAATGAACAAAATTGTTTTGGCTATCCTGAGATTTTTGTTTCTCCATATGAAGTTGATTATTGTTCTTTCAAGATCGGTGAAGAATTGTGGTGGGACATTGATGGGGATTGCATTGAATCTATAAATTGCTTTTGGTAAGATTGTAACTTTTATTAGGTTGATCCTACCTAACAAAGAACATGGGAGATCTTTCCATTTTCTGGTATCTTCTTCAATTTCTTTCTTCAAAGACTTAAAGTTCCTGTCGAATAGGTCTTTCACTTCTTTGGTTAAAATTACCCCAAGATTTTTTGTTATTTGTGGCTATTGTGAAGGGTGATGTTTCTCTGATTTCTTTCTCAGTTTCTTAATCATTTATATATAGGAGGGTTTCTGATTTTTTTGTGTTGATCTTGTATCCTGTCTCATTACTGAAGGTATTTATCAGCTGTCAGAGTTCTCTAGTAGAGTTGGGGTCACTTATTGTATACTATCATATTATCTGCAAATAGTGAAAGTTTGACTTCTTCCTTTCTAGTTTGTATTGTCTTGATCTCCTTTTGTCTTATTGCTCTAGTCAGAACTTAAAGAACTTTCTTGAATAGATATGGAGAGAGTGCATATCCTTGTCTTGTTCATGATTTTAGTGGAATCACTTTGAATTTCTCTCTATTTAACTTTATGTTGGATGTTGTAGAGGACAAGTGACTTCCTTGGGTACAATAGCAAAAGAAAGAAAGTAGAGAGGACTTCTGGCAACAGATATACCTTCTTGTTGTATGTCAACACTTATTATGTTCACAGTCTTAGCCTTTAGTGGCTTTGCAGAAGCAGAAGTGGTGGACTGCCCTGCTTACTCTCTGGCTAGGGGCTATTTTTCTGTAGACATTATTAATTTGATAATTGATGCATTTCCTTCTCTCATCTATCTGTTCCTATAAACCCATACATTCTGAATTCTACTCCCTTAGATGTACCATCTCGGAAGATGGAAGTCCTCTTCTAGCTTCCAAGTCAAATCTTGAAGTCCCTTGTCTCTCTTTAGTCAAACTCCTTTATAGACAATTCTGTGTTTAAGGTCCCAATACCCTTGTCCTTCTTTTGAACTTTGTCTTTATGATATGACCCATCATAAAGTGCTCATCCCTTGCTGTTACCTAGGCACCTATTTTTTCTTACACTGTTGTGAGGGTAAAGTGATATGTGTACAATTTCTTTGGTGACCCTAACATGCTTGCTGTCCTTCACAGTAAATAGTGAGAAGTAAACTGTCTTTTCAAGTGTTCTAGCTGCCAACTAGTACCATTGTCTGTGACTTATTAACTAGTAATTCAAGATGTCATGATGTCAGACTTCCAGGACCTTGGTTTTTGGTTGAGAAGCGTAGTGGCATTTCACTTGTATTTTAAAAAATAAAGCTTGCCTGAGGATCAGAAAAGTAAAACAGCCAAACTGGCCAGCCTTAAAGACCAAACAGTAATCACACACACCTTTAATCTCAGTAACCACACTAGCTTGCTATAGAAACCAGGTGGTTCAGGTCCTTAATCCCAGAACTAGAGAGAATTATAAAATGGGGGGAGGCAGCTCTCAGCACAGTCTCCTTCTTTGACTCTTGGAGGCAAATTCATCATTTCAGACTGAGGTCTAGGTAAGAGCCAGTGGCTGTTTTGCTTTTCTGACCTTCAGGTTGAACCCCAATTTCTGTCTCTGAGTTTTTCTTAATCGCGCTTCAAGGCAGATTCTAGTTGGCATTGTATGAACTAAAGGAAGAAAATAAGACACCCAGAGGAGCTAAAACTATTTAAAAATATTTTTAGTGATTTTATATCCTGTGTGTGTTGTAGGGGAGGGCATACCAAAGCACATGTGTGAAGTTTACAGGAAAAGTTGGGAGAGTGGTTTCTTTCCTTTTACCATGTTGGTCCCAGGGACGGAACTTGAGTCGTTAGGGTTGCTGATAAGTGCCTTTACTTTCTGAGTCATCTTCCCAGCCCCAAATACTATTCGCCCACTCAAAATAAAACTTAGATCATGAATTTTAGAAAAGAGATCTCATTTTCTTCAAAGTGTTTGAAGTAGACTTGTAATTTTAGGCTATCAACAATAATAAGATCATATGTAAATTGAAATCTCTTCTTGTCTAGTGTGACCTTGACGTATGGCCTCATTTTTCTCCAGTTCAGCTGATAATTAGATTCTTTACAAGAACCTTTTCAACTCAACTAATCCTGAATGGAACATTGTTTAATTCTAATGCTCAATCTCATGTGGGAAATGGCAGCAACCATATTCATAACTCAACTGACTGCAGTTTAGAAGTGTTGAATATTGTTTTCAAAAAGTCAGTGTTCTACTTAGGTTCTTAGCATATCATCCATTTAAGTTTGATCTATGTGTGTACAGAATTGTTCTATTTTCTCTGTTGGTTCACAGAAGATACATATTTATTTTCCTACTATGTATGCCAACAAGCCAATGTTTGGCCAAGAAATAAAAACATTTTGTAGAATAGTATTTCAGTAGCATTGTTTCCTCACTCCTTCAAATCAATACGTTCACATATGTACAACTCTAACAGAATATAAAATGTTAAGGTAGACCATTCATTCATATTATATAACAGATCTGAAGCTTATGTAAGCATAAGTGTTTATGCTGCTGATAGTGTCTTTTGACTTATCATCAATAAAGAAAATGTATTTGTTCATACCATATTTTAATTATACACTATTACCATTATTGCCTTGTGACATAATCAAAAATTTTTGAAAAAAAATCATTTATTGTATTAAGTTAAATTATTAAGTTTATTCTTTTAAAGGACTCATTTAAGATATATGTATATGAACAATACTATATAACGTTTTTTAACTAAATGTAGGTGTGACTATGTTAGTTTTCCAGGATAATGATGAATCCAGAGTGGAGAACACAGGAGCTGCATTCACACCACCTAAAACCAATCCTAAAATGTACTTTTTCTTAGGTGTGTCTTAGGTACTACATTCAAAATTTCCAGTGTGGAATACACGTGTTCAGTTTTCTACAGCATTTAAATTTTGTTATGTGCAGAGATTCGACATATAAGAATGATCAATAAATTACTTTTGAACTTTACAATAAGGATTCTCACAGACTTACAATGTATTTGGCCCTCAAAAATACATACCCAAGTACTTTTTTTCATTTTGGAAAATGAGAGAAGGAAACACTAGTTGAGCAGGATGATACACAGGGAAGGGGGTATGTGTAAAAAACTCAGGTGTGCCAAAACTGATGGTCAGGTGCTTTAAAATTTCTCCAAGGTGCCTACCTGCCCTCCAGGGTTGCATATTGACAATGTGAAGTATAAGTGGTTTGATGTTTATTTCTCTCACTTCAGAAGATGAGGAAGCTTGGTAATAATTCCTGTTTCTCTCCATTTGGTTGTGCAGGTAACTATGAATTATTGTAATGAAAGTTTGTAGCAACTGTGGCCGTCTGACTTAGTGCTGGTCTAGTTTTGGCTTTGCCATTTAGTCAATTCTGTGAAGTGGATAAATACAGAATTTCTAAATCCAAAGATAGACCACAAACTCAGATCCATTTTACAAGCTTGGGTAACATGTAATTTCCAACATCACTGCTGCCCAAAAGGATGTGATATAATAGACGGCATTCTGTGATGCTTGCTCAGTCATCTCAGAGGCAGGGTGAATGCTGACATGTGGCATTCAATAAAATAAAAGGCAGAAAAAAATGTTTATTTCATGGAAGAAAACCCAAAGATCAGTCCTTGCTCAGGATGAGCTTATTCTTTTATGACAAGGGCATTCCAGGACATTCAGTTCATTTCGGCCAGTGGCAACTGTTTGAAGATATTTTCACTTATTAAATTTTATGAAAACTTAGAAAAGGAACATGGGAGAAAATGAGCATCATGGACAGGACCCAGAAAAGTCACACAGAGCATTCTGTATGCACTGAAGTTTGAGTTGACAGCATGATCCCCTGTGAATTTATTGGTTTTTCTCTGAGTAAACACTAACCACCTTTATTGGGATATTGTGACAGGATCTTCAGATTTCAATCTGTCTGACAACAGCTCTTTGTGCTCTGCCATGCTTTATTCCTCCCAGTCAGATCTACTCTTTTCATGAATCTTTGTAATTAGAATTCAAGGAGCGTTTCACATCTAATTTGAGAGTTTGATTTTTCAACAACCGTCTAGCAGAAGTACCATCGGCTTTGAGATACAGTTACATGCAGGCTTTTGTTGTGGGAGTCAGCCCAATGTGATAGAGCTCATAAAAAGGAGGCTTGTATGTTATGGTATTTGCCTAGTCTCATTTATTAATTGGCTCTTATTGTTGATACATAGGTATGAGTATCACCTCATATTATCTTTGCTCATATAAATGACCAAAGCTATATCAGGACCATTCTTCCTTGCCAAGTTTATTACCCTTACATGCCTTCTGAATGTTAAACCTTAATATTTGTAGCAAAGGCTAGGTAACCTTCCTGAAGCAATGGGCTTTGCTGGAGAGAGAGCCAGTGTCAGTGTTACTGCCCTGATTGAAAAGGATCACAACAGAAATAAAATAGTTGAGAATATAATTATCAGACAATGTGAAAAACAATAGCAAAATGTTCCTTGAAAACATCAGAGCCGTGTGCAGTGATAATAGGCAAAGGGAAAAAGAGTTGTGGAGGATACTGTCGGTAAAGTGTGCTGTGCCTTTAAGAGTTAAATATTTAGATTATCCACGACAATAGTCAACAGCACCACTCTTCAGTGGCTTCATCAAATGGACTTCACACCCCTCCACACACACCCTTACAGAATAATTTTGAGTCTGATACTTGACCTCTATAGACTGATTCAACGCTTAATGGGAATTAATGGGTTCAAATGAGTGCTGTGTTGGAGGTATAGCCTGTCCTTAGTTCTAAAAAAGACCTTGCATGCAATAAACCTCTGGGATTGGACAGGACACCCTTTCAGAGGTTCCCTCAACTTCTCTTCTTGCTCCTATTCAGGCTACACACCAGCTAGATCACTCTTGCATCCTGGCCTGACACTCCATTGTTGTAAGGGAAGCTGCTTGTTCTTTCCTGGCCATCCAGCCTCCTGAAATAATAACACAGAAACTTTATTAATTAAATCACTGCTTGGCACATTAGCTCTATCTTCTTATTGGCAAACTCTTACAGCTTAATTCAAAGCATCTCCATTATTCTGTGCATCACCATGAGGTCATGGTCTACCAGCAAAGTTTTAGCATGTCTGTCTCTGGCAGAGGCTCCATGGCTTCTCTCTGATTCTGTCTTCTTTCTCCCAGCATTCAGTTTAGTTTCCCCCACCTGCCTCTATTCTCTGCACAAGCACAAGACAGTTTCTTTATCAACCAATGGTATTTACAGCATAGAGAGGGGAATTCTACATCACTCCATTCTTTCTAACCAATTTCAGATTGTTGTAAGTCTTGCTTCAGGTAGCTCTTGTCCTCATTACATGTTTTATTTACTCTTAGACACATCTTCTCTATTTCAATCACTTTTTCTAAAATTTTTCACTGTCCCTGTTTCTTTTCAAATTTTCATATAAACTTCTCATTTGTATAACTTCTATTCTCCCCTCAGAGACTTGTGTAGTTTAATTTAAACCTTTATCTGAAAATCAACTTCACCCTGTTTTGAACATTCATAATTTTAATCATGTGAGTTCCTATCTGTATATAATTTTTGCTATTATGCCTGTTATTTGTAATGAATTAGCAAGCTTCCTATAAGTGTGTAATTTAATTGTCACAACCCTTAGGTCTCCATCTGGTTGAAATGAATAGTTCTTCCTCTTAGCTTTTCATGGCAGTTCTTGTAGCTCTCCATTACGGTCATCAGTTGTGTATATGAATCTGTTGGGAAATCAGCTGGACTTTGTCTCCATGATGCTGCCTTGGCTTTCCCTTAGGGTGGCCAGTTGGGCTTGGTTTGTCTAGCACAATTTTAACAGCAGTATTAAAATATTCAGATCTTGAGAACTTCACCAATTTTCAATTTTCGGCAAGGGGAATGGTGAGTCAACCACCACAAGCCTTCACTTCCGCAGTCTTGGGGTTTTCAAACTGTGAGTATTTCACATATATGCTCTAAGTGTTTCACATATGTGCTCTACAACTTTTAGCTACCTACAAATAGACATACCATGTCCTGTCTTCTGATTTACTGCAGTAGTCAATGAAAGCCAGTTCCATTCAAAGAGAAGAGGATTTAAACCCCACATAGAGTGGCAACATTATAGCAAAGGAAAAAATGTGTAAGGCAGCTGTTACAGCCATCTTTCAAAGACTCAGCTATACACACCATGCACTAAATAACCCTACAGAAGGCAGAAGTTGGTTCATACTTCTTTTATCCCTGAATATATTTGCTACTTAGACAGTTGAAAAGTGCTTACTGGGGCTACAGAGAAACCCTGTCTCAAAAATTCAAACCAAAAAAAAGCTTAAAAATGAAGATGATATATATCTCTAGCCCAAATTAATTATTAATTCTTACTTGAATAAAATTATATATTCAGTTTGATTTGTTTAGTTTTATATTTTAATTTATGTGTTTGGAAGTGAACAAGCTGAGATAAGAGGAAAAGAGGTGGAAGAGAAATGTCACAGCGAAAATCTATATATCACTGTCAGCACTGAGAAGAATCTACTGACAGTTCCGGACCCTGGGCATGGGCAGTCAGACTTGTGGTAATGTGTGAAATTCAGGCGTTACTTTATGTATCTGTGATTCTACCACTCAATAAAAATTAGAATAAAGCAGAGGTGACTCCATGTTTCAAAGCACTCGCTGCTCTTCCATAAGAAGTGAGTTCTGTTCCCAGTATCTGTGATGTCAGGAGGCTCACAACTTTCTGCACCTCCAGCTCCAAATGATCTGTCATTATGAGGTTATTCTCTATAGACACACACACACACACACACACACACACACACCCCACAAACTTTTAAAATGTATGGAGGGAGCTGAAGGGATGGCTCAGCAATTAAGAGTGTGTCTCATTGTGACAGAGGATCTATGACTCACAACTGCTTATAACTCTAGATCCAGGCATGCACAAATGCACACACTTAAACAACAATAGAATAAATATTAGATATTTTAGGTAAAGATTCTCTAGTATATTTTGGTGTTTCTGCAGGTGGAAAACTTTTTCTCCTTCATTCTTTACCAGACTTCAGTCTTTTCTTCCACACTAACTACAATGAAACTGAAGATAACATTGGAGTTGCCTACTTGTTATATGCTAACCTCTCCTAATTAAAGGACCTTTATCTGAACATTGAACTCGATCTTTTAAAACATAAATTTGAAATTGAATGCATAGATTTTGAATCTATTTACTGATCCCCCCAGAAAATAGCTTTCAGTAAGTGGAAATGAATCCCCTCTCAAATTCTCCACAGAGCCAGTTTTAACCTTTGTCAGTATGTAAGGGCGCTTCTTTCAGATTCTCAGGAAAAGTGGAGGTCACAGTTTGTGAGCAGCGCTGATGGTTGCCATTGCATGGGCGAAATGGGTTCAGCTTTGTTGGGTATTGACTCCGACTGCCCTTTACAGATCCATCTGCCTTCTAATTGCTTTCAAATGTCAGGTGCTCTGAGCGAGGGGCCCAGAAGCAGCCAACTGAGGAACTAATTGGCACCAGGACAGAATGCTTTTTCAGGTCACTGCCTTACATTAGGCTCAGGTCAGTTTATGAGAACTTAGCCCAGACAGAGTTGAGCTTCTTCAGAAGGGAGAGCCCTTCAAAAAGCAAATTGCAGCTGTCAGCTTCTTGGCACTCGAGGTTATTTGTCTTTCAGTGATCTAACTTCAGCATCGAAATGTTGCATTGTGTTTTGCTTCACAAAAGTCAGTTAGAAAGACAAGATGTGATACTAATAAATCAGGGAGGCCTGAATACGAAAACCACAGGAGTTTCTGAAGAAGGAATGAAAGACTGCAGAAGATTATAGCTTTGTTCCTTTCAATGAAGAGATGGATGAGAAGGTAGCATTTGAACGGTCAATATTCTGATCCTTTGCTTTTGGGAAGCTCGGGTTGAGCGTTAGAAGCAGTTATGTGCCACGCTTTTGTGCCTGCAGCGATTTCCTCTTCAGCAACACAGTACTGCTTAGTAACGTTGATTGCTAAGAACGTTGCAAATTTTCAGTGAAATAATTGTCCAAGGCTAAGACAGGAGGCTCCAGATTTACACAGTTTTATTCCAAGATCCACATCCTGCCTGGAGTAGGAACTGAGTCTCTGCATACATTCTGGAATGGCTCTCATACACATTGGGATATCATTTATTTGCTCAGGCTCCACATCTACACTGGGAGTTCTGGAAGATCTCACGTCCATACTGGATCATTATTTGATGTTAAACATTTATGTTCTTGTGTTATTCAAGCTACATATGCATGCTTCCGTGTTACTGAGATCTCCCACACACATATGCCAAACTGTTCTGTGGATAATTTATAAGAAAATAATAGTACTATAATCTCACAGGCTCTCTGGAGGTATCTGCTTTTTGTCCACTTAGTTTCAAACACTAGAGAAGACTGTACGTATTTCAAGGCTGTAGCCCTGTGTTTCTTGAGGAATCAGTCTAATTATCTCACATCCATTCTGAGTTTTGCTTTTCCTCTTTATATAAAAATATTACTTTGAAGCATTTTTATTCTTCTAGGAAAAATACACAATCCTTTATAAAATTAAAGTATCAAAGTCAGAGTTCCAGTTCAATTGGCATCTTAAGAAAAAAAGATGAATATTTGGTGGGAGGGTAAGTCTTCAAAACTGGTCCTCTGAATCTCACATCTTAGGGAATGGGCAGGATTCTATACCTGTACCACGATCTGTGTGGTATTTGGTATTTACAGTTTAGTGAAGGTCCACATCTAACTCAGTGGAAACCGAAATGCTGCCTATGTTCTAATGCATACAATGTTGATTAATGAGAAAGAGAAAGTTAATGTCAAGTTAATAGGTGGCTAGCAAAAGTGGGTTGGCATCTTATTACAGAGATCCTAAGATGCTGTTGAGGAAATGGGGTCAGGACTCCACTGATGAACAATAGGCTCAGAATCCTTCTGTTAGTGAAATAAGAATGTTTTAGGAAGAATCTCTGTTGCCTGAAAACTCTAAGACATATCTTAAAATTCTTACCATAGGTTCATCAACCGCCAGAAGACTTGTGTGGCAGAGATTGTAAGGCAGGAAATTGCAGGGACCATCACATCACAAAGAATTACTACTGGTACACCGGGCTGCCACCAGGGAGGAAATGGGCTCTTAGGAAATGGGAAAAAATGTTTTTAATCTGTTGTTCAGTAAAATGTCAAAGTATTCGGAGACTGTCCATTTGCTCTCTGTGATCAAGTTATGCCAAACGAAGATGAGGAGCATTGCTTATGGTGTGTCTCAAGTCAGCAGGAGCAAAGTATCCGGAATACAATAAACAAAGAATTCAAGAAATTAAAATGAAGAAACAGATCCCACCATCCAAACGGCACGGGCGACAACCACGAAGCGGGAACGCCTGACACGCCACGACGGCAAACTCAAGGAAGCCGGTCACCCAAAGCTGCTTTGCTCGGGAGAATGGCAGCGAGGAGAAATCTACATTAACGGGAGTCTTTTTAAGATTTGCAAGGGACTTGTCTCTTGAGGGGATCCCAGGCATTCATAAGGAAGTCCCAGCTAGGTACTTGGGCAGCAGAGG
>JAQHUG010000270.1:993515-1008840 GCA_028555095.1 Dicrostonyx torquatus | reverse complement strand
TTTTAACAATAAAAAGAAAGAAAAAAAATAAAACGAAGAAAAATAATCAACCAATGTGCACTTAACTTAAACACAGAGTTCTTACAGGAAGTGTGACTGGCTACTAAATATATTATAAAAATAGTTGTCCATGGAGAAATGCAAGGCAAAGTCACAGAGATTCCATCTTACTTGAGTCAAGACTGCTATCATCGTGAAAAACAATCAATGTTTGTGAGGACAGAAGTTTATAAATACATTATTAATGATTGTTGAGAATCTAAGTAGGTATAACCACTTTCAAAACTAAGGAAGCAGTTTCTCAAGAAGACTAAAAATAGATCTATCACATTAGCAACCATACTGCTCAAAATATATGTGCATGTATGGTTCTCCATCAGGATGCTTCAAAGAGGCTTGCATATCCATACTTATTACAGACTATTAACAAGTAACCTGTGAATCCAGGAGTGGCTGGATGAGGTGTGGTATACATTTCGGAGATGGCATGGTAATCTCAATAAAGGATCACCCTCATATCTGATATAATTTTAATATTAATTTACTTTTTGTGGACAAGGGAGTGCACACATCATAACTTGAGCATGGAGGTCTGAGAACAACTTGCTGAAGTCTAGCCCCCTCCTCTTGCCACGTAGATCTGAGTATCTAATTTAGGTCATTAGGCCTGACAGCGAGTATCTTCCAGCCATGCCACCTTGCTGGCCTCACAACCCCTTATTTAAAAAATGAAATTGGTAAAATGGAAATCAACAGCCAGGAAAATAACATTTAGCATCAAGGAGTTGTTAAGGGTAGACATAAAGTGAAGTGTCAAATGTAGGTTATGTTATCACATGATCACGCATTCTATATCTATATTTATAAAGTGAAGTGTCAAATACAGGATATGTTATCACATGAGCACGCATTCTATATCTATATTTATAAAGTGAAGTGTCAAATATAGGTTATGTTGTCACATGGGCACATATTCTATATCTATATTTATAAAGTGAAGTGTCAAATATAGGTTATGTTATCACATGGTCACGCATCTATATCTATATTTATAAAGTGAAGTTTCAAATATAGTTTATGCTATCACATGGGCATGCATTCATACGCATAGATCTATATTTATAATCTTTATAAATTGTCACCAGTATTTTCAACAACTTACAGATAAACTCTTCATATATGCTTTTCAGTTGGGTTGTGACTTGGTTCAGAGGATGCATTGCCCTAAAGCATCTCCAAAGTGATCAGACATGATTTTATTTTCTTTAAAATAAATCCTTCTTCGGCAGGTACCCTGTGTGTTCAGAAGTTCAGTGCTTCCCATACGACATTGTACTCTATGATTTGAACATGTCTGTGTTCAGGGAAATGTGTGCATGAAAATGCAGACAGTCTGTGTACTAGAGGATGACAGATGATATACTTCTGAAAGAGATAATTACACTCAGTGTCAAAAATTAGCAAAGTTCCTGAGGTGTAAGAAATGTGCTAAAAGTCTCATCAAGAGGGAGTGCAATACAGTTGCATTATTTCACAATAACCTTGTGCACAAACTTCTCTCTACTTTCCTCTGTGTACCTTGCGTAGTCTTATTAGACCTCAGCTTAGGCTACATGAAATGCCTGCCTCTCCACTTAGTGTCGTATAAATATTTACCACACAATTTTTGTGTCTTATTGATAAAATGTTTTGGATCAGACACGGGGAGTTTGGAAAGCAAAATAATATTTTCTTTTTCTTTTGTTTTCAAGACCAGGGTGTCCAAATAGTCCCATTTTTCATACTCTTTCTAAGTCAGTGACCTGATTGGTGGACAGTTAGCCTCTTCCTGTATTAACTGGGTTAGCCACCATGTTTAGCTTTCCAATGCTGTCTTCCTCTGAGCTAGAATATGTTTTTGGTTGTTGTTGTTTAGTTTTTTTCCATCAAAAAAAAGTGAGATATGAGAAATCCATAGCTCTGAACTTGAGGCTTAGAAAAAAGAAAACAGCATTTCCAGTGGGAAATAGGTTTATTTCAGGACTGAATCAAGCAGATGAACATTCAAAATCATAAATGTGAAATGTGCTAACAGTTCCAACTCCCACCCCCTAGCTTCTGAGCTAACACCCACTAAGCGCCACTGCTCAGAGGATAGCTGATCCTTTCTGAAAGGTTACTCTCTACTTAGGAAAAACCGTTCATCTGTGAGTCGCTTCAGACATCCTCCTTTGTGCTGCCTAGGTTCTCTCCTCCATGATCCCTCTGCCCACTAGGTGATCTGTTTTCTGTTAGTCTTCTCCCTGTCCCCCAGTGGCTTCAGGAGGACTAGCCTGAAGCACATCAAAAGCCAAGCAGGCTAAAACAAGCTCATGTGTGCTTTCTGTTTCCTTTCACACGCTCTAAGCTGCAATTTTATTCCCTTCCTGAACTATATATTCAGGGGATTATCTCAAGAAAGACAAAATGTTCTTTATCATGCTTTTAGTGTTTTAGTGAAACTACTAAGTTTGAGAAGCACATGAGGTGAGTGAAATTGCCTGTATGAAGCTGCATTCACAGGTAAAAACATTGCTTATTTATTTTCACCTGTCAGTCTTGCTTACACTGCTCAGATGAAATCCAAACTGAAACACTCTCCTTTGTTTTCAAACAAAGTATGGTATAATAAACACATAAGCCCAAACCTCAACATCAATTTCCTGTGAATGACCTTATTTGAAAATGGGATTTAAGTGTGATTAAGGTTTTGTCATAATGCAATGAAATGAGACCCTGTATGCACCTAGCTCTGTGCTGCTCAATTTCTTATCTGCAAACTAGAGTTAATAAATGGAAATTTTAGTTACTAAGTGGAAAGAACGTAAAAATTCTGATTTTCTGTTTTGCTTCTGTTCTGAGTTTCATGATACTTAATCTATTTTTGAGAATAGGAAGTCACCGTTTTAACTCCAATAGTTTGTCCAGATTTTCTTTTCTGTTTTTTTTTCTTTCTTTTTTTCTTTTTCTTTTTCTTTTTTTTTTTTTGGTTTTTTGAGACTGGGTTTCTCTGTGGCTTTGGAGTCTGTGCTCTTGTAGACCAGGCTGGTTCAAACTCACAAAAATTTGCCTGCCTCTGCCTCCCGAGTGCTGGGATTAAAGGCGTGCACCACCACCGCCCAGCCAGATTTTATTTTCTATGTAATGTATCTACCACTACTTATCACATAGCCATTATTAAAATTTTAAAATTACGCTTTAGTGCATACTGTGTGAAAAATTTAATGAGTCACATGTATTATAAGTCAGTCTAAATGGTAGGAGCACTGCTTGGAATGTCTTTAAGTCCTGTGACTTTAACAAAAGTGTAAATGTTTGACTGGGATAACATAAGCATGCTTATATAGAATTTTAAAATAGGAAATAAATAATTTCTCCTATCTTCACGAGAAATTAAATCATAGTACTATTATAAGTGTGGTTTTTAAAAATATTTATTTATTATGTATACAAACAACATTATGCTTCCATGTATGCCCGTGCCAGAAGAGGGCACCAGACCTCATTACAGATGGTTGTGAGCCACCATGTGGTTGCTGGGAATTGAACTCAGGAACTCTGGAAGAACAGCCTGTGCTCTTAACCACTGAGCCATCTCTCCAGCCCTAAGTGTGGTTTTTAAAAAGTATACAACTATACTTGAATCTAAGTACATTTAAAAGTCATGTGGAATATTTCCTTGTGGGGTGAATTAGAATCTTAATTTAGAAATTGGTATCACAATTGTTTCAGTTCAAATTATGAGTTTTGGACTATGTGGGTGATATTTAAATTCTCTCTAACCCAGAATCAATTAAACTGTAAACAAGAAATGAAAATATCAACTGTCATTGCCATCATTCTAATAAAGCATATGTTTCCGACATACGGGCATACCCAGCCCCTCCGTCCTCCATTTTTTCTGAGGCTGAAGTTGCTCCTCTCTAAGTAAGTAGCTCTTATTCATTGTAGAAGACAGGAAATGAATTATTGGAAGGTAGTAATCTTTCCATTACTTTTCAAAGGCCCAATTATTATTTCATTCTAGAATTTCTAGTGTAGAATTATCTACTTGTTTTATCAACCATAATATCAACAGAATATTTAGCTTCCATGCTCATTATGCATTACAGTGACCTCCTACTTTCTATAGTAAGAATTACATAGCATAACATTCTGTGTAATTTCTATATTGCTAATGTCACATTTTCTTTCAAGCAAAATAATTCCATTAAAAAAAAAACAGGATATTTTGTTCTGAATGGCATGAGGAAATTCAATGGCCAAGATTTTCGGTCTGAAGACCCATGATGACGTGTAGGCAACATTTCCCTCTTAGGTTTTGCAGTCTGAAGACCAATGACGATGTGTCTGAATGGTGTGAGGAAATTCAATGGCTGAGATTTGCGGTCTGAAGACCTGTGGCAATGTGTAGGTAACATTTACCTTTTAGGAGATGAGAAGTTCCCTGCCTGTCACTGCACATGACACCCTAGTTATGTTTCTGAGCTATTCTGAGTGACCCCCAAAAGAATCCCATCTTGGATCTCATTTTCTAAAGAGAAGACACTTTCTCTAAGGCTGTATAACTCATTAGCTTTTGTGTCAGAAGAATCTTTATCTGAGTCTTCCATATGGATATGTATTTGGAATATTTCAATATCATCCAAATGAGGAACAAAAATGTGACACAGAAACTAAAAAGAAAATATAAAGCCAGGAGAAACACTGAGTCTGTGGAATTGCAGAATAGCTTCCCATGAATATATACTTACAAAGAAATATTTTGCAAAGTGTGCAGTAAGAAAAACATTATCATATCAAGGTTACATAGATATGTGTGAACAGAGGCAAATAACTATTAGTGTAAATAACTAGTGTTCTCTTGCATTTAGATTATGTTGCTAAATGATGTGTAATGTGGCTTATAAAAATATTTCCCTCTTTTATTAAAAATGCATTTCTCTCACATAGTAAATCCTGATTACAGTTTCCTTTCCCTCTATTCCTCTGGTTCCTCCCAACATCCCCTCCCACTTCTGTCTTTGATTTAAAAAAAAAACAAACGAGTTTTTTAAAGGAATACTGTAAAATAAAACTAAACCAAACACATCAGAGATGGACAAGACACACAAACAGAAGGAAAGAGTCCAAGAGAAGGCACAAGAAACAGAGACACACTTGTTCACACACTCAGGAAGTCTACAAAAACAAGAAACTGGAAACCATGATGTATACACAAAGGACCTGGAGTAGATCTGTGCAGGCCTTGTGAGTGCTGCTACAGTCTCTGTGAGTTCATAAAAGCTTTGACCACATTGTTTAGTTGGCTTTGTTTTCTTTGTGTCCTCCATCCTGTCTGGCTCTTATAAACTTTCGGCCTTCTCTCAGCATGGTCGGTTCCCTGAACCCTGAGGGAAGAGTTTTAATGAAGACATCCCATTTAATGTTGAGTGTTCAAGGTGTCTCATTATCTGAATAGTGTCTGTCTGTGGTTCTTTTTTAATTTTGTTCCCATCTGCTGCAGAAGAAAGTTTCTCTGATAATGGCTAGGTAAGGCACTGATCTGTGAGTTTAGCAGTATGTTATTAGGAGTCATTGCTGCATTTTTTTTTTTTTGGAACAGTAATGTTTGGGTTTACCTTAAGTCCCTGGCTATTAGTCTCAGGTTTTTCGTCACTCAGTAGTGACAGGCATGGAGTGAACCTTAAGTCAAATCAGATATTGGTTGGTTTCTCTCACAAGGTGTGTGCCACCATTGTTCTTGTATATCTCATAGGCAGTATACCATTGGTGGTCCAAGGGTTTGTGTCTGGGTTGCAGTTTACATTTCTTCAGTGTACAGTGCTGAAGATGCTAGAATATAGGGATGAAGTCCCTATGAAGGCAACAATTTGACTTCTCCACCTTTAATGAGTTGTGTGGCTGTTGTCCTCAGCAAAGGGACTTTGTTGTCAGCTTATGGAGATTAGTTTACAGCCTTGGCTACAAGTATGAGCTGTAAACCACTGTTGTTACAAGATGTAACAAGGTCTGCTTAAACTAGTCAAGTGTTGCTTTATTTTAACATTTAACTTTTCTCTCCCCTCCACCCATGAGTGTGTGTGTGTGTGTGTGTGTGTGTGTGTGTGTGTTTCCAGATCGGGTTATTAAGTGTGCACATGTGCAGTAGACAAAGGAGGCTAACATATGTCTGGTTTGTTATTTTCTACCTTATGCTCTCGAGAATAGACTTCCTCCTGAAGCTGGGACTACGATGATAGGCAGCAAGTCCAGGACCCTTCTTTGTCTGCATCATGAGAGTAGAGTTAAAGATGGACATTTTAAGTGGGTTCTGGGTTCTGAGCTTAGGTCTTTATGCTTGTTCAGTAGTCTTTTTTATCTACTGGGCCACTACCTCTGCCCCACAACTTGTATATACTTTACAGGACCTTACTGGGAGGAAATATGAGGGCAGAATGCTGATATGATTTATAATCAGATCTGTCCTGTTTCCCAGTTATCTGCAATTTGAGATATTAGCCTCATTTTTATGTTATATAACCTCCACATTGCTGAGTTACACAATTAATATGTAGAAGAAATTATTTGCAACATAATTAATTTGCAGAGACTTCATATACAGGCATTTCTGAAATTTTCAATAAAGTAATTTATTTTTCTGTCAAGGTTGGAGTCAAACAGAATGAGGATTCTCATTCTGACCTTGTTATCTTTGATTTCTCAGAATGTTACATCTTATGGTGCTTAAAACTTTCACTACATCTCATTTCTACCCTGTAGCAAATGTAAAGCCCTTGAAGGGGTTATCAGATTCACTTTGGTAAAGCATTATATGTGTCTAAACATATACAATATGCATAAATACGTGTATACATATTTATATATATCAATATTCATGTGTGCACACCTGTGTATACATTATTCTAGACAAACACATTCATTAATTCAACATGAAACCATTGCAGATATAATATGATTCAAGTTATGAATACAATAAGGATTACTGAGAGGGCATCTCTAAGTGAGCTTACCGTTTCAGGATTTAACTCAATTATTTAGTTAGTTTCTGCCTCCTATAAAATATATGAAAATAAGATTACATAACATAATGTTAATAAAGGGAAGATATGGGGATAAGAAGGATCTGTCATGAAGAGTGAGGATCTGATTTTGACTGCTTGGGATCCAGATTTAGTTACTTCCACTAACATATGATTCACTTTGGTTCATACATGAAAAGAATCACGACTCAAGACATACAACCTAAGTGCAATAACTGTGGTGGGTCTCTATTATAAAAATGGCCATTGTCCCATGGGGTGTCATTGTCCTGAATACACTGTGGAGCTATTGTAAACTATGGTCTGATTGCAGGACATGGACACCTATGTAAACTGACACAGTGATTTATCCATTACCATTTGCTATGTATTCAGAGCTTATCCTGACCAGATTTTCCCAAGTACACAATAGCTTGTCAAAGTAAATGCATATGCCAAAGTTTCATTTACCTTCTATTCATGAAATATTAAAAGACATGTGCAGTGTACTGGTGTTTTTATGTGTGCATGTAGAGAGACGAGCACACTGTCCTCTCTCGCTGACTTTCTTCTCTCACACACACAAACACTTTTCCCTTTCTTTCAGTTTATTAAAAAGTACATAAAATAAGGTATTTTAAGCTTTGAATGCAAAAGTGACAGAGGAGAATAAAATGAAGAATCTATAGTCAATGCATTTTACTTTTTTTCATTATTTTTGCTTACACTGTGGAAAATTTTGTCATTAATGGTCCCCAGTTCACATTATTCTAAAAAGAAAAAGGCTCAGGTGTGTGGAACTGGAAGAGCAATGTGAGAGCAGACAGCAAGGCTGAGAACTGGCAGAGTTTATCTACCATGCTTTGAATGCCTAAAAATCCATAAATATTTTTGGCCTCATGACTTAAGCACAAAACACAAAATGGTTAATTTAAAATTTTAACATTTGTCTATTTATTTAAGGCATGCATACATGTAGCCATTTAAATAAGAATGGCTCCCATAGACTCATGGACTTGAAATCCTTGTCACCAGGAGGTGGCACTATTTGGCAGCATGACCTTATTGAAAAAAGTGCCACTGAGCTGTAGTGGCATTTGAATTGTATTTTAATAGATAAAGACTGCCTGAAGATTTGAGAGCAAAACAGTCCCACTGGTCAGCCTTACAGACCAGGTTATGGTAACACACACCGTTAATGCCAGTAGCCACACTAGTTGCCATAGAAATCTGGTGGCATATGCCTTTAAAATCAGCGGTGTGCACCTTTTACCTCAGGGCTAGAAAGGAATCTAGGATTGGGGGAAGACAGCTTTCAGACATAGTCTCCTTCTGAGATTCCAGAACTCAGGGTCGCCATTTCAGACTAAGGTCGAGGTAAGAGCAAGGCGCTGGCTGTTTTGCATTTGGATCTTCAGGTTGAACCCCCATTTCTGACTCTGAGTTTTTATTAATCGTGCATCACTGAGGCTGAGTTTTGAGCTTTCAGAAGCCCGAGTGAGACCTAGCTAGTGGCTCACTCTCCTCCTGCTGTCTTTGGATCCAGATTTAAAACTCTCAGCTCCTTTTCTAGCACCACGTCTGGCTGTATGACACCATATTTCCTGTCATGCTGATAATAAACTAAATCTGAAACAGTAACCAGCGCCAATTAAATGCCTTCCTTTATAAGAGTTGCCATGTTGTGATGTCTCTTTACAGCAATATGACATTGACTAAGACCATATTACGTGGACAAGCATGGCATGATGTGCATGAGGAAGTCAAAAGATTATCTTCAGGGAACTAGTATTCTACTTCTGCCAGGTGAAATGCAGGAATCAAACACGAGGCACCAGGTGCTGTGAAGCCATCTTTTCCCACTGAGCCACCTCACCATCATGGTTATTAAAAACATGGAAAGACAGAGGAATTGCAGTGGGTGATGCTCAGGCGTGATTGTTATTTAGAAAGTATAGTGAATTGCAAAATAATTACTTGCTTTTCAGAAAACTGATTGTTGCTTTATTTATCCTTGTTTTCAGAACCTTCTGGGAAATGGTTCCTCAGCAATAGTGAAGGCTCTACTCATCTGAAGTACTGAGTATGAGCATTCTATGAGTGTTTAGATGCTGTCTCTCAGCTCCTTGCCTTTGTTAATGGTAGTTACCATCCACTTATGATGTAGTCAAGCCATTTCCAATTCATGACTTAGACTCCTTAGGATAGAATGTTTGTTAAAACATTGGGATACATTCCTTGCTTAATATTGTTTATGCTGGTTATAGTTCTAACTTTATACTTGATATCTGTTCCTAGTGTACAAAGTTTGTGTTGTGTTTAGAACTCTCTTATTTAAACAAAAGGGGGAGGTGTTGCAGGAGCTCCTTTGACCAATTGTCTGTAAGATAGCAGCCCACTTGGGTGTGATCTCTTATACTATAAATGCAGCTGTAAAGCATTTGCTTGTTCTCTTGTTTCCAGCTCTTGCTTCCAGCTGCTAGACTCTGTTCCTGTTCCCTGTTCATGTGATCTAGGACAGTAATATGTGAGTCTTCCCTAAGAAAATAACCTTTACTATACGTAATTCTGAGCTAGTGTGGGATAATTTTGTGTTTTCTGCCATCACCTGATGCCCAACATCTCTTCTCTGTGTTCTAAACTGCACCGCCATCTCCACTCCCCTGTCTATGAACACCCTCTCTGCTACACTGATCATTTTCAATGTTTAGTAACATAATGCTTTTCATCTGGTCATAGCAAATCTATAATAATACATGTTTTACTGACTCTGTGTTCAAAGTCTTTCTGAAAAATAACTAGGCTATTTTTAGATGAGCAAAAATCAAAGACTTTAATTTTTGTTTCTCTGTTTCCTATCTAGGCTACTCAAATGTCATTAATTTTTCATTCTTTAATCATTTCCACTATTTTCTGAAACAATTCAAATTTTCATTTCTCTGTTTTAGAATTTTAAACCCACCATGGCTCATCTATAGTATGTACACATTTTAAAATAGTCAGTCCATAAAATTCCAGTAACTTCTGCCAAAACTTTTCAACAATACTAATAATAAAATTCTAATTTTTTAGTGTAGACACTGAGTTTGAATCAGGACTATTCTGTTCTTGTTGCTTTCTCTGTGTGTGGTCATTCATGCTGTTGTAGCACTATAGTCTTTCTGATGCTCAAATTTATGGAAACATTCCATGGAAAAATTCCCTGGCTGGAAGATCTTGTTTTGCCTTCCATAAAAAGCTCCAGAGTCTGTGGAACTCTGCCTCCTGCTGCGGGTAGGCCAAACCTACCCTCTCTAATGATATCTCTAAGAATATCTGAGATTACATCACTCTATCTTAGTCTCTTCTTGCATCTATCACTTATAAACACCTTCTTTATTAAATAACTGCCTCTCTAAATCTTACTTGAGTGTAGTTTTCTATGACCACAAACTTACTTGCTTTATACTTGCTTCCCAGCTGTGAAGAACAGAGTGAATTATATAAAATGGCAGTCAACAACTATGTTTCAAACTAAGAATTTCAACACTTAGTGGATTTTCTGCTCTTATTCTTATCTTTAAGAGTTTATTGTCAATAAACACACAAAAATCTCACTTTTTTAATAATTTGGCTATTCACTGTATACACACACACACACACACACACACATGCTGGATGTAATAGCATGTACACGTAATTCCAGCACTAGGAGGCAGCAGCAACATCCTTGTGGCTCCCAAGCCAATCAGACAATCCTGATTACAATAAACACAAGTCTAAATGAAAGATCTTCTGTCAAAAAAAAAGTGAAGACTGATCCAAACAGACAAGTTAGATTAACCTTTGTCTTCTACAGGCATGTTCATACACATGTATTATCACAGACATGTGTACACATATGAACATAAATACATACAATCATACATATACAAAATCATTTAATTTTGAAATGCTAATAGGTAAATATACAGAAATATAGAACACCAGTTATCTCTAGTCTTGTAACTCTATAGTATAACATCACCAGGAGAGTGTGATGAGATCTGGGTTCCTGAGAAGACCCATCAAGACAGGGATACCTTAATAATCATATGTCTTTGAGTTATGTACCCAGTCTTAATCCTTAACCATGTCCACTCCTCTTCCATTTCCATTATGTAGGGAAGTGTTTTTGGTAGAATAATGCAATATTAAATGCTTAAATTTGGTATTTTTTTTCTCAGCATATTTCTAGGAACACTCTTTCAAATTTTGGTTAAACTGTAGTTTATACTTCTTGTAGTTGAGCATTTGTATGTGTAGTAAGTTTATGCAGCCATTTATTGTAGAAATATTCTTGGGATTTTCTCCATACTTTCAGAGTTCTTATTAGTGTGGCACTGTTGCTATGATCACGTGCCATCACAAGTTTTGTAGACTAAGATGTTTGTATTGGGAGACATGTTCACACAAGTGCATTGTGTGGTGAAGCCTGTTAACAGGTTCCCAAGAAGCTGCAGCTTTTGACCTTCTGCGAACAAATTAGAACCCATAAATACAAATTAGAAACCCGACAAATTGATTTCTACATCTGAGGGTTGAATGCTGATGAGAAGCACAATAACCCTTAAGATGTGTGTATAGGTACACCATTGATGCTTTTTAGTTTGCCTTTCCCAAATAATAATGGCAACAGATATTTTTGTGTGCGTGTGTTTATTCTCACTGTGAAATATTAACTCCAGGCTTTATGTGCATTTTTAAGCTTTATTTAATTTTTTATTTATTGGACTGTTTAGTTTGATTTTTCCTCGTTCACTGTTCTTCGTGATAAATGTGATTTGAAAATGTTTTATCTCAATTTATAATTTATCTTCCTAACATGATCAAATATAGAGGTAAAATTTTCATATTTGATAAGCCTATCTTGTTCATTTTTCCTCTTTTATGTATTTCAGGCTTGGTGCCTTTTGTTTTAGTTTTATTAATTTTTAATTTGTATTATTTTTGTATAGAACTTAAGGAATATCTCTTGCAATGGTTTTGTGTTTCTTCTTTAAGGTGCTAAATTATATTTATATACATTTTTATAATGATTCATTTTTGTTTATTGCCAGATAGCATGTTAAATTTTATTGATTAGTTTTTCAATATTTAATTTACTCCTATTTATTCCTCTCTCTCTTCATCTTTTCTTTGTGATTTCAGGGAAAGGGTAGTTTTATAAAATGTTTTTCCTAAGAATCTATATATATATATATATATATATATATATATATATAGGTTAGCTGTTTTATAAAAAAGTATTTTTGAATTATTAACAAGAAATTTTCTGTCAGTATTTGCTGGGAAGCTAGCTGAAAGTTCATAAGAAATCTGCAAACAATTATTAATTTATGCAACTTCATGGTTCTCTGTCATGTCTGTCTCACAGACATGGTGGGCATCATTTTCTCAGACAAAACACACATCACCAAACTTGCGATTTATGTCACTAACTCTGTTTGTGACACTGCTGCACTGCTATCTGTGGGTTACCCCAGGCCCCCTCTCAAGTCCCAAATTATTTCTAGGGGTAACTCACAACTCTGCATTTCAGGCTTGCTTGACTTCTGCCAATTCTACAAATCCTTTCAGATACCATATAACTACTGCTTTTCATTTCTGCACTTGATATTAACCAAAAGACCCAGAAAAGACCCCTTGCATCTAACTTTATTCATTGCCACAGGGAATTAAACTCAATGTGTCATACATCTTAAGGATACTTTTGACCCTTTGTTACTATTTGGAAACAAAGATTTGATAAGTAATTAGACAGGCATTGAGCTTGCCATTGCACTGCCTCTTCTTCCCAAGGGCAGAGTGTGGAAGTGCACCCCCTCTGTGCAGCCATTCCCTCCCATTTTCTCTTCCCTTTATGTTTGCTTCACTGTTTCTCTACTTATCTTGGTGAAAATTTAGATTATTAATTTAAGTAATTTCTCTCTCATTCCATTCTTATTGGTGCCTAAAAGAGCTTGGCATGTGATATTTTTGTTTGTATTCTTTAGCATAGTTTGTTGTATCTTAGGTCTGCATGTTGCCTCCAAGTGTGTTGGTTCCTTTCCAATTATTTGGAGGTTTACGTGTTGTTTATCTTGATTTCTGCTTAAACTCGGTTGTTGCCAAATGATAAACTATAAATAATAAATGTCCTTTTAAAGCTACCTTGGAATATTGTATGGCATAGGGGATGGTAAGTCTTGGGATGCACTTGCAATACTTGAACACATTGTGCTGATTTTTGTGAAGGGCCTAAATATTTAATAGGACCTGGGTTATCTTGATGTTGATACTATTTTTATTTGTTTGAGTTTGGTGGTTCTTTTCAATATGGGTGATTTTTTTTTATTCCAGAATATTTTCTGTGTTATGCTATGAAAATTCCGGGCAAAATAATAGCATTTATTTTATTCAACCTCCCCTGGCAGTTTTTAGAAGGGACACACAATGTGTTGTCACTGGCAGAAAATGACACACGTGCCCATTACCCATCAGTATTGAGCTGACATCCAGGGAGTTAGGAATGGCTCCTTAGTCCTTTTGGGCTAGGGTAAGAGTTCTCACTGTCAATGCAACCCAGACTGACATATACTGGGGCATGAATGAAACGTGACACATTTCATTTATAGTGCAGTATAAATTCCTGAATCTCTAAAAGTTCCCAAGTGATACATAATTGCCAGTAATGAAGTATCCCATTCCTTGATGGGGTGGGCCAATCAGAAGTACACCTGTCAGTTATCCCTAATTGGAAAAGAGGGGGTTAGTGCATATATTGCAATTTTATGAAATAGAAATATAGTTAAATTTGTGTTACTGATTACTGAACATAGGCATAATTCTACAAAAGTCTATAAACTTGTAACTGTGGTACCATGCAGGTTTCACTAGGTTATAGAATGCTTAAAATTTAAATTTTCATCTATGCACATGAATATACATCTTCATATTTTTTTCATATTTAACATGTGGAGTAAAGTCCTTGCCATGGACACAGTTTCACTGACCTTACTCACAAACTGGGTTCTATTCGTATAATAACTTCTGGTTCAGTGCTCATAGACTTGGTTCTGTTCACACTAAAAACATCTGACCAGATGTTTACAGATTAAATTCTATTCCTACTAATATCATCTGGCCCAGTGCTCACAGACTGGATTTTGTTCATACTGATAACAACCGTTCTTGTGCCTTAATTTTAACTCTCAACAGTTCTAGCAATGAATGAGCTATTTATTCCTGTTGACATACGATGAGAGTATATAAAAGATTGGAAAACTTTAGTTCATATTTATGAAAACTGGTACTATAAAATCCATGGTGTTTAGGAACAGACATGGTAGTGCATGCTTCTAATCCAAGTACTCAGGAAACAGAGGCATATAGATCTCAGCAGGATCACACAGCCAAAGTAACATGATGAGATGCTGTCTCAAAAACAAAAACTGTAGGTATCTATATACAAATGTACTTCATTTGTTGCTTCTGTACAGCTATGACTGGCTCTGTCCTGCAGCCTAAAATGTTTGCTAATGTCTCAAAAGCTAATTCCCATTCATACTTTATCATGGTGTTCTGTCATTAACACACAGGAGAGGTCAGAAGGCATTCATGTGCATTCTCCCAGCACATTCCTTAACACCTGCACAGTAGAGGCTTAGTGTTTACTCTCCTATTTCTAAGTTGCCTCTTCTTCAGGGTAGATACTAAATATTGATCAACTCGAATTTGTCCTTTTTATGATTGATTTTTTTTATTGAGTTCTACATTTTTCTCTGCTTCCCTCCATGCCTCTCCCCTTCCCCTTCAACCCTTCCCTAAAGTCCCCATGCTCCCAATTTACTCAGGAGACATTGTCTTTTTCTACTTTCCTTGTAGATTAGATCTATGTAAGTATCTCTTAGTGACCTCATTGCTGTCTAAGCTCTTTGGGGTTGTGGTTTGTAGGCTAGTTGTCTTTGCTTTATCTTGGAAAATGACTTATGTGATAATTGTCTTTCTGTGTCTGGGTTACCTTACTCAAAATAATGTTTTCCAGATCCATCCATTTTCCTGCAAAATTCAAGCTGTCGTTATTTTTTTCTGCTTTGTAGTACTCCATTGTGTAAATGTACCACAATATCTTTATCCATTCTTCAGTCGAGGGACATTTAGGTTGTTTCCAGGTTCTGGTTATGACAAACAAAGCTGCTATGAACATAGTTGAGCACATGTCCTTGTGGCACGATTGAGCGTCCTTTGGATATATACCTAAAAGTGGTATTATTGGGTCTTGAGGA
>JAQHUG010000270.1:979588-992332 GCA_028555095.1 Dicrostonyx torquatus | reverse complement strand
TGTACTCCATTTTCTAATTGAATTCTGTGTTGTTCTTTTGATTACCAATTTCTTGAGTTCTTTGTATATTTTGGAGATCAGCCTTCTGTCTGATGTGGGGTTAGTGAAGATCTTTTCCCATTCTGTAGGCTGTCGTTTTGTCTTCTTGACCATGTCCTTTGTTTTATAGAAGCTTTTCAGTTTCAGGAGGTCCCATTTATTAATTGTTTCTCTCAGTGTCTGTGCTGCTGGGGTTATATTTAGATCAAAGACCTCAACATAAAGCCAGCCACACTGTACCTAATAGAAGAGAAAATGGGAAATATACTTGAACGTATTGGCACAGGGGGTCACTTGTCCTTTTTGCAGTTTATGTTTAGGCAGTCATGTTGGTGAGAATTATTGTTGTAGAAATACAAACTCATAACAAACTTACTGGTTCTCTGACTCTTATAATTTTTTTTGCCCCTCTTTTGCATTTTTCTATGAACCTTAATTGTGGGAATGTTTTGGTGAGGTATATACAATTGGGACTGGCCTTCACAACTTTGTATTTTGATACATTTTAATTTTCTGTAATGGTCTCCTCTTGTGTTAAAGTACAAAGCGAAAGATAAGAGGCTCGATTACCACACAAAAAACTACATGCAACTAAGGAATGATTAGGGGGAAAGGAATAACATTCCCCAGAAAAAAGCATAACAATTCGTTAGACAATACCAAACACCCACCCCTGAAAACATATATACAATTAACAATGTACAGAAAAAGCACATTTTAATTAGGAATGCACACACACATAAACACACTCACATGCATATGCTCATAACAGCAATTAATGAAAAGAACAAGCTATAAACTTGAAAAAGAGCAAGAAGGAGCATGTGAAAGGATTTGGAGAGAGAAAGGAAAGGATTAGATGATGTAATTACGTTAGAATCTTTAAAAAGAAAATAAATAATTATTAATAAAACGGATGAAGCAAACTCAGTGTATTGGACTTTAATTTACAACTGGTTGACTGCTACACAGTGATCAATCTTAACCTTAAGTTCTGATCCTGAAAGGCGAAAGAATTGATATTTAGAAAAAGAAGTAAAACTGGTGTCAGAACTAGTTAATTGTTCCTGGAGTTGAATTGAAGCCTGATATCTTCTTGTCCCTTAGTCTGCTATCACTGTCCTTTGGTTGAGAAAAGTAGCTCTGCTCTCTGTTAAGTTTCTAGTTATTCACACCTCATTGAGACACTCACATTAATCTCTGACTATTTCTTTCCATTGAAATGAACCCTGGCCAGGAATGTTCTACCACTGGAAGTCAAATGGCACTGAAGTTTTAAGTTCTCTTCATGGTTGAACACTTGGGATAATTTACAAGTGAAACTTTTCTGATCCTTTTTTCCTTTGGTCTTATCTTTATCCAAGTCGAAATTTTCCTTACTTATACAGCTTTCTCAAGCATTATTTTCAACTTTAATATTTCTTTCACTTTCTATTATGTTTCTATTCTATATTTCTATTACTTTCATAAGAAAGTTATAAACACACTGCTGTGTCAAAGTGTTCTTCCTTTCCCTTAACAGGACAGTGCTGTCTAGCTTCTAGGTCTTGGTAACCCCAGAAGCATCAGATAAGAGTTCATCCCCAAAAATGAGCCTTAATTCAAATCAGACATTCCTAGTTAACCCCACATGTTTTGTGCCACCATTGTCATCGCCTAGTTTTTAGGAAGCACAAGTTATAGATCAAAGTTTGTGGCTGGGTTGGAGTTTAAGTATCTCTTTTGGTAGACTGCAGAGTACATTCCTGAATTGAAAACCCTGGAACATAGGGATGAAGGTTCTATGTACGTATGAGCTTGACATCTCCATTTTCAATAACTTGTGTGGGTGTTGTCTTCAGCCACAGGGCCTTGCTGTCAGTTTGCAGAGAAGCTACCCATTTTCTTAGCAACAGCCTGGATTGTTTGGTGCTTTCCACAGGACCACTCTGACCAATAACAATGGGATACAACTTAGTTCTGGTACTGGAAGCTTTTATTGGTGAAAACAGAAGTTCAGTTGAGACTTCATACCCGATATTATTTGGAGACTTCATTAGGATCAACTTATTACATTTTAGAAATTTCTCACTGTATTAGGTTTCTGTACCATCCCTCAAATGCCCCTCAATTGTAGCTGTCTATCCTTGCATTCCCTCATACTCCTTACCTTAGTAGTTTGAATATAATTGGCCCCCATAAGATCGGAGGAGTGACACTCTTAGGAGGTGTGTCTTTGTTGGAAAAGGGTGTCACTGTGGGGGTGGGATTTGAGTTCTCCTATGCTCAAACTACTCCGTGTCTCAGTTGACTTCCTGTGGTCTGCAAGATTTAGGACTCTCAGCTCCTTTTCTAGAACCATGTCTGCCTGCACATCACCATGTCCAACCATGATGATAATGGACTGAACCTCTGAACTGTAAGCGAGCCACCATAATTAAATATTTCTCTTTATAAGAGTTGCCATGGTTATCATGTACCTTAACAACAATAGAAACTTTAACAGAAACTTTATAATAGAAATTTTAACAGAAGTTGGTACCAGAAAGTACAATATTGCTGAGATAGGCCAAATCATGTTTTTGTTTGTAGGAATTTGGACTTTGGTACCTTGGATTTGGAAAGCAGTGGAATTCTTTAAGCACTACTTAATGTTCCATATAAGAAGAACATGGAAGGCATTACAATGTACTGTGTGATTTGATGAACTGTGGAGGCCTTGATCACCAAGTTACAGAGGAGAAGAATATTAATATGTAAATTAGAGAATATTCCTGTGATATTTTAGTAAAGAATGTGCCTCCTTTTTGCCCTTGTCTGAAGAGTCTGCCTGAGGCTAAGGTGAAGGGATTTGGTTATTTTCATTGGCAACGAAAATCTCAAGACAGCCTAGGCTCTGTTGTGTGATTATTAGTGTTAACTCCAATGAAGATTTAAAATAAAAAGGACTAAGCTGAGCAAGAAAAATAAAAAAAAATGTAAAATTTGAGAAGAGAAAGAGCATTCTGAAATGCAATGATACTGAGTCTTGTTTTTAGGGAGATAAACACATTAAGAAATGGAATAAAGGGAGTGGTAATCTCAGGGCAGGATCCCACCCAGCTAAATTTCCTACTTGTGAAAAGGAATTAAAGAAAATCATAGAGCTAGGTATGGTAGTACACACCTTTAGTCTCAGCACTCCTAAGGCAGAGACTGGCAGATCTCAGAGTTTGAGGCCAGCCTGGTCTACAAAGCAAGTTTCAGGACAGCCAAACAGACAGAGAGCTGGTAAAAATGTTGGACTTTGGTACCTTGGATTTGGAAAGCAGTGGAATTCTTTAAGCACTTTATTCTTTAAGGTAGAAAGGGGTGAACCTGCTCTAGCCCCAGAAGCAGTAGAACTTGGCACCTTTGGCCATATGGTTCTGGAGTTAAGGACAAATGCAAAGGGCAATGAAATTTGTCCCTGAGACTAAAGAAAGCCACTGAGTGCAGGCATGTGTCAGGGGTGTCCCTGAAGAGAGGCCTAGAGATGCCATTGCATGAAGCTGTGAAGTTGAAACCTGGATTGCTTTAGAGACCCCAAAATGTTAGAGAGACCAGAGGCATGGGATTTGTGCTAAGAAGAGCTGCTAGCTGAAAGTAGAACCAGCCCAAGAGAAAGAAGTGAGTTGCAGTCGGAAGGCATTGGACATGTGAAGAGCATTTTGGTATCAGAATTGTAGATACAGAATTTGGAGTTTTCTCAGCAGGTTCTCTGTCTTGCTTTTGTCCAGTATTTACACACTATGCTCCCTTCCCTATGTTTTGGAACAATAATATATATCCTGTTTCATTATACATTGGAAGTATGTGATCGATTTTTTGATTTTGATTTTATAAGGTATTACAATTGAAGATAGTGCATGAATTTCAGAAGAGACTTTCAACTTTTAAACATTGTTGAGTCTGTGGGTACTTTTGAATTTTGACTAAATGCTGTTTGCATTATAATATTTTTGCAATCTTATAGGGTCAAGGAGAGTAATGGGCTAGTCTGAATATAATTGGCTCCCATAAGTCCATTGGGAGTGGCACTATTAGGAAGTGTGGCTTTGTTGGAGTGGGTATGGCATTGTTGCAGAAATGTGTCACTGTGGGAGCAGGCTTTAGGATTTCCTATGCTGAGGATACTGAGTCTACTTCTTATTGCCTTCTAAGCAAGATGTAGCGTGCACTATGTCTGCCTGTATGCTGTCATGCTCCCCACCACGATGACAATGGAAAAAAACCCTGAAACTGAAAGCAGCCATGTAAATTAAAGGTAAATGCAAAATGGGGCTTACATAAAAGGACATTTTTCAGTTTAGTGTCGGGGGGACTTTGCAACAAGTAAAAGAATAGATTAAACTGAAGACACTGTGCTAAGAGAAATCAAAATACATAGGAATACAAGCACTACCAAACAAGCAAAGTCAATGAAAAAAAGCAGAGTGGTAGCTGTCAAAGAAAGAATGCAGAAGAGAAATAGAGTGGTGTTGACCAAATAGCTCAGTCTATACTGATGCAAACTGATAGCCCCTGGAGAAGAAATGCAAGTTCCAAGATTACATGCACTTTGAATTTGGCACAAGAGCAAATCATAAGAGTTCTCATTGAAATATGTTTCCATGTCCCCTTCTGAAGTATCAACCTTATCATCCAGACAATTGCAATAAGTACTAAGAAACGCTTTCCTGGAAGTCGGAAGCAAACAAAACCTTCAGACAAAAGTGGGAAGCATGGGTGTGGGGATGAGGGTGGGAGTTGGGATGGGGGGAAGGGGTAGGTGAAAGAGAGGGGGTAGAAGGGAGAAAGGAAGAAATGTGGAGAGCCTGGGTTGGGGGAGGGTGGAGATGCAGGAAGGATGGTTATTGGGGAAGGGAATAAGATATCTACATTAACGGGAGTCTTTTTAAGATTTGCAAGGGACTTGTCTCTTGAGGGGATCCCAGGCATTCATAGGGAGGTCCCAGCTAGGTACTTGGGCAGCAGAGGAGTGGGTGCCTGAACTGAACTTGTCCCATAGTTACTTTGTTGAATATCCTAATCGTCACCATAGAAATTTTGCATGATGAATGGAGATAGAGCCAGAGACCCACATTCACATCAGAACAAGGGATCGAGCTACCAAGGTCCAGTGGAAGAGCAGAAGGAGGGAGAAAATGAGAAAGGAAGTCAGGACCATGAGGGACTGGCCCACCAAAAGAGACAGTGTGCTCGATCTATTGGGAGCTCATCAAATCCAGCTGGACCAAGACTGAATGAGCAAATGACCTAACTGGACTCTATGAATGTGACTGCCAGTGGGGACTGACTGAGAAGCCAATGATAATGGCACTGGGACCTATCTCTTCTGCATGTATTGACTATTTGGGAACCTATTCTATATGAATGCACATCTTCTTAGACTGAGATGGAGGGGGGAGAGCCTTGGGCTTCCCATAGGACAGGCTATCCTGCACCATCTTAAGGAAGCAGGGGGAGGGCGATGGGGTAGTGGGGGAGTGGGAGGGCCGGGAACAAGGGGAGTAAATGTAAATTTTGCTTTTAACAATAAAAAAAGGGATAAAAGAGGAGGAGGTGAAGGAGAGGGAGAAGGGATGAGGAACAGAGGGACTGGAAATTATGTGAGATGAACAATGTCCACATTAGTTTGGTTGTGTTGACAAGGTTGAAATGCATATATACATCAAGGCATTATCAACCTCTTCACTGTCAATCATTTCATGTGTGAGCATTTATAGGGGATGTCAACATTCACATGTGCTAGCTCTTTGCTGAAGGGAAAGGATCAGTCCTGGAAGGAAAAATGGAGAAGCTTTACTTTAATAGTAATTTGTGATGCTCACGTTCATATGAACATTTTCATGACCAGAGCTTTGAGTTGACAGTGTGGATAAACTTAACCTACAACACTTATTGATGGCAGTCTAGAGAGAGTTTATTACATGGCATAAAATAAAGAGAGTTTATTACATGGCATAAAATACAGAGATGGTATCTCTACACAAGCATTTTGGTATGGGAAGCAATGAAAAGAGGGCTTGTTTTGTAGAAAGATGATATTTCCCACTGACCCTGAAGTGTATTTAGCAGAAAACTGGATATTTAATATATAGACTACCACATGTTTATCTGATAACATTGACTAATATGCTTCAGGCTTTCTGAGTCTCAGCTTCTCCTATTAGGAAGTATCACCCACCACCGAGGTCTGTGTTCTTAGGCTGAACATGGGAGAGAGCTTTGTTATCTGTCAATGAGCAGGTGACAGCTTCCTAATCACTCTTCATTGACAATGCTGAGACATGAATCCAGCCTGGGAAAATCTGATTTCTGTTGTAATAGGGAGCAGCTGGACTGTGTCCCACCGCTGTCCAGCTCCTAGCCACCAGCTAGCTTATGCCCGAATTAGCCACACAAAACTGTATTTATTTAAATACTCCCTGGGCCATTAGTTTTAACCCATATCTAATAATCTGTGTATCACCACATGGTCGTGGTTTACTGGGAGATGATTCTAATCAAAGTCCATCTTGGGCTGGAGAAACATGGCATCTGGCACACTTCCTTTCTTCCCAGAACTTCCATTCTGTCTACTTAGCCCACCTAAGGGCTGACCTATCCTACAGGCCAGGCAGTCTTCTTTATTAACCAATGAAAGCAATACAAAATACAGAAGAGCCCTCCTACACCTGATTTCAGTCAAGAAGGAAGCAGTTGGGTGCTCTCAATTGAGCCTTCTTATCACCTGCACAGAAATTCAGGCCCTGTGATTGCAACATCCTAGCAATCAGCAGGCTGTAAAACACCTGCCTATAAGCAGGAGAAAATACATAAACTACACAGCTGTGAAGTCTGAAAATCCCTTCTTAAATGTAATGTCACAGTGTATTATAGCAGCATTACTCTGTAGATGCGACATCAAGAGTTTATGTTGTTTATGTTGTTGCCCACAGACTTTCATCAATAGCATGGTTATCTTCAGCCAGCTTTCAGGATAGAGTGAAGAGCAGATAACTATCACATATATACACGCTGTGTATGACATAGCCTCCACAATTGTGTCCATCCAACTGGGACTGTACCTTAGTTAATTATTCATAAGAACAGATACCTAAAATCAACTCTACAGCTACTATAATGATGAAAGTTAATCACAGTCATTTAAATCAACTCAGAACAATATTCTTCTGATCTCTGATAAAAATAAAACTAATTGTAAGACATCACAAGATTGAATACGAGTTCTACTTTATTGTGATTAAAAAAAAAATCTTGAGCCTTAAATCAAAGCCCCAGATGGGATGATAAAAGGCCATGGAGGGCACCTTGTTTCTCCATGAGACAAAGGGAATGGCCTGTTCTGTGTTCCTTTGGGCAAATCTGGGTTTCTGATTATTTATATGAGCATAAATATGTTGAAGAAAAGCCCAACTCAGTTGTTCACATCCTGTCTCTCACACATGGTCAGTGTAGAGCCTTGTTGCAATTCCTTGAGTTCTCCAGTTAGTATATTTACTGTCTGACACTCTGCAGAAAAAAAATGAACTGCTGTGTTAAGTAAATGGATAAACTCAGTGGATTAAGGCACACTAATTTTTGCTTTTTTTTATAATGGCAAGGTTTGAATATTCCTATTACTGATAAATATGCCCTGTTGTATGAATATTAAAAGATACTATATGTTCTACTTTCTACAAATGTTAGTAGTTTTTTGTTTTACTTCAACACTAGAAGTTTGTTTTGAAAGAAATGAAACTTGAGAGGTGGCAAGACAGGTCAGTAGTTAAAAGCAGTTGCTGTTAAACTTAACAAACTGAAGTCAGTTGCAGGGACCCAGCGGCAGAAAGAGAGAACTTATTGTCACAAGTTGTCTTGTGAACTACACACACATGTTCACACACACACACACACACACACACACACAAACAAACATTGCACATCTACCTCTACCCCAAATAATTTAAATTACAAAAATCTTAAAAGAACTAAAACTTTGCTTTTCTAGCATCCTAAAGATCTGGGTTCCATCCTCAACCCCACATAATCTACCCAATTGATGTACACCTTTATTCCTAGAACCTAAAAGACAGATGCAACAGGATAAGGAGTTGCAATGGATGTGTCTGTCAACTTGATACAGCTTCATACTACTTGAAACGATAGTTTTAATGAAGGATTCTTTACACTGAGTTGACCAGTAAGAATGATTGTAAGGGACTGCCATCAAATATGCCAAGACCCAGTCCATTATGGGCAGCAATAGGACGTAAGCATGGGAGTCTAAACTGTAAAGGGAGCAGAGAAATTAAGTTGAGCACAAGCAAGCACATGAGTAGGCATGCATCCATTTCTATTACCTTGACTGTGGGTGTGGTGTGAATGCTGTCTCAAGGTTCTACTGCCCCAACTCCAACTTCCTCACTGGATTGTAAACAAAACAAACCTTTCCTTCCCTACTTTATTTTCTGTGATGGCATTTTGTTACAGTGACAGAAATGAAACTAGGACAGTCGTTTCAGTCAATCCTAGTTCATGTTGCAAGTCCAAGGTGAGTCTGGAATGCATGCAACCCTTTCTTCATAAAACTCAAAACAAACAATATCAATAAAGTAAAGGAAATCAAGAGAAGTAGAAGAAGATAAATAAAGGAAACATTTAATTTCAAGCTATTCTGCCATTAGGATGATTTCTTGTGTAGATAGGTTTTTCCTACAGTGTGCATCCCTCTATAAGACTGACATCCACTGAGTTGATGCCTATAATGTGATGTTAAGCTTTTTATCTTTGAAGTAAAGTCTAAATTTGTTATCGTTTGTTTACTATATAAAACACTATGAACAAAGAAGCTTACGGGAGGAATGTTTATTTGCACTTAGGATTCCAGAGCAATAAGACTGATCATTGAGGGATCAACTGTCATGGCAGCTGGAACAGCAAAAGGAGAACTTATATCCTGAACCACAAACAGGAAAGAGAGAAAAAACTGGGACTGAAATTTGTCTTTAAATCCTTAAAGCTGTCTCTAGTCATCTACTTCCTCCAGAAAGGCCATATCTCCTAAACCATTCAAATGGGTACCACCAACTGGTGACCAGTTTTTCAAACATCTGAGTCTATGTAGCACATTCTCATTCAATCCATCACAGGGTCTCATTATGTTACCTAGATATCCTAAACCATGACGTTGAATGTATCCTCCCTGAGGACTAGCTTTCATGGTACCAGAAGGCATCATATAAACTTCCAAAGGCAGGAGTAAACCAACTGTCCCACCTAGCTATGATGTTTATGAACAGCATTAATGACAAGCCTGTTGACCCTAAGGGTATAATAGTAGCACACATAGCTTGGCAAGCAGCAACTGCTCTCTAACTGGACTTAAGACCTGTTCATATTATACCTGGTACTGGAAATCTAGCTAATTGATCAGTGCTGGTAATATTGTGCTCATCAGAGGAGAACCTATGACTGATTTACTAAAGCATTGTACTCTCTAACAACAATCTCTACTTATTTGTTCTCATAGCCATAGCTAAACATAGTCTTTACATTCATCATGGAAATTTCAGCTGAGTGACCACTGCAGAAAACCACAGCAAATCAGTATGCAAAGTTGTGGAGCCTAGTCCCAATAGATACATCTATGAAAACAAAGCCACATCTAAGGCTGTAACACTGTGGAAGTTGGAATAGAGAGACTGTAAAAAATGAGAGGATTGGCAACTTTGCTGTGAGATTGTGTATCCTAATAACATCAGAAACCATACGCCCATAAATCCTCACCAACATCATCACCCAAAGACAAACATGGATGAAAAAGGACATCAAAAAATAAGGCCAGCCTTCATGTGGAAAATTCCAGGAGGCCTCAATCCTACACAAAAATAAAAAAAATATAGAGAACTCAGTAAAGCTGAGAGTGGGAGAGGTATTCCTCCACCCAGAGAAGAGTACAGCAATTGGTAACAAAGTGCCAGATGGGCAGCCTTGGAAACATGCATACAAATAATATGGACTCAACAGTTTATATTTAGGAAAACATATCCATATACTAATGTAAATGTACATGTAATACCAACTGATGAGACAAAGGTTATGAACCTGAGAGAGAAAGAGGAGAGGATATTGAAGCGTTTGAAAAAGGGGGAAATATTATAATTAAAATACAATCTCAAACAAGAAGAGTAAACAAAAATTTTAAAGTGTGGTCAAATATTTGGCTATTTATGTCATTGGTTTTTCTTGATGTTAGGACAACCTAGCAAGAAACATTTTGGTAGCATCTTGCAAGCCAGCATTTGCGGTCCAAGCACTCTCTTGTAGCAGACAGGTAACTCATGTTCTGGCTGCAAGCTCTCTTTACTGAAGACATTATTAATTTTCATTTGTCAGCAAAATGGGATGGCTTTGAAGTAGTAGAAGTTTTAGTGGTTTAGCTTGCAAGCCAAAGCTGAGCTGAGGAAGCCTTGTGTTGTCACATTTTCTATGGTCACACCCCCACTGGGTGAGACACCTTGATTATTCTGAACATAAACCTGTTTCTAAATTCAGTGCAAGACACCACACATCCCATATTACTACATGTGTGCATGTTTAAGCAGACTTTTTAAATTATTTTGAGATATTTAAGTAATCTGGCCTTGAGCAAAGATCATCAAACAACTTAAACTCTGAAATATCTGGTGTCTTGAAATTTTCAGTCTTTGCCTTGTTGATAGTTTGTGCTTGATAAAGCAGGACAGCAGAAATCTTACTGCAGGAGAGGGGCTGAGTAGCACATTTCTGCTGTATGCTTTTACTCAAAGGGCAAAAATAATTTTCATAAATAATCTTTCTCACACATATGTACATGTATATGTATATACATGCACATGGTACATATGGCCTGTTTATGATTGCATCCCATTCTTATTGTTAGGATACTGATAATTGGCCATTTGTGCCTTTCTCTGCTGTGTTCAAAGCATTTCTTAAACTTAGTAATGGACCATAGTTTCCACAGAAATGAGAACTGGTTTCTTTCTTGTTTTTCTTGGAGGAACATTAATAGACTTAGGGTCTTGCTGGGATCACAGCTTTCATCTAGCAGGTGCTTTCTTGTTTTCTCAGCTGAGTGACACTAAGTGCTCATTTATTCATTAATTATAAAAAGCATTTCCTAAGTAATTATCTCACATCAGTAAATGCTACACAACAAAAAGTGGACTGAATGCTTTATGAACAAATATATTCACATGAATATCTAAATATACTTGCATAAATTCATATATATAAGAAACAATACATTTATTGTATATAACATATTGTCTATATGTGACAATAAATACAACATTGTATTATATACAATAAACACTATTGTAGGAATAATGCACATATATGTAAGACAATCACCTCAGCTGTCAATCTAAATAGTTTGTAAAGCATGATGTAAGTAGATACAGTATAATCACCACTAATCTGACACAAATACTAGACAGCCTGAGGCTGGTACCATATTCAGATGATTGAAGTCAATCATGATAAAAATGCAGCAGAGACAGCATCTAACTAATTACTGTGAAAGTTAGGCATCTGGAGATGTTCAGGACCCATATCAGTATCAAATGATAGTGTCCCATGATGGGAATGTGACAGGAAGAGCCACAGATTGGTACTGTGGAAGTTGGACATCTGTAATATCCATGTCATATGTCAGCATTACAGTGGGAAGCTATGGCTGACTGATATACACTATCTTATTGACCTCCTTAGAATCATTTGTCACAATCATTGTCAAACAATATAAAAGTGTACATGTGTCAGGATAATTATCCATATATTTAGATATTGTAAGAAATGTAAGGAAGAGTAGGATTTGGGCAATTATGGAAGTGCTGGCCATATTCTGAATCCATAGGCATTATTACCCAAGTCAAAACTAAACCTGGAACAATTTTAGGATTTTTGGAAGTGTATAGATTTTGTGTGTAGGAAAAATTAGGCTAATGTTTATCTACTCTATGCCCAAATCATTATTGTTGCACTGAGATGTATGATCATGATAAATAATGAAAAAATATACTTCAAAGTTTACATCCATAATCTCATCAAGGAATTGAACTTTCTGTGAAATTCCTAGTGTCCTCCAACAGCTATCAAAACTCCCTCTGTAAGCAGGACTGTTATCCCAGCAGCATTACTCATAAATAACACCTTATTTCAAAGCAGACATGCTCCTAGGTCTATCACATTCACCTAGCACAGACAAGTGAAGTTATCAGTTAAAACGAATACACTCTAATCATAAAAGGAATTTGAAATTTTCTATTATACAACAAAATTCCAGATGCTGTACAAGATACAAACCAGTAGCTGAGAGCTTGACATACTCAGATGGGTACATTTCAGATATGTGAGGCAGCAGAATTCAACTAATTGAAGGGAACATGATTTTAACTCCTTCAGTGAAATGTCATAATATGATTGAAATGGTTAGAGAGATTCAGACTACAGTACTGGATTAAAAGACTGCTGAGTACCACCTTAGTAAGGAACAGAGGAGTCTTGAAGAATGCCCATGATAGTAAGGAACTTGAAGCAGATAGTGCTTAAAGGACAGATAATGCTGTGCTGATTGATTTGTCCATGCCAGTCATGGTCATTGCTATAACTCCCTCATGAAAGTCATGTGTAGAAGTAGCTTGGTGTTGTGTGTGTGTGTGTGTGTGTGTGTGTGTG
>JAQHUG010000270.1:942575-969740 GCA_028555095.1 Dicrostonyx torquatus | reverse complement strand
CCTTGATCTCCTTCTGTTGTCTTATAGCTATTGCTAGAACTTCAAGCATTATATTAAACAGATTTGGAGAGAGTGGACAGCCTTTTCACATTTCTGATTTTTAGGGGAATTGCTTTGAGTTTCTCTCCATTTAATTTGATGTTAGCTGTCGGCTTGCTGTATATTGCTTTTATTATATTAAGATAAGATCCATGTATCCCTAGTCTCTCTAAGGCCTTTATCATAAAGTGGTGTTGAATTTTGTCAAATGCCTTTTCAGCATCTAATGAAATGATCATATCTTTTTTTCCTTCAGTTTATTTATATGATGGATTACATTGATAGATTTACATATGTTGAACCAGCCCTGCATCTCTGCGATGAAGCCTACTTGATCAACATGCATGATTTTTTTGATGTGTTCTTGGATTCAGCTTGCCACTATTTTATTGAAAATTTTTGCAACGATGTTCACGAGTGAAATTTGTCTGTAATTCTCTTTCTTGGTTGCATCTTTGTGTAGTTTAGGTATCAGGGTAACTGTAGCTTCATAAAATGAGTTTGGCAATGACCCTTCTGTTTCTATTATGTGAAACACATTAAGGAGTGTAGATATTAGCTTTCTGAAAAGCTCTGGTAGAATTCTGCATTAAAACCATCTTGTCTTTGGCTTTTTTTGGTTGGGAGGTTTTTGATGACAGTTTCTAGTTCCTCACGACTTATGGGTCTTGATTATTCACTTGGTTTTGATTTAATTTCAGTATATGATATTTATCTAAAAAAACTGTCCATTTCTTTTACATTTTCCAGCTTTGTGATATACAGGTTTTTGTAGTAAGACCTAATGATTCTCTGAATTTCCTCAGTGTCAGTTGTTATGTCCCCCTTTTCATTTCTGATCTTGTTAATTTGAGTGATCTCCCTCTGTCTTTTGATTAGTTTTGATAAGGGTTTGTCGATCTTATTGATTTTCTCAAGGAACCAGCCCCTTGTTTCATTGATTCTTTGAATAGTTTTCTGTGTCTCTATTTTGTTGATTTCAGCCCTCCGTTGATTATTTCCCATCTTCTACTCCTCCTGGTGAGTCTACTACTTTTTTTCTAGAGTTTTCAGGTGTGATTTTAAGTCACTAATGTGTGCTTTCTCCATTTTCTTTATGTGGGCACTAAGTGCTATGAACTTTCCTCTTAGCACTGCTTTCATAGTGTGCAATGGGTTCAGATATGTTGTTTCTTTATTTTCGTTGAATTCAAGGAAGAATTTAATTTCTTTCTTTATTTCTTCCTTGACCCAGGCATGGTTCAGTAGTTGACTGTTCAGTTTCTATGAGTTTGTTGGCTTTTGTGGGGTAGAATTTTTGTTAAATGCTATCTTTACTCCACGGTGATCCAATAAGACACAGGTGGTTACTCCACCTTTTTTGTATCTGTGGATGTTGCTTTGTTACCGAGTATGTGGTTGATTTTTGAGAAGGTTCTTTGAGATGCTGAGAAGAAAGTATATTCTTTCCTGTTTGGGTGGAATGTTCTATAGATGTCTATTATGTCCATTTGGTTCATTACAACTGTTAGAACCTGTATTTCTTTGATGAGAGAGGAGTGTTGAAATCTCCTACAATTAGTGTGTGGGGTTTGATGTGTGCTTTGATACACAGTATTGTTTCTTTTACATATGTGGGTGCTTTTATGTTAGGGGCATAGATATTCAGGATTGAGATTTCTTCTTGATGAATTTTTCCGGTTATGAGTATGAAGTGTCCATCTCTCTGATTGATTTTAGTTTGAAGTTGATTTTGTTAGATATTAATATAGCCACTCCTGCTTGTTTCTTAGGACCATTTGATTGAAAAACCTTTTTCCAACCCTTTACTCTGAGATAATGTCTGTCTTTGTGATTGAGGTGTGTTTCTTGTAAATAGCAAAATGTTGGATCATGTTTTTTATCCATCCTTTTAACCTGTGCCTTTTTATAGGTGAGTTGAGTCCATTGATATTAAGCAATATTAATGACCAGTGGTTGTGAACTCTGGTTATTTTCTTTTTGGTGGTATGGTTTGTGTACTTCCCTACTTTGAGTTGTGCTGGTGGAGGATTGTTAGATGTCTGTGTTATTATGGCTGTTGTTTGCTTCCTTTAGTTGTGGTTTACCTTCTAGTACTTTCTGTAAGGCTCGGTTGTGCCTATGTATTGCTTAAATTTTTTTTTATCCTGGAATATCTTGTTTTCTCCATTGATGGTGAAAGAAAGTTTTGTTGAGTATAGTAGTCTGGGCTTGCATCCATGGTCTCTTAGTGTCTGCTGAACAATATCCAAGACCTTCTGGCTTTCATGGTTTCCATAAAGAAGTCAGGTGTAATTTTGATAGGTTTACCTTTATATGTTACTTGCCTCTTTTCCTTTGCAGATCTTAATATTCTTTCTTTATTCTGTATGGTTTTTGTTTTGATTATTATATGGCAAAGGGACTTTTTTTTTTGATCCAGCCTATTCGGTGTTTTGTATGCTTCTTGAACCTTCATAGGGATATTCTTCTTTAGGTTGGAAAGTTTTCTTCTATAATTTTGTTGAATATATTTTCTGGGCCTTGAGCTGTAATTTCTTTCCTTCTCTACCCCTATTATTCTTAGGTGGTCTTTTCATGGTGTCCCACATTACCTGGATGTTTTGTGTTACAAATTTTTGGATTTGTTGTTTTCTTTGATCAGTGAGTTTATTTTCCCTATAGTATCTTCAGTGTCTGAGATTCCTTCTTCTATCTCTTGTATTCTGTTGGTTATATTTGTCTCTGCAGTTCCTGATCGTTTATCCAGCTTTTCCATATCCAGCCATCTCTCGGTTTGTATTTTCTTCATTGTCTCCATTTCAGTTTTCAGGTCTTGAACTCTTTCCTTTACCTGTTTGATTGCTTTTTCTTGGTTTTCTAGGATATCTTTCAGGTATTTAGTCATTTCTTCTAACTTTTTATTAGTCTTCTCATCCCTTTCTTTAAAAGAGTTTTTCACCTCTTCTTTAATGGTCTCTATCACCTTCATAATGTTACGATTAAAGTTGATTTTTTTCTACTTCCTCTGGATTAGGTTGTTCAAGTCTTTCTGTTGCATATTCGCTGGATCCTGGTGTTATCATGTTGCTTTTCAGGTTGTTGGAGGAATTCTTGCATTGGCGCCTGCCCATCTTATCTTTTCAATGTGGTCAGAAGAGTCTAGGTGGCTTGGTCCTTATGTTGTGACTGACTGTGTACTTGGCGGACTTTTCTTGTTCTGTTCCCTCTTAGGTCCCTTCAGCACTAGAGGTAGCTCTCAGATCACCTCCTCCCTGCAGCACGTTGTAGTAGTGATTCTAAGGACCCCGAATGAGTGGCTCTACTGGTACTGGAACAGTGCAACGGGCTGGCCAATGGCCCATAGACAAAAGCCAAGCTTGGTAGATGCCAGCTACTCCAAATGGTTCTGCTGGTACTAGATTAGGGCCACCTGTTGGCAAGGATATAGTAGGCAAAAGCACAGGCTTGGTGGTTGCAGCTCTGTGGGACAAATAACCCCTGCTGCCCTGAGCTCACTACCCTGTCCCCAGAGCCTCAGCCCTGGAGACTGTTGCTTTGTGAGGTCTTAGGACCCTGCAGCTGGAAAGGTGAGCTTAGGGGTAAGCTGGGGTTGGATAGGAGAAAAGTCAGTAGGTGGGAGAAGCCCTGCGGCTGAATGGCCAGAGAGTTTAGGGGAATAGAGGGTCCCTGCTCCCCGTTCCCGGATTTCTGGGACATCTTGGAGGGCGCCCTATTGAGACACACTTACCCTCCAGATGGATCTGCTGGTACTAGATCAGGGCCCCCTGTTGGTCCAGGATATCAGAGGCTCATTTAAATATTCTTGACTGAGATGATAATGGTAGTGGAGATGATGATGTTTGTGATGATGATATTTCAGAAAGTGGATTATGTCTTTTCTTCAGGTAACACTGCAATGGTTAAGTCCGTTATGTTAGACCTCTTGACACTCAGTCAGAAAGATATGAAGTAGATCTAGGGAAATGAGTTTATTCTGGTCTCAATTTCTGTTAATTTTTTTCTATCATTTTACCTTGTTTCAATTTAATTGTTTTTAGTTTTGCTTTTATGTTTTTCATACTTTTTCTCCCTCCAAAGAACAAGCACATCATTAATACTAGTCAAAATTAACATATCTATATGCAAATGCCACGAATTCTAGTTGAACTGTTCTAAGTTCATATCAAAATCAAGTACATATTTTCATTATATAATTTACATTTTTCCTTTCTTTGTTATGGGGCATTTTTTGATGGATCATGTTGATTTATATAAAATTTCATAGACACAATTTGTAATCAGGATATTTCTTTGTGTTATATATTTTCTGTCTTCAAATGTCAAAGCCACTTTTGCATTTATATTCTTACAACTTTATGGTTTTCTTAGTATCTCATTTATATTTTAGTATTTTGTCCACGTATTGTTTTTGTTTTTTGTAAAACTTATGAGCATATATATATATATATATATATATATATATATATATGAGCATCTGTTTCCTGGATGATATTGTACATAAATTCTCTCTTTCTCTCCCTCTCTCTGCCTTTCACCCCCTTCCCATCCCTGTCTCTCTTCCTTCCCCCACTTCTCTTTAATGTTACTTTACATGAACCATCTGACTTTCTCTCACTGTCACCCATGAGTCCTTTCCTTAGGTAACAGGGTGAACCAGTCCACAGTTCTAGGGGGCCTGATTTGAGGAAGTGGGGCTGTTTTACTTACGACAATGTTTAAATGTCTCCTCATCAGTCATCATTGGCTTCACAAATTGATTCTTACTGACATTGGGCTCTTAATTCTTCCTTACAAGGGACAGTGACAGTGACACTTTTAATAATAGCATTTTAGGTGGATGCCTCCTAAATCATTTCTGTATTGTAATTTAAATCTCAACGATGTAAAGAATAAAATAAAAATTGAATATGTTCTAAGTAAATTCTGGAAGTAAGACAAAGGAGGTAGGAAAAAAATTGCCTGAGGTTTAGTTCAATAGCTGAAAAGGAGTTTAGACTATCTTATATACTAACAAATAGACACACAAATAAATTCATTATATTTATACAGCTCAAGAGGTTCAGAGAAGTAGTTGTAATTGTTAAAGTGAACACATGTCTCTAACAGGTCCCCTCTGTCATGACAGGAAGCTAAGACATCTTATAAAGGAAAGTGTTTAGATGGCTTAAGGCTTCAGATGGTTAGAGTCCTTGATGGTGGTGGTGCAAGGCATGGTGGCAGCAACAGCTGACACACCTCCTCCCACAAAGCCACATCTGCTAATCTTTCCCAATATGTTTCAGCAACTGGAGACCAAATACACAAGTACACGAGCCAATCAAAGTAATTTTCATTCAAATCAACACATATGTCTAAGGGTTCAGCAGTTAACAAACACTAAGGCATGTATGAAATATATCCAGAGAAATAAGAGTTCATTTTTATCTGCCCTTATATGTAAAGATTACATTTTTTGTACTTTAGGTGAGTTTTTAGCACATTAACTAAGCTGTGAAATATTGATGTCATTGGTGTCAATGATGTAAAAGAGACAGTAGCAAATTTTAAGAGTCAGGTCTTAGTAAAATTGATTTTAAAATTTGATTTATAAATCGTAGGGATTAAACAGATAAGCTGGGTAATCAGGTACTGATAATAAAAACTTAATATAAATGATGTTTTACTACTTTCCAGTTGTAGACATTTTGAATTTATCTCTAACAAAGTGGGTTACCTCCCAGAGTTTCCTTTATACATTGAAATGAATCCCTTTTCCTACTATGATAAGAAAGTCTCTGTGTGCTCTGATTTAGGTGATCTTCACTTATCTGATTCTTACCTATAGAATTATTGAAGTAATTTAAAAGCCATAGTTAAAGTTTAACCATCTAAATGGCTCCAATTTAGAATTCATTTTGCTGAAATATATGTATTTTATTAAGGAAATTGCAGGAAGATGTTGTCTCAACAAATGTTTTGAATTTCACAAATTGAGAAGAATTTATTACAAAGATATTGCAGTATATTAGATCTATTTTCTGTTTGGTTGGATTTGACTTTTTAATCTTATTTTATCAATTCTTGAGACTTTCATATATACCTACCAAGTATTTTGATTATATTTACCTCCAGATCTCCCCTAACATCTCTTAGATGGGCACCTGAAACCTTGCAGCTTCCTCCTAATTTCATGTCCTCTATTTTTGTTGTTTTTAAATAACTTACTGAGTCCAGTTTTCTCTGCTCATTTTGCTTGAGTGTATGGTAATGGTGCCATACATTGAAGCATCAGGGAACTATCAGGGGTTATGTCTTTCAACAAAACAAATAAACCTCTTTCAACAAAACAAAGAAACAACAAAATCCTGACACGTCCTCTCTTTGTGGACATTAAATTTTAATAGCTCCTTAACTAAGGGGAGGTGGGGAATGAGTCACACTTCCATGCTGGAATGCTAACTGACTTGATGTTGAGTGATTAAGCAGGGAACCAGAACTGTTATGACTTCAGAAGCTGGGTAATTCTGTAATGTCATAAGGTTATAACTGTTGTAGGAGGTTGCTTGTTTGTTCCTGGCTGCTCAGCCCTGAAATAATCACACAGAAACTGTGTGATTGTAAACGTATTATTTACAATACTGTTTGGCCAATAGTGTAAGTGTATTTCTGGCTAACTCATATCTTAAATTAACCCATTTCCATTAATCTGTGTATTGCCATGAGGCTGTTGCTCATTGGGTAATGTTCCCATGTCTGTCTCTGGTGGGGCTACGTGGCTTCTATCCTGACTCCACATTCTTTCTCCAAGCATTCAGTATAGTTTTCCCCACCTAGTTCGACTCTGCCCTATCAACCGTCCAAGGCAGTCTCTTTATTCATTAACCAATAAAAGCAACACAGAGATAGAAGGACCTCCCACACCATTTCCCCTTTTCTGTTTAAATAAAAAAAGAAGATTTTAACTTTAACATAGAAAAATAAAAGTCAGAAGTTGGGAAGAATAGACCTTGCACTTGGCTCAAAGAGTATTTTCATGTTAATGTATAGTGTAGATTTCTATTTTCCCTTGTATTATCTTCCTACCCTTTGCCAAAGAATCATTTAACTGAACTGTGTACAAAACTTGTCCCAAGCAAGGAACAGAAAAATCATCCAAAGGTACTTTCTTAGTCAGTGTTCTCTTGCTATGAAGAGATACTATGACCATAGTGTTGACAGAAGTTTCTGTCCTACCTGTTACTCACAACTGTTAAGTTGTAAAGAATCACACAGAGGTCTACATTAATTATAAACTGATGGACCTATTAGCTCAAACTTTTTATTAACTAATTTTTATAACTTACATTAGTCCATAATACTTGTCTGTGTTAGCCACATGGCTTGGTACCTTGTTTGGCAAGGCAGTCACATCTTGCTTGCTCTGTGTCTGGCTTCTTCTGTGTCTGGGTGACAACTGCAGATTCCTTATTTCCTTCTCCCAGAATTCTATTGTATTCATTGCCCCACCTCTACTTCCTGTCTGGATACTGGCCAATCAGTATTTTATTAAACAAATACAAGAAGCAAATCTTTACAGGGTAAAACCATTGTCCCACAACACCATAGCAACTCTTATAAAGGAAAGCACTTAAGTGGAATTTGCTTGCAGTTTCAGAGGTTTAATCCATTTTCATCATGACAGAAAGCATGGGCACATACAGGCAGACATGGTACTGGAGAAGGAGCTAAGAGAGTTATATATCTGGATCTGCATGCAGCAGGAATAAAGAGGCATTGGGAATGGCTTGAGCCTTTGAAACCCCAAAGCCAATCCCCAGAGACACTTCCTCTCCCAAGGCCACACCCTTGTCAAGCAGCACCACTACCTAATGACCAAGCATTAAAATATATGGATCTATGGAGGCTATTCCTGTTCAACCACCACGACACTAGCAACTTTGGTTTTATAAGGCAAATAGTAGAGGCAGATAAGTTATAATTTTCTTATCTCACATTAAATACAAAAATTAAACACTCATCGGAAATGATACAGGTAAAGGTTCATGTTATCTGCTGTCTCTTCTGGAATTCCATCCTGGTTACTGCTGGAAACAGATACTTGGAAAGAAGCTGTATCTGCAGAGAATGATTGGTTAAAACCACTGAACTGTGGAGAGGTAGACATGCTAAAGGTCCAGAAGCTAATTGCCTTGTCTCGTACTCATTCTGGAATTCCTTGCCAACCTCAGTCTCAGAACTAAGGTCTTGTGACTAATAGATAAAACCTTTCTGAAATCTGTCAGAATAGCAGCCCACTAGCTTCCACCAACCCCAAAGCCAACAATGTCCTGAGATAACACTGTAGGCCTATGGAAAAATTGCTGTATCTTTCTGCAAATGCCTCTCTGATGTTCCCACCGATGTTTTTATGATGTCTTGATTTGTGACTTTCTTTGTTCTTTAAAAACTTCCTGATTATGCTTCCAATATGGATCATTTGGGGTAACCTAAATATGTGATCTTGAGCCACTTTCACCCATACATATTCCAGAATAAAATGAATCTTTTATTCTTTTGAGGTGAGAGCTGTTTCTGCAATATTATCAGTGTTAGACAGTCCTGTTCTTACTAGATATTGCACATTCATTCTAGGATAATCTCAGTAAATGATGTTCTTTATAAACCCACAGTGTCATTGTCCTTCATTTACACAATCCATGCCATTGCCCACTAACCCTAGTGATTGCATAGTACTGAAGGGTTCCTCTCACATAAGACGCTATCTCCATTACATACAAGTCCCTTTGCTTGACCTCTTTGAGATTAGACATAGTATTTATACGTTTAGCAAATCCCACTTTAGGGCTAAGCATGAAGCCAATGCTCTTTCCTGATAATATTCTCCTGAAATCAAACAATTAGCCTCCGATTTCCTAGGCAGCCATAATTTCCAGATTGTACATTTATTATTTTGCTTGGGTGGAAACAACTCTTAGTTCTTCCTATCTCCCAGTGACACTTGTCAGTCTATAGATCTGCACACAACCACTCTACTGTAATTTTTAAGGTAAGGATAGCAAGAGCGACCAGAGGCTGAATCCTAGGAACCAGGGAATATATCACTCACACGTTTGCATTTGTGTGGTACAGAGAGTGACCTCATCTCTTATGGTCCTGAGGTTCCAAAGGCATCAAAAGGAATGCAGCAGACCCTCTGAGCTCCCAGTACCCTTTCTGCACAGCTAAGAAAACCATCTGCAAGTAGCTAGGTATTTGGCAAAAATGCACATGTTTATTTGCAGTGTATCATTTGTGTTATAAGTATCTTCCCATTGTATAAATGAAAGAGCCATCATGTGGAGACATCAAGCAGGGATAGCTATGTACTATTGAGATTGGTGGCAAGCCACATTAACAGATAATATAACATAGGACACTCTCACCAAGGAAGATAGGGAGAACCTTTGAATTCTAGAAGACAACACTTGAAATTATTTATTAGGTTGGTCAGTCCCCTTAAAGTATTTACTTTTAACATTTAGGAGTTTACTAAAAATAAATAAAAAGAAAATCACAAAAGTAGCATTATCAATGTTGGTAAAGCATTTGAAGGATAGGAGCATATTTTAAAGGCAGTTGAAAATGATTCAGTATGCTTAGTTAGGGGACAGTAACTACTGAATATATTAGACTTTATAGATATTGGTTCTTGTGTTTTCCCATCATTTTCCTGGCTTAAATATTTTATTACATATTTCAGTCCTCTATATTTATATTATGAGCATATGATCTTTTGATATTTCTCACAAAAATGACTTTTATCCTCATTTTAATATCAAGCTGTCTAATTTGGCCTGTTGCAAATTTGAGAAAGAAAACATTTTCTAGAGAGTGAGACTACAAGTAACTGTATTAACAGATACTTAGTGATGCCCACTTCCTTTCTTTTCCAGTTGACAACAAACACACACACACACACAGAGAGATATTCATTTTTTTAATGTTTTATAGCTTGGGCGATAGATTTGTTTGAGGATCCAGTATTTACTACTTTGCACAATGTCCTGGTCAAACATCTTCCAAAAAGGGATTTAACGGAAGAAGGTTTGATTTGGCTCACATCTGTGAGATTGTAGTCCACTATGGCAGAAAAGCATTGTTTAGAGATTGTATTGGGACTGTGGCCACAGAAGTATGAGGCCACCTGCTCTTGTCTTGGGACTGAAGACCAGAGAGATAAGAGGAAGTACAGCCTAGATCTAAACGCCACCCAATGTCCTCCCCTACTTACCTGTGTTCTGCTGGAAAGTTCTACCTCCCCAAGATCCACAGTCTCCAAAAATAGTGTCATCCACTAAAGACCAAGTGTTCAAACATCTCAACCTATAGGGAACATTTCTCATTCAAACTAGAGCTGGCTGTCTTTTCTAGTCACAAAGTGTTCTGCCTAATTTTATGTTACTTAATATGCAGTCCTAATAACATTTCTATTCTTTTTAAAATGTAGAAAGAAAAGGAGATCTTGACTACTGTGGGCATTAGAATAAAGCCCTAGTGATGGGGGACCTTCTAAGAAGATGACTCAACATCTGCCATCCCTGTGCTTAAATATTTCCATCATTTTCAGTTTCAAAGCAAACAGAAGCATACTGTGTCTAATTTACCTAATTATCAGACATCATGCTGGCTTAGCCCATTAACAATCTGCCAGTCCATATTCCCTGTAAAAGAACTTCCATAAATAGTAAACATCAAACACAGATACCCGCAATATGTTCAAACATATATACATGCATGGATATTTATGTGTTATATTACTTGATTGTTTTCAATTTCAATGCTTTTTAGCTTAGCAAGCACTTTTATTTCTCTTTAGATGTTTCAGGAAGTAAACAAGGACATTTAATTTGTTTTTTGTCACTAAGACAGTGTGTATAACTGACATTAGCTGCATTCATTCTTTCCTCCTTTTTCATTAAAAATGTGTGTGTGTGTGTGTGTGTACATATATGCACATCAGCTTCTTCTTAGAAGCCATGTGTAACCAGTCACTTTTTTATATTAGGAGATCACAGTTAGACCGAACTGGAGTGGTAAAAAAGAGATCCTGAAGCAGCCCAAGCCTAATCTCCTCAAACATCACTATCCCATTCAGAAAACTCCTGGCCTGGTTGTATTTCTGAACCCCAGATTCTGTGTCTATAAATATGAATTTGGATGCAGCAGTTGCAGTGTGGTGAAGGCCTGACAATATAGCAAATCTCTAAAGCATGTCTGCTTCCTCGTAAGATGCTAATGAATGCTGCTTCCTGTGCTTATTTTCACAAAACTACAAGTCACTGCACTAAAGTATGCATACTTTTCAAAAATGCAAGTGTTGGGGGCCAGAGTGATGGCTCAGTGGAGAAGAGAATGTATGGCTCGTGCAGGGGACCTGAGTTCTGCTCCTAGAACCCATATCCCTATGTGCACTACTCTCTGAAACTCCAGCTCCAGTGAAGCCAATGCTTCTGGCCCCCATAAGCAATTCTACTCACATGCACACATATCCACACAGACATGTACACATAATGAAAAATAAAGATGAAAAGTTAGAAGATTTATAGTGATCATATTAATGGTTTTAATATGTAAGCTTTCTTTTAAATTTACACAAAAAACTTTAATTGCAATATCTTAACACATAGGGTTTGAATTAGCCAAGAAGTCTGTGTATATACTGTAGGACCAAAGCAGCTTCCACCTCAGTGCTTGGTCACTTTGGATTCTGACTTTGCTTTCCTAGTTTGCAGTCTCATCATTGCAAACTGACTTCTTGCTGCTTCTGTGGAACCACCATATCGCAGGCACTTTCAAGGGCTGACTTTGAAGCACCAATAGTTTTGGTTTTTCTTTGGTCAGGAGAACAAATGAATTCCTCTAAAAGCATCAGAGACTTTGGGAATCTGTCTGGCTATATTTAGATCGATTAGTCCCTAAAAGTCCAGGAGAGGTGTGAAACTACACATCCATCTGGGAATTAAGCTCTCCAAAACATTATCAAGCCTGTGAAAACAGGAAAGGAAGATAAAAGAGATCATAAAAGTAGCTTTTAGTTCATGTCAGAGCTAATATCATCAAAATAAAATCATGTTTCTAAGACTTAAATATATGCACCTTTGTCTATTTGTTACTTTAGTGGTCAAGAATAACAAGGAAGAAGTACTCCTCCTTTTCATGGGCTGGGACTCAGAAGCTTAATTTCACTTTTCATTAAAGAGGTTGTTCATTCTGAAATCATGATTTGTCTTAGACAGTTCTGCATGTATGTATGCTTCTCTTTTACCTTGGAATATGAAGGTATAGATAGATAGATAGATAGATGCAGAGATAGATAGATAAATCATAGATAGATAGATGATAGATAGATGATAGATGATAGAGACAGATAATAGATACAGAGATAAATAGAGATACAGATATATAGATACATAGATATGAAGAACAAGATAGGAATGGAAAAGGGGTAAGAGTAAAGAAGAAAGAGAAGCAGAGAAAGGAGACTAGAAAGAGAAGGGAGGCGAGAAATGGAAGGAGGGAGGGAGGGAGGGAGGGAGGGAGGAAAGGAAGTTCATATGAGCATGCAGCTTAGGACTCTTTCCCCAATATCACTTCACTGCACCCCTCCCCCTAAGCACACTGAACATTTTCTTTCTGTTTCTTGGATGAGCATGTTTCCCTCATCCCAAGGAAAGACGCATTTACTTCTTATTTGAGAATTTACTCTTCGTCTCCCTACAACTTTATTTTCCTACGTCCACTTTGTGACATGTTTGTTTACATGAATAAAATAGATGACACTGACCAGCAGAGAAAGAATGCACCCTTAGTTCATCCAGTGATTACGTGTACTGAAGCATTCAAGGAAAATTCTCTCTGTATATTAAAAAACTCTTTAAAACTATTAAAATTGCTTTTCCAAGAAGTATGTGCCTAAGTAATACATGACAGTCCCAATGAGGTTTGACTTTTCTCTCTTGGAACATAGAGTCGTTCCATCCTAATGAAATAAAATGAAATGTAATTATACACTGTACATTTCACTAATTAGAAATCTTTCATATGGAGAGAAACACATCACTGTTACTTTGGGTGGATGGAAATGCTATTACCTAACTTTCTTACAGTAATATTTTTTGGTTTGTTATAGCTAATCATTCTTATCATAGTTTTCTCTTATAATTGCTACGATACTTAGTTTTTGTTTTGAATTTTTCTTAACTGCTTAAATCCTTTTGTTGCCTTTTATTTTAACAAATGGTCTCTTACTGGACTCACATTCCCCTCTTGAATACGCTAAACACATGTTTCTCAACCTGTGGTTCATGGCCCCCTTGATAAACCTCTGTCTCCAGAAACATTGTTATTACAGTTCATAAGAGAAACAAAATTATAGTTATAAAGTAGCAATGAAAACATTTTATGGTTGAGGGTCACAGCATCAGAAACGTTGAGCTCAGTGCACTTCATACAATCACCAACAATTATTTTAATGACATGCAGAGGAACGTGTTGGTCTCACAAACCCATCTGTGCTTGTTCCACTGTGAATCTTCTTTCTGACTGGGGGATGCCAATTCCATTTCACTTTGAGAATCTGTTAGTTGCCATCAAGTTCCCTCTGCATGAGTCTGGGCTTCATTATCTTCCCTCCTGCCCCATTTGCAATGATCAATCCAAAGACCTTCTGCATGCCAGGCAAGTGTTCTGCCACTGTGCTCTATTCCTCCTGGTTCCTTTTAGGTAGAATCTCACTATGTAACTCAGGCTGGCTACTAACTTCCTATGTGGCCTAGACCACCCTTGAACTGTGGTTCCTCTGCCTCTGCCTGCCAAGTGCCAGGATCACAGGTGTGAGCAGCATGCTTGATTAAGTACATATGACTTCAAATCTATAAGGACACTGATAGCTTCCTAAGTTTTAGGATTACGTGTATTCAAGTGGAAATGCTATTTAACTGTATACTATCTTTTATTCAATATATCCAAAACCATTATCACCTGACTTTATAAGCCTTGGCTAGCGGAGTTCTTAAATAGCTACCTTTGCCATAGATATTTATATGGTTAATCATGAGTACAATCTGGTAGTTATTATGTTTTCTTGCACTTTTGACACTTTGCTAAAGAGTTAGTTTTAATTACTTTCTTTTCTAATCATTGACTATTCCCTTCTTTTCCACACTTTCTCAACTCCTACCTCTCCCACTTCCTGCCCTGTTTATATCACACTGTTTACTTAAGGTATTTATCGTAGCTTTTGACGGTGTGGTGGCTATTCTTATTTGGCAATTTGAATACTTCTGGAATTATCTAAAACTCAAAAGATTGCATATACCTCTGAGGGATTATTTGAACCTTTCAAGGTGGGAGAGTCCATCTTCAATCTAGGACACTGCTTCTTGTGGCAGTTCTTTGCCTGCTTGTCCTCACTCTTGCTTGAAGGTGCATTCCTTCCTGGTATTGGAGCCTACTTCTTCAGAATTTCAGCATACACTAATGATCATCTGAGATGTCCAGCCTCACAGACTGATCAACTACAAGATTCTTGGACTTTCCATCAGGACATTGTTGGAATAGTCAGACTATAATCTGTAAGCCACTCTAGTAAATCCTGTGTTTGTGTGTGTGTGTGCACGCGCACGCGTGCATGTGTGTGTTAGCAAGAGAGATATTAGGTAGATAGGTGATAAATGAAAGATAGATAGATAAATGGAAAATAGACAGACAGACAGACAGATAGATAGATGGTCAATAAATAGATTAATTCTATAAATTCTATTTTTCTTGAGCAACCTGAATAATACAGGCTAAGAGGCAGTGTAGAGGTAGTGTCTCTTTCTGATCCACACAGTAACACAGGGAACATGCCTAACTATCATGTAAAGCTAATGCATAAACTTTTCATGCAAATCTTTGGGTTTTATGAGTTCATAAATCAATCTGAGGTGGTGCAGAGCTTCTAGAAGCTATTTCTATTGGACATCCATGCCTCGGTGGAGTGGAGATGTGGCATGGCAAAGGGCCAGAGGGTAGTGCCCACAGCAGAGGCTATGGTCAGTGGAGTAGTGTGTCTTAGAACTGAGGCGATATTAAAAACACATTCTAAAGAGTATTGAAGTAAAACTTAAATGCTTGTTATCAAATTCCATCCTAGAAAATTTGTCATTCTAGGAATATCTCTCAGTTGGTTTTCTATAATAAACTTCACTAAGGATTATTTTTACCGAGTCACTGAGGATTGATTTTCAATGATTATTGTTTTCTTTCCAAAGAGGACCTCTGGCTGCTTGTGCTTTAAGCCTGTCAAAAATCTTGCCCAATACACTGAAGAATGAAGTCTGCACACGGCCCTGAGGAAAGGCACATTATGAGAACATTCATAGAACTTTCTTTACATTATTATCCCCTTTGCAAAGAGTCCCTTTCAGCAAAGAAATATGTGTCTATTCTCGGGACCTACACACCAATAAATGATGACCATGACTGGCAAGAACAAGGTTCCTATCGGAATCTTACCCTCAGACATACTAGACCCTGACCAAGTGTGTGATGCTTTCTCACGAATCCTGTGTATTGTGAGTCTGAATCTTAGCTTTCATTCCTTACTACCCTGTGTAGCAACAACACTCTTTTAAAAAGTAAATCATGCTTGTGCTAGGTCAGTTCCACTTAACCTGGAGTAAATCTAGGTTTTGACTAGGTCTCCTACATTACTAGTACTGGTACATGGAACTTGACTTTTCTAATATGCATGAACCCTTCATACACATCACACAATCTGAATCTTCAGATAGTAAATTTTCATAAGGTTATTGATATTGAGGTATGATTTATAAACATCAGTTGACCTCAGAGTCCATTCTCCTCATGAGTTCCTTGAGTCACTAGCTATTTTGATATCAGATCATTTCCATCTGTTCTGTATTTGTATATATGCCATGAATTGCACTTCTACGATGTCCAGATGGTAGGACTGAGATCTGATAAAAGATGGCATTTCTCAGAAGTAAAAAGGCTTCACCACAGTCTGGAATCAAGTTGCAGGTAGCATTTCTAAATTTGGGAGTACGGGGTTCTTACTGATTTCTATGTCATTCAAAGGTTTGGCTGCTATGTGACTTTCAGTATATAACAAACATAACTTTTAGGATTTACAAAGTAATATGTTTATTTTTGTGAGCACTTACATACTGTATTATGTGTTTATTATAACAGTATGTAAGCTTAGCATATGCATACATAATATTTCTCTTTAAAATAATCAGCTAGATAGCATTTTGCTGACTTCTTGCTTTTGCTAATCATCTTATACCAATTCTTGACTACTAAGGCCTTCTGGAGGACAATTTAAAATTTCATCTGCACACAACCCTTACTGTTCTCTAAGTGATAACGGTTTAGATGTGAAGTTGTTTCTGTCTGCAGTTATTAATGTCACACTTATTCTTGACTACTTCAGACAACCTTTTGTAAAGCAGGGTTAAATATATGTATATATATTATTGATTTTTATTGAGCTCTACATTTTTCTCTGTTCCCCTCCCTGCCACTCTCCTCCCCTTCAACCCTCCCCCAAGGTCCCCAAGTTCCCAACTTATTCAGGACATTTTTTTTCAGACAACCTTTTTATGGCCATAACTGTAACTCAAATGTTTTATGTGTTTCATTTTTAGTGTACTTTACTCAATTAAAATCCTATTTTTGAAGAATGTCTTATTATTCTGGTATAGGAGATGTCTTACCTGAACCTGACAAAGTTCTTATAAGTTTACAGTATCCAGACAAACTTTTTATATTTGTGATTATCTGAGTACTACGTCCATACATACAGAGAAAAGCACATAGGTGTGAGCAGAACAAAAGAGATAACTGTGAACTTAACATTTTGAAGAATATTAGGAAGTCTTCAGAAGACTAATGAGAGAGAGAGAGAGAGAGAGAGAGAGAGAGAGAGAGAGAGAGAGAGAGTAGTATGTCTGTAGCCCAAAGTTACCAAAACAACTGGTTCTTTTCTATAATCCTGCTGCCCTGGACACTGAGACTGAAGAAACATGAATTCCAGGCAAGTCTGGCCTACATAATGAAAGACCTCTTTTAAAGAAACAAATAAATATGGCTGGCGAGATGACTCATCAGATAAAAATGCTTGCCTCCTAAGCATGAAGAACTGAGATCTGTCTCTGCATCCCATGGTAGAAGAGATCTATTTTCCAAATGTTTTCTTGTAACCTCCACACTTGAGCCATGACATATGTGTACTTGTGTTCTCTCTCTCTGTGTCTCTATCTTTCTTCCTCCCTCTCTCTCCCTCTCTTGCACATACAAAATCATACATAAATAAATAAAAAGTAAGTATAACACAATTTTTTTTAAAATAACAAAGCAAAAGTTTGTGGCTGCAGAGGATATTAGTGACAGAAACTCTACTTAAAAGTTCAGAACTAGCACAGCTCAAGTGATCAAAACGTATTCACCAAATTACCCCTTAGGAAGGTAGAAGTTAAGACCCACTAGCTTTTTGTCTATAATGTAATATAATTCTCATACAACTATATAAATAAAAAATTTGCTTTCACCTTTTTCCATGAACATGTATGCCTCTATACACACACATACACACCATATATATGTGCAAATTCTACATATAATTATATATGTATATAATATATTTCATATATATTACATATGCATATATTTCACATATATTATATATGCATATATTATATTTCACTTATATGTGCATATATAATTATATATATAATTGAGTTGTATGAGGGACGCTCATTTGGAATTAGAGAACTTCACAGAAGAGTCACCTTCTGTAGACATGGGAGCATGCTTAGTGTTCACAGATAGAGAGTGAAAAGATAAACATTCCACTTGCAAGAGGATAGTAAGCTAAGATTCTTGTGAACTTTTAAGGTGTTCTCTAGGGACATATGCATGTATTACTCTAGCAAAGTGAGTGAAAACCCACACAGTATTCTGAAAATATTTTAGGAAAGAATACCAAAGAGTCTCATCATGTGATGAGGAATAGAAATGATGATCTTTCAGGAACAATGATCCCACACACTAAAAACATATAAGTTTGTTAATCATCAGGTGTTCATAAGGGTGTGGATTTATGTCTGGGTCTTCCTATCAGGCTTTTCTTTGGCGCCACCAACAAGCTCCCAAATCATGTAATGGAGACTTACTATTAGTTATGAATGCTCAGCCTTAGTTTAGGCTTGTTTCTTGCTAGCTCTTCTAACTTAACCTGTTTCTCTTCTTGTATATTTGCCTTGGGGCTTCTTACCTTTCTTTCCTTCTATATATCTTACTTTCACTGTGTCTCATGTCTGCTGGAGGATGCCTGCCTTCTGGACCTGTGCATGTCCCTTTCTTCTTCTTCTTCTTCTTCTTCTTCTTCTTCTTCTTCTTCTTCTTCTTCTTCTTCTTCTTCTTCTTCTTCTTCTTCTTCTTCTTCTTCTCATTCTCCTTCTTCTCTCTTCTCTTGCCAGACTCCTCTTATTTATTCTCTCTGCCAGCCCTACCTATCCTTTTTTTTGTCTAGCTATTGTCCATTCAGCTTTTTATTAGACCAATCAGGTGCCTTAGGCAGGCAAGGTGAAACAAATACAACACATCTTTGTGTAGTTAAACAAATACAGAACAAACAGATGTAACTTACATTGTTAAAAATGCAGCATGGACAAGTGTAACACACCTTTACACAGTTAAAGTAGTAGTCTGCAGTATAAACAGATGTTACGCATCTTTGCATAGTTAAAGTAATTTTCCACAACAGGCCTGCAATTCCGTTCCATTGATCCACCTGTCTGATTTGAGGCCAATTCCATGTGCTTTTTATGACTATATCTCTTCAGTAGAATTTGAAATCAGCAGTGTTGATACATTTGACAGCTCTTTTATTGTACAGGACTGTTGTAGGATTCTTTGTTTTTCCTGAAATGTTGAGTATTCTTTGAAGGTCTATAAAGAATTGTGTTGGGGTTTTAATAGGGATTGCATTAAATCTGTAGATTACTTTTGTTAAGTTGGTCATTTTTACTATGTTAATCCTACCAATCTGTGAGCATATAAGATAGTTCCATCTTCTGATATCTTCTCCAGTTTCTTCCTTTATAGACCTGAAGTTCTTGTCATAAACGTCTTTCACTTGCTTGGTTAGAGTTATACCAAGATATTATATATTATTTCAGGATATTGTAAAGGATGTTATTTCCCCAACTTCTTTCTCAGCTGGTTTACCATTTGTATATAGGAAGGCTACCAATGTTTTTGTTTTAATTAATCTTGTATCCAGCCACTTGACTAAAGCTGTTTATCAGCTGTATTAGTTCCTTGGTAGAATTTTAGGCATCACTTGTGTATACTATCATACAATCTGCTAATAATGATATTTTTATTTCTTCATTTCTGATTTGTATTCTTTTGATTTTTTTTAGTTGTCTTACTGTTCTATCTAGAACTTCCCGTACTATAAATGAATAGATATGGAGCAAACCTAGTCTTGTTCCTGATTTTAATGGAATTGCCTTAAGTTTATCTGCATTTAATTTGATGTTGACTGTAGGCTTGCTGCATGTTCCTTTTATTATGTTTGGGTATGTCCTGATCTTGAGGCATTATTGTATTAGAGTTCTTATTAGAGTGGTTTAGAGGCTGCCATGTGAGTAGTCCAATGATGGCTGTCTCCTAACGGAAAGGACAAGGATCTGGTAGCTGTTCAGTACTGGAGACTGAAGTCTCACCAGTCTCAATCTGGTGCTGGATTCTTGGAAAGTCCTAGAAAGAGGCCAGTTTTCAGTCTCTGTTGGAATCCCAATGCATTTATGTTCTAACATCAGCAAAAATGCCTCAGACTCAGGATTTGCCAGTGAACATAAGGGCAAGCAGGCAAAACCCAAAACTTCCTGCTTCCCTCTTCCTTTTTGTGGGCTGTCACCAGAGGCATGGCTCAGATATAGGGTGGATCTTCACACCTCACATGAGCCTGATTTAGGATGTGTCTTCCACTTCAAACGATCCAGTCAAGATTACTATTAAACCTGTCACAGCTGTACTCAGCTGTTTAGGTTTTAGTTAACCACAGATGTAGTCAAGATTAGCTATCAGATTGGTACAGGAGAATTGTCTGTATTCTGTCAATCATGTTTTAAATAAATGCTGATTGGCCAGGCAGGAAGTATAGGCAGGAAAACCAGACAAGAAGTAGAGGTGGTGCAAGGAGAAAAGGGAAGAAGGAAGCTCTTCCCGCACTCTTGCCAGTCCATGAGGATGTGAGCCCCCCATCTGAGAAAAGGTACCAGCCAACAAAGATAAGAACAATGGGTTAATATAAGTTACAAGAGCTAGTAAGAAGACTGAGTTAATGGGCCAATCAATTTATAACCTCATGTAGACTCTCTGTGTGAGTTTCTTTGGGGTTTGCAGACTGTGGGGTACCGGCCTGGACAGTAACCCCAACAAGCAGGACCCTCGTGTTACATCAAATTACAATAATGAATTGGTGCACTGGCCTTTTTTCTTCCTCTTAACCTAAGTCTTTGCCCTCATTCTCAGCTATTCTAAAAGTGATATTTCAATCTTTTAACTTAGCACATCTTTCTTAAATCTCTGATTGCCCCCTGAACTAATTTAGTTAAAAGATTTTCCAGAAAATTAGAAGCTCAAAAATTGATTTCTAGTTGTGTTTTGGGAGGATAATTACCCTGTGGTTCCTATAATAGACAGGAAACAAGACATATGGTTTTGTAAACAAGTTATTTCTGTATTATTTAATTTTTTGAAAGACTATTTAGAAAAATATAAAAATCAAAAACTCAGACCTTTATTATGATGTGGTTACTTGCCAAAACAGGCATATAAGCTTTCATTTTAACCTTTCTCTTTTTATTCACAGTAGTATAGTTAAGATATTGAGTGTTTTGGGGCTTGGATGGATTTTGGTAGAGGGTGAGACACATAGCTGTCTTTTGCTAAATGGAAACAGGTGTCTATACTCTTGTTTCTATCATTTTATTAGCTGAAGCATGAAAAACTTATGAAAGACACTTGGGACATGTCTGCCTGCATCTCCCCTAACTCCACGGCAGACCCCAGGGATATTGGAGTATATAGGCAAGGTTTGTTTGGATTCTAAAATAAGGTATGACCTTGCCTTGTTGAGAGATAATCATGCGATACTGAACATTCAGAGAAAGATACCTAAAAGACTATAGTTGTGACTTTAATATTTATAAATTATGAGTTGACTCTTATAGCCAAAATCATTAAGGCCCAACATCAACTTTGCAGGGTAAAATGATACACTGTTTGAGCTGGGTGGGTGAACGAAAATGTTCCTCTTCCTACATATGGTGGAGGAGAAGGGTTTTATCAAAGCTATAGGACAGAGAACACTCAGAGGCATCTGCAAGAGTCCAGACTGAACACAGCCAGCAGAATAGACAGGGCCATGAGAGGAGAGAGAGAGAGAGAGAGAGAGAGAGAGAGAGAGAGAGAGAGAGAGAGAGAGAAACCGGGAAAGGAAGAGATAAGAGAGGGGACCAGGACAGGGAGAAGAACCAAGAGAACACAGGGCCAAAATGGCTGGATTATATAAGAAAAACGAAGATGGGGGTGGGAAGCAAAGCTCAGAAGGTGGAGAGGTTTAGGGTATGGGACTGGGGTGGGGAGTAGAGAAGCCAGGACACTGTAACCAGCACTTGTGTTGCTGAGAGAACCTGGCAGCCAGATGTGTGCTTTGATACGTTAAATAGACACCACAGTTAGCCTTTTGTACTGAGTTTCTTTGTGGCCTCATGACCTGAGAGCTCAGGAGAAAAGACCTGGGGTATAAAGTGCATTACTTACTAGCACAGCCCATCCCCTGATGTTCTCTATATCTTGAGGAATATTTTTCCCCTTTAACTCTGTGATGCTCTTTGGTATACTTCTTACCAATCTGGGACAAAGTGAGTACACCATTTCTGGATGCCTTCCAGAGAGGAGAGATGAGCCCATGAAGTTGCTGTGGTCCCTTTGTTTCCTATGAGTATTCCTATGATTATGCTTGTATCCCACATAAGGACACTGATATTCTGAAGTCTTAAAGGATGCCCGCTCCTGCAAAACTAATGAGACCCAAACAGGTTCTACTCAACTCCGTGGGTCATCATAATCATAATCAACTTCTTCTTCTCCTTCTCCTTCTTCTTCTTCGGAGAGAAGACATGCTGAAGTACTTGCCATTATAATGTGAAAGTTTCTATTCAAATTGGAAAAAAATAGTAAGATTGAAATTGGGAATTTAAATATGTTAATATCAGATTCCTACTAATGCTCAGTAACATATTAAATTTCTAGGGCAAGCACGTGTTTGCTAACAATAAGAATATAAAAATACCAACTACAGCAATTTTCCTATTGCTGTATTATAAGTTATCACACATTTGTAGTCTTACATAAGATAAAGACTCCTTACTACCAACAGTGAGGAACTAACAAGTTGGTAATTGCATTAGGAAAAGGAAGGTGGGTAAAGCTACTATAACTGTTAATATTTAGAAAGCCATGGCAGTGGTCAAATTGAGAGGCTTGGAAGGAGAAATCTGGAAGGAATAGCAGAATAATAGGAGTGTTTAAATTCGAGATAAGTTTCAAAGGAGAGCTGACAGGACAAACTAACCAACTGAATACGGAATATCAACAAGAAAAAAAGATAAGAGGGCCTCTTCTCTGGGGCTCAGTGAATAAATGGTGAGATGTTTTGAAATTAGGAAATTTAAATGATTAAATTTTGCTCTATTCATCAAGTTGGCAGCCTAACCAAGCCAGCAGAGTGCTACTCCGAATGTCTTCTATACAGAATATAAAGCATATAAGACAGACCCAGTTTTTGAAAGGAAGGTATCAAAATATATTAAATGTGATGCTGAAGATTATGTCCTTTTTATGTTAGTGGTTGTGTAAAATAACAGGAAATCTCCTAAGGTCCCAAGATTCCTTAGCCTATCTAGCTCCTCCCCCATTGTGAGAGCTAAGCCACAAAGGATACTGTTTCTGTGACCAGATGACTGTGTGTTAAAGGTAGGGAGATCAATTAGTTTTGTAATCATTTCAGTTTAATTAATCAAACGGGTAAATGGCTCGAAGTGGGTTGTCTCTAGCCAAGCAAAGCTTTCCAGAGTCAAAGTGGCAGGGAACTCTCTTCTGATAGCATTGACAAAACTCCTATCATTTTCAACACAAATGGGATTACAGACTCAGAAGCCACCAATCTCCTTGCCAGTCCTCTAGCCAACACACTATAGTTTTCTCTGAGCTGAGCTCATTAGTCAAGCCAAAAGCCTGTGTATTTCTTTCTTTTTTGTTTGTTTTTTGATACAGGGTCTCTCTGTAGCTTTGGAGCCTGTCTAACTCACTCATAGACCAGGCTGGCCTCGAACTCACAGAGATTTCCTATCTCTGCTTCCTGAGTGCTGGAATTAAAAGCGTGCACAACCACTGCTGGCAAGACTGGTTTTCAGTTGCTAAGATCCAGTTTCACATGTCCATAAGATCTGTAATCAGTCACAATATTTCAAAAACAGAGTTTCTACAAATATACTAAAGCACCATTATGAAGCCAAGAAAGAGGGCATTTATTGATTTCCCCACACTGTTGTTGTGGCACCTGTACCCCCTGGAACCACGGTCAGGCAAAGATCTGGGGAGTAAAGAACACACAGAGACACATGTCACTCTTGAAGCAAAAATGCCAATTTTACTGTGTTCCAGAGCAGCTTATATAGTGCTCTCCTTGATTAGTGGCTACTCCCTAGCTCTCAGGATTTTCTACTGCAAGCCCACCAGAAACTACTTCTTTGCTATCAGAAACTCATGAGTTCTTTGTGTCCTAGGAAAACAGGTTGCTTACTCTGGCACATACTAGGTCATAGAAAGTTCAGGGTCTGAGCGTCTGCAGCCCCTAAGAATTCATTTAACTTTTCTTAGAACTGTGAAATCCAGTCAAAAAAATTATTCTTGAAGGTAAGCCAAATCAAGCCCACCTCGGATACACACCACAAAGGAGGATGGGGTAGCCTTGCTAATAGGAGATGTCAGTCTCAGTAGTCTCTTTGCTGTTCCACTGTAGAGAGCCTTCTACAGGTGAGAGCTCTTTAGGACAAACAACTCACCGTCCCTCAGGTGAGCGCTCTTTGGCTATGGCTGGAATCAGTGAGAATGCTTGCATATGCATGAACCAATGGATAGTGCCCACGTGGATACCTAGGGTTGGCTGCCCAAGCCTACTTAAGGGCTGAGAGAGGCTTGCCCTGGGAGAGACACACAAGAGAGATACAAGAGAGACAACGTTGTTAAAAAAAAAAAAAGGTCCTGAATAAACTGCTTAAAGATGAGCTCTGGTGTTGCATCTTCCATGCTGGTCGAGGTGGGCGTGACATTCCACAACCATCTTGAGACTTCTCCCACAATTTCCAAATGAGGTTTATATTATTGAAAACAATGCCTACAGGCAGTTAAACAGGAAGCTCCAATGCTAAAGTAAACAGAAACTCCACCCTCAGTGAAGGAATTGTGGGCAAACAGTGAAATGGAATGGGTTAACAGCAGCAGTAACGCCATGACCCCCCTCTTCTCCCAAGCCCAAAATAGGGACATCGGCCAAGATTCCCAGGCAGCATAAGCAGGATGATGCCAGGTGGCTTGGTATCTGAAGGCAACGCCACTCGGACCCACGGAAACAGTAAGCCTATAGTCTGAAGGTCGGGCCTAGCTAACAAAGAGATAAAAGATGAATAGAGAACACCAGATGTACCTAGAAAAGGACAACGCTGACGTGACTGAACTTTTCCCTCGCCTCAATTAAAGTAGCTATAGAAACTGTATAATCACATATCTGTTTTTATAGAATATAAATACTGACTCTAGGCTGTAAGAGGCATGCTCAGTTTACGCTGTGGCATCCTCAGGTCTGAGATATTAAATCCTCTTGAAATTGCATCCAGCTGGCTGGCCTGGTGTTTTGCGTCTTGACGGTGTGTTGAAGGCACCCAGGTCTCTGGGGTCCTTCAACAGCAAATGCTGTGGGACAATAGAAGAGACATACCAAAAATCAATAACTCAGAGCATAAATACTGAGAGGAATTAACAAGGAGCTAGGAGGTTTTAAACAAAGCCCTGCATTCAGTTTCAGAGACAAGAAAAGGCCGCACACTCCCATAGTCAACTATGCTATGATAATGTGCTCATGTGTATTCTCTCCAAAGTTCAACATGTCTATTTAAACACTTCTAAAAGACATATTTAAAAGGCTTATGTTTAACTACCTATATTTTAAAATAAATATTGTAGATTCTGTTTTAAAAGTTCCTAAGGGGCTGAGTAATTCATTTTGAATCTAAGCTTACAAAAAGGAGTAAATGACAGTTATTCGTCCTTAAAACCAGCTACAAAAGGAAATCATGTTTCTTAGTGACATGAAAGAAGAGGAAGAGGAATAGACTTTGGGAATTCAAATATCAGTTATAAATTTTACTGCAGAAAAAAAAGATAACTGAAGAAATAAAATCTACAACTAGATAATCTTTCAAGAAATCCCAATAATGAACAAAGTCCCTCTTCACAAAGGAAGAGTTTAAATGCAGGGGTTGGTTGTGTGAGCACATGCCTGTGATTATAACACTGGGGAGATGTAGGAAAACGGATCAAGAGTTCAAAGCTAGCCCAGACTTCATGAAAGCCTGATTCAAAAAATAGCAATAATAACAAATAAAACCCCCAACAAAATGACACCCTCCACAAAGTATTGTATTAAATCCATTCATCCAAAGGTTAAATTCCTTTTACAAAAGCAATGTTGTACATTTAGAGCAGCATGAAAGAAGTACTTAACCTAAAACTATATACCTACCTTAGTATGATAATATAAAAGATAAATTAAGCATTTGAACAATGACAATTTGGTTGTAATCTTGATGGAATGTTTTACCAAGCAGTGATGAAAAAAAATCTCTAGAAGAATTTTTAATGTTTGAAGGTTAATATTATAAATAGAAAGAGTATGTTCAAAATACAGGGTTGCAGCTGGATTCAAGTGCACAAATACGGATAGTGAGATTGATCAGCCTGACAACCTGAGGTGGATCCCCAGTGCTCAGTCAGTAGAATAAGGGAACTAGCACATACAATTATAACCCTGACACCTCAGGTTGTGTGCAAGCATGTGCACGCGCACACATGCACACACATACACACAATTTAAATAAAAATACTTTTTAAAATTGCTACTCAAAAAATTGCTACTCAACTAAGTATGATTGAATGGATGATTATAATTTTGCTGCAACCTCCCAGCTTTCAACATCAAAAATAAAAAGAAAGAAAGACCCCACAATTTTCATTCAAAGGGAAAAGTTTAAGTCAAATATATGTGACTATGGAATGCAAGTGCAGACTTTATTCAACCTAGACAATTATCCAATAGTCTTAAGAATGTTAGGTCACACAGAGATGACTATTCAGGGGACTAAGCCAAAGAAAATTTGGCTCAGGCTTTCAACAGTGCAGCTGTCCACATTCCTTGAAGTTTAAATCAATCAGCTTTTTAAAAATTTTAATTAGATGATTTTTTTTCCTTTGATCTTCAGTTTACAAGACAGAGATGGAGTTGTCAAGTGTGATAGTCTTCAGCTGAGGGAGCCCACAGAAGCAGTGTGTGCTTGGCTATGAGTGAGCCCTTTCTCTCTTGCCTTTTGCCTACCACCCCTGTACACAGTATAGAAATCAAATTTAAATTGGATTTTCTATTTCACCTTAATTTCTTCTCCCCATTTCTTGCCTTACCCAACTTCTACTTATACTTTTAACTTTTCATATAAGACAGAACTGGTATTCTCCAAGGTCATACCCTAAAGACAGAATTTTGACTTTAAAATATATGTTTTATAGAGTTTAGGTAGTCTTTCATTTTAACATAGTAAAATTACATAAAACAAAACAGTTATAAAGCAAGAATTACAATTACCATATTTAGATTTATTTTATCTTTTATCATAACTAAGGAAAACTATAACTACAACTATCCATTCTTCTATTCCAACAAAGACTCCAGAAGGATATAATACTATC
>JAQHUG010000270.1:906214-934228 GCA_028555095.1 Dicrostonyx torquatus | reverse complement strand
TTAACTTTATATGGAAGAACAGAAAGTCCAGGATATCCAAAACAATTCTATACAACAAAGGAACTTCCGGAGGCATTACCATCCCTGATTTCAAACTCTATTACAAAGCTACAGTATTGAAAACAGCTTGGTATTGGCATAAAAACATTTCTGAAATTTGTAATGCCAGGCTACCAACACTGCTTGCTATTCAGATAATGGAAAGTATCTCCAGTTTTATAATAATTTTAATGGCTATTTTAGGGAACACAGATGATTTAGGTTATTATTACATACCCATAAAGCAATCACAGAATTAAATCTTTACACAGTTGTTCTACTCCAGAATTTTTCTCTTACATAGAACATGCTGGAAACACTAGTGCTCAATGGCACATTAGCTCAACATGGAAGATTTTCAAAATAGAACTAATATGGATAAACATATTAGCTACTTCTTTGTCCAGCATTCATTATCAATGCCCTACATTTGAACAAAAATTACCATGTTTTTTATAGCTAAATTTATTCATGTAGTTGTCAAAGTAATGAGAATAGTTAACGGTTTTCAGTCTTTCAGAGACATGCTCAAAAACCATCTGAAGACATTGATATATCAGTAACTATCCCTGTTCCATAAATATTCTTATTTCCCAATACATATTTATTTATTTATTAATATTATTTGTGTAAATGAGTTGGGGTATTATGTGGGGGGGGTGGCAATCACACCACAGTATTTCTGTGGAGGTGAATGTATCAGTGTGGGATACTATGTAGTTAGGAGTAGCCGTGGATGTATTAGTGTGGGATACTGTGTAGTTAGGAGTTGACATGAACGTATCAGTGTGGGATATTGTGTAGTTAGGAGTAGCCGTGCATATATCAGTGTGGGATACTATGTAGTTTGGCGTAGCCACGCATATATCAGTGTGTGATACTGTGTAGTTAGGAGTAGACATGGATGTATCAATGTGGGATACTGTGTAGTTAGGAATAGCCGTGGATGTATTAGTGTGGGATACTGTGTAGTTAGGAGTAGCCGTGCATATATCAGTGTGGGATACTATGTAGTTAGGAGTAGACATGGATGTATCAGTGTGGGATACTGTGTAGTGAGTAGACATGGATGTATCAGTGTGGGATACTGTGTAGTTAGAAGTAGCCGTGGATGTATCAGTGTGGGATACTGTGTAGTTAGAAGTAGCCGTGGATGTATCAGTGTGGGATACTGTGTAGTTAGGAGTAGCCGTGCATATATCAGTGTGTGATACTGTGTACTTAGGAGTAGCTGTGCATATATTAGTGTGTGTTACTGTGTAGTTAGGAGTAGCCATGCCACAGCATGCCAATGGAAGTGAGAGGACAATCAGTGGACTTGCTTTTCTCTGACCTTCTCTATGGGTTCCACTGATGGAACTCAGATGGCCGGCTTGGGTGTGAAGAGCTGCATCCTGTGAATCATCTAATTGGTCCTTATTCTAAACCTTACTGCATACAAAAACCAATATAGTATTAGCAGGTTTTAACTTCTTGTATCTTTTATCCCAAGTCCAATGTAATTGATAGAGATTAACAAAAAAAAAGTAATACTGATTCATCAAAGAAATCTTAAGAGATGTTGTTTTGTAGTTTTAAGAGACTGCAAGGATAAAAGGAGATTTTTCCCTAAAATGCAAATGGATCACTGCCATAATTAGGACAATATCATCAATAACATATTCATGGTTTGTTGGAGATCTTTTCCATCAGTGGATGTCTTAGAGATTTGCTTTAAGATCCCTAAGCATCACATATAAGAACCTAAATGGTTCTACTAATAATATACTGTCCCTAAAAATGGGAATTTAACAGCAAATTCAAGGCAGTGATTCTTAATCCCAGCATACAGAAAGATGAATAAGGCTTGTTAATGAAATCAGAACCATGCAATTTCACATGAGGCTGTATAGCTGTTCACTCGATTCAGGAAATAACCAGACCAGCTTAAAGATATACAATTATATTTTTAATTGTTATAATGGGAAACTCACACCACAAGAATGGGAAGTCCGAGTTCTCCTGTGTCCCACTGGAATCACCCAGAGAGTGCACGCAGCTGGTCTGTCCCAGTTTTTCTTCCTGAGCTCCAGGTAGCCAAGGCTTAACAAGGTTCCACTTTTTAAAGGTGATTGGTTAACAAAGCTTCCCCCATCACCTCCTTCTTTTGTCTAAATAAGATTGGTCCAAACCCAATACAACTATATACAATAGGAACAGATATCAAATATAAAATTACAAACAATATAAGCAATATTAAGCAAGGAACACATAGCAAAAGTTTTACTAGGTATTCTATTTCAAGGAGTCTAAATCTTGCATCGGAATTAAGCTTGGCTGAATCATGAGGAAAGTAACTATGACTAATCTTCAAAAAGCTGAGAACAGAAATAATATTACTTGAGTAAGCAGGAAGTGCAATCAAGCAGCTTCCAAAATGTGCAACAAATGACAGAGACAACAGGCTACCTGGGCAATCACACAAAGTCTCATTTGCAACGTTGAAGCAACCAACTTTGGCTAAGGCCTAAAATGACTGACAGACCATTTTCAAATGGGAGAAACTTTTAAAAACTATCTTACCCTGTCTTGTCAGAATTTGACAGTCCTGTCTTATCCATTTAAAGATACTATGTATCTTTGTCAGTGGTTGAGGTATGGGCATTTCTTTGCCCAAAGGCCAGTTCGGCTGAGAAGAAATCAAGCTCCAGGTGGAGTGTCTCTGGTGCTCAACATTCTCTCAGAAAATGATCGGTGCTGTCTCACTTCAACAGAATTCTTAAGTTATTTAATGCCATTTTCTACAGTTCTTTGAAGTGGTTGAAGATTATCTATCTATGTAGAATATAATCTCTATGTATCTAAAGAACGCAATTACTCTAAGTATGACAAACATAGATGACTATTAATCTGTAATTCTTAATACCTATATAACTTAATGACTGACAATAAACAACTGTACAATAAATGAGGACAATGACCTCCATATGTAAACAATGTATAAATATCTTGATAAGAGGTAGAAATGTACACTGCAATATTGTAAATATATATCAATATATAAAAATGTTTTAAACAGAGGTAGAAGCATGTATGCATACAATATTTAATATTATTTAACTTTGTATCAATATACAAGAACCTATACCAATGTAATTGTCTATAAATAATAACTCACAAACCAATCTATTATCTCATCATCCAATCCCTCTCTCCTTTTTTTACACCCCAACCCTCAACCGTATATCAATTATAATCAACCCCTAAATGATGTCCCTAACCCTTAGGACAAGCTTCACTGAAAGAGGAGATGGTGTCTTCTAGAATTACTTCCAGCTGTCATGGGGGCAATGTTCTTTCTATGGGATCCTGTAAAAGTAAAATGATGGTTAAGTTTCAAGATTCATGTTTGGTACGATTGCAAATAGTCTCTGAGTATTTTGTGGAGGTCTGGCCAGAATGTAAAAGATGTGCACCATTTTAGCTAACCAAGTTGGGACCATCTTGTGCAGCTGGTACCCAAAACAGGTCATGTAGTAGCACTATCAATATCATGACGTCATATCAATCAGGTGGAGTGGTTGTTTGTGGGGCCTCATTTTCTTCCTGGAAACTTCAAAAATTACTGCAGAACAATTTATTGTTCATTGTGGAAAACTTAAGCATTATTTATATATACATATACAGACATATATATATATATTCAATGAAGGGTATGATAAAGACAGAAATAGACATTTTAAAAAAGTAAATTCTTTTTCTAAATTCTTTTTTTTTTGTCCCATATCATGGCTCCTGACATGAGGCAGAAATTCTGGGCTTTTCTCTTAACAACAGGCTTGAAATTAGAGAGGGACCAAGCTGGTGTCCAACTCCAAAACAAACTCTATATATTTATAAATATAAATACATACATATGTATATATAAATGAATATTCTCAATATTTATGCTTATGGAACATATTTGGTTTTCTTGATGATCCTTATTGGGTAGTTATTGTCTAACTGTCAGTAGTCAAACATCCAGGGTCCCTTGAATTCTTTGAAAATGAGTATTTTCCTGCAAAGGTAAGAACAGAACCCTGTCCCCGTCCTATATGCTTTTCTTACCACCTGTATGATTATCATCATTGTGGATGAATGTAAAGGATGATTTTCACCTCTAATTTCTAATCCAAGGAGCACTTACAGTAAGTTCATATGCCAAACTCCCACTGCTAAACCACTTCCTTTTCATTGGGTCATAAAATAAAATGTGCTACTTGAAGGGACTTTTTGTCACAGGGTGATACTAAGTGTCATCAGCGGTAAGAGGTAAGGGTTGGCCTTGGATTCAGACCTGAAGCACTGACCACTCCTATGAGTACACACTTTCCAGTAGGTGCTCAATTCTCTTGTGATACATTAAGTCATCAGAGCATGATTACCCTAAGTAAAGACACCAGCATGCAATCCGGTTCATTCTGATGGAACAGCAAAAGAATGAGATAGGGGCACAGGGAGTGAGAAGTCTATCCACTTTACTATTTTAATCCATTTACTGTTCCATTCAAAACTCTTAATTATCCTTTTCTCTAAAACGGGGACTCATGTACCAGAAGGTTCTCGGTTAAAACCACAGCCAAAACTCTCTATGCTGTTACATTTTGTTGATTTTCCCATTTTAATGATTTTTTTAAAAAAGTAACTGTTCTAAATGTTTTATGTTGAAAGGTATATTAAGATCCAAGTTGCATTTCCTCCATTCTTTTTATGAAAGACTTAACTGTTAGATCGTGTGTCTGGCCCTAAGAGAACCATGAGATACAAGAAGTTACACTTGGGATACCGATTCCTCAGCTTTCCCCTGTCATAACCCTGTCATAACCTGCAATTACGTAGCACCCCTACCTGCTGAGATTGCAACCTCTGCTGCCATGCCTCCTATCACATGCATTCTATCACTAGAATGTCAGCCCCTAGCTATAAAGGTGGTGTCAATCTTATTTGTCACTGCATAGGCAGAGCACAAAGTTGCTGAACCTCTATTGTATTAATAACAGATTGGGAGACATCAGATGCTCATCTACATTGGGGGTTACACATGCTGTGCGAGGAACTTGAAGCATTTGACTAACTTTGATAAACTGAATGAGAGGGGATCTACATTAGGGTTGCTCTAAAGAAAGTCACGTCCCTAAAGTGAGTTGAAAGGAATAATGGAAGGTAAGATAGAAGTAGGCTGTCGTTGTGAGAAAATTGTCAAAGTGGCAAGAAGGTTTTAGAAAATCGAAATTTTAAGGTAAAAAGAAAAAGCCTAGGATGTCAGTAGATCTGACCTCCATACTACCTGGAGATGTGTGACATGGGGATGGGATTAATTCCCCTCCAACATAATCCTGGAAATACTCCGATTTGTAATTAATCTTTGCTCATGATGTTTAAAAGGCTGAGTAGAGAAACTCTGGAGAGGCAGGAGGGTGATGTGTTATGGCCTTTTCCATCCTTACGTCTTCTTGTCTGACAGTTAAATGCAAGTCTTTAAGCACTGGTTACAAAATCAAAGGACAAGTCCTTCACAGTGTAGACCCATCTTTAATCTATTGCTTCCTGAAGAGTGTTAACTGGGTGTGGTGTTGACTATGGTAATCACTCATCCTGACCCAAACATAAGGAAGGTGGAACTTGGCTATAGGACACATCAAAGAGCAGAATTCCCCAGTAATTGTGAAGCCCTTGCTATCAAATATCACACTTAGTAACTTCCCAAGCCACATTATGCTAGAATGAGAAGCCTCCCAAGATCACAGGCAGATCATGGCTTTTTCATGTTGCAGCCATCCACACTCATAAAATTCCTTTCTTCACTTGTATGAAAGCCATATAAATATGGACTAAACTCTGTGGGATTTTCATTTTTTCTTTGCACACGATACATTATTCATGTGAACTTCACAGGATTTATGGTAAAAGCTACCAAATATGCAGTGTAAAATATGTTAGAGCCATGTCCCTTTCTCATTACTTGATGGTATCTTGAGTTATTTTGAACTACTTATGATATCATTTACAAAGGCACATGGAAATTCTAGTTTAAGAAAATTAACAAATGCTTTTACATGAAGTGCTTTGCCTTTTAATTGTAGTACCTGTATGATTGTGGTGAGTTTTACTTATGTCAAAAACATAAATCATTTCTGTAAAGATTTCAAAAAGTCACACTATAAAAGATATTGTGAGGTGTTAATATGGACTATAAGTTTTAAGGAAATAAACATGAATTTTGAAGTATTTCATATTAGTATAAATATTGTATATATTTAATCTATCAGTTCAAGATGCATTAATGATGAGGATAATTGTAATGATGAGGATAAATGTAAACTATGTTTCATCCTCTATGTGAGAAGAAAAAACATTCATCAATCCAAAACATATTAAGACTCCACTGGACCCAATGGCCCAGGTAAGATACAATGAGAATGGCATAGCCATTGTGCTATGACTATCATTACCTAAACATAGGACATGTAGGGACTGAAAGAATAAAAACAATCCATGGAGCCACCTACATGAGTCTGTGCTAGGTCTTCTAACCTTGCTGTGGCTTGGGGTTTTCATTGGACTCTTAGCAGAGTAAGTCGAGTATTTCTGACTCATTTGTCTCTCCTTGGAGCCATTTACCTCCTACTGGACTGCCTCATCCAGCCTTAGTATGAGGGTTTGTACTTAGTCTTATTTCATCTTCTTATACTGTGTTTTGTTAAATATCCCTGTGAGGCTTATTATTTTCTGAAGGAAAATGAAGGAGCAGAGGATCTGGGAGTGGGGACAGGAGGAAGTATAGGAGGAGTGGAGGGAGGGGAGGTTGGGGGTCAGGATGTATTGTATGAGAGAAGAGTAAATAAAAAGAAAAAAGATTAGGAAGCAGGAGGCATCAGAGAATGAGTTTTGCCTCCCTTTCACTTCTTAATCTGTTCTGCATATTTATTGACTTCAGAAGTGTTCTTATTTCTAAGTTAGTCAACATAAAACCACTCTTTGAAGGTAGTAGAGGGGTTGGAGATCAAAGACTTTTAGAAGAATGGGCTTTTAGAGTAATGGAAAAATCTCACATGCAGAGAGTCCTTAACAAGATTAATCTCCTTATTTCTAAACGACATTTATTGGACGAGAGATACTTAGTGCTTTTTAGCTAATTATCCAAACCTCAAAGAACACTTTAGGTGTTGGAGAAAGCACGAAGTAACCTCAGATTGGGTTCACACCCAAGAACATGAGTGTAAGCTATGATCTTAGATAAGCAATGTCACCTCAACTGTGATGTTTTCACAAATGGAGGTAAACACATTTTCCTCACATTTTAACAATTTCTCAAGAAGCACTGGAGTAAAGGTCCTTATGAGTCATTCCTACAGGGTTGAGTATAGGTTTATTGTCACCCATAACCATTTTTCTCTAGTTTATGAGATAATACAGTCAAGAACTGGAGCTAGGAGCCAGATGGTGATGGTGCACGCCTTTAATCCCAGCATTTGGGAGGCAGAGGCAGGCAGATCTTTTGAGTTCAAAGGCAGCCTGGTCTATAGAGTGAGTGTCAAGATGGTCAAGGATAAACAGAGAGAGGCTGTCTCAGAAAAAAAAAGGAGGAGGAGGAGAAAGAGGAAGAAAGATTAAGATGGGGCTGGCAAGCACACGAAGCAGACAGGTCCCCCATTCAGCCCACCTCTGGTCTGCCCTTGCAAACCCTGCAGTCTAACCCTTACCTCCTCCTGTCATGTAACTGTACTCAGAGGAAGGCTCAGTGCTTCCAGGTCAGGGTTCGACAGCACTACCTTCACACTGAGGAGGCTCGTCCAGGGCATGGTTCATTCTGCTCTGTGAAATCTCCACCTCGGGGCAATCCTTTAAAGAGATATAAAAACCTTCTGACACGTTTGCCATAAAGCAAGCTGAATGCAGTTAAAGAGTCAGCACGAGACCTGGGAGCAACTTTAGGAAGTGTCAAAATAATGAGTCTTGTTCCTTTTCTGTAAAAAGGGATTCAGCAACTCTCTGCTCTTTCTTATGCATGCCTACAGGCAAGGGTTTACTTTGGACAGAGTTACTCTCTTTGTGTTTTTTAGTTCCTCTTATATTTTCTATGTTCCCCCTCTCTCTTTTTAATTTGCTTTTATTTTTAATTTCTGCTTTTATTTTGGTTTTTCTTCTCTTCTTGTTGTCCTGTTACTAATGAAGCAGTATGAACTGATGCCTTACTATTTGTGAACTATAAGAGGCCGTAATGTCCCATGCTCCAAAATGCTCAGGGTCCTGTGGAAGGAAGACACTGTTCCAGTGCAGTTTTTTCATCTTGGCAGGACTGAGCACAGCACCATGCCTGTAACTGGGGATACACACATCGTTTTCCTCTCAGTGGTACCCTCATATCCCTTCCCACTCACTAGTGTTCGCTCTTGTTCCTGTCCTCCACTCTTTCAGTTCACCGCCTTTAAGAGGTGCTGTGTTGTACCAAGCTTTTTCTTATGGGCCACAAAGCAGCACATATATCATGACACAGAGACTTATTATTAGTTTTGAATGCTCAGCATTAGCTTAGCTTTATTCTGGCCAGCTCTTTTAACCTAAATTAAGCTGTTTCTCTACCTTCTGCTTCAGAGCTTATTACCTTTCTTATGTTCTTTCTGTACATCTTACTTTCACTGCATCTCATGTCTGGCTGGCAGTTGTCTAGCTTCTAACCCAGTATGTCTCTCATTCTCTCCTCCTCCTTCTTTCCTTCCTCCTCTTTGGAGCCTAGATTTCTCCTTCTATTTATTTTTTCTACCTGGCAGCCCCACCTATCCTTTGTTTGTCTAGCTCTTGGCCATTCAGCTGTTTATTAGATCAAGCAGGTGCTTTAGTCAGGCAGGGTGAAACAGATGTAACACATCCTCACTTAATTAAGCAGATGCAGCATAAACAAATGTAAAACACCTTTACACAAAGTAATATTCTGCAGAATAAACAAATGTAATGCATCTTTGCCTAGTTCAAACAACACTGTGTGTGCAATCTCTCCTTTTCTATGATGTCTAAAGGGACCACTGGTGTGCAAACCAAAGCCTCATACAGAGCCAACATACTCTTCTTGACTGTATTTACTCAGTGTGTCAGATCTTGTCCTGAGTTCACGCTCTGGGAGCCAGCCCCAAGAGTTATCATCTCTTGTCTTCCATCCTATATTCAAGTATTAGCTAAAGATTAGAGTTTATATCTACTAAATTTTTCTGAGATTGTTTTCACCTCCTCACAAAGAAAATTCTCAGAACTTTTTGGAAGATGTTAGATGAAGACGTTAGAGTAATTTCACCAGTCTTTCTTCTCTCCTTACATTCCCTCCCTGATCACTAAAATCATCTTTCTGAAGTTTTATTTTCATCATTTTGCTGCTTGCTTCTGTCTGTTGCTCCTAGATACATAAATGATAATATTTAAATATGTTAACACACACTCCACTCCAACTTACTCTTATTTCTAATCCTAGTTCATCTGGTCTCTTGGCACTCTTTATAGAGTGCTCATAACTGTGCTCCATATACTGCCTTCATTTCTGCTTGACATGTTTTCTGTCCTAGAGAGTCTCCATCTGGTTTCCTTAGGCCATGTCAAATTTATATAGTTATGGATAATATTTTATTACTCAGCACTTGTAATGCCATGGACACATACAGCATGATGGAACTATCTGGAAGCTGAGAATACAGGAGCAGCTGTTGCCAGCAAATAAGAGATATGGGCTCTATATCCTTATAGGATGACACTCTAATGTGTTCTTTGCTCTATCACAAAGGTCCCTGTATTGACTAGTTTTATGTCAACTCGACACAGTCTACAGTCATTTTGAAGGAAGGTACCTTAGTTGAAAGCATAAGCCTACTTATGGCCTGTTGGAAAGCTTGTATGCATTTTCTTGATCAATGATTAATATAGGAGGGTTAAGCTTGGAGTAGATGGTGCCATAGCTGAACAGGCAATCCTGGGTGTGGAGGAAAATGAAAGATGAGCAAGGTTTATGGATCATGCTAGTAAGCAGTGTTCCTCCATGGCTTCCGCATCAGGTCCTGCCTCCAAAGTTTTACCTTGATTTCCTGCCCTGATTTTCTTGGTAATGGAGTGTGATCTGAGTGTTGTAACATAGAAAAAAACCCTTCCCTCCCCAAGTTATCCTCTGTCAGGTTGTTTTAGCACAACAGAAACAATTATACATGACTCACCAGGTTTCACAGTGTCCATCTGTTCCTTAAGTCAGGTCTAGAACTTCTTTTCCCACCTTTCTGACGAACTCCACAGCTTGACTTCAAAGAATTCACAATTTATGTGGCCTGGTGGACAAACCCTGTTTCCTAAATCACATAAAACACAATCATTACTAAATTTCACCTTGAAGTGAAGTTCACTGACTCCTTTGTTGGAGAAGGAGGATGCCACTTGTTAGTTTCTGGCTGCTCAGCCCCATAATAACCACACAGAAGTTGTACTAATTAAATCACTGCTCTAGCTTCTTATTGGCTAACTCTTACATTTAATTTAACCCATTTCTATTAATCTGTGTATCACCACGTGTCTGTGTCTTACTGGCTAAAGTTCTGATTAGCATCTGTCTCTGGTGGCTCCATGGCGTCTCTCTCTCTCTCTCTCTCTCTCTCTCTCTCTCTCTCTCTCTCTCTCTCTCTCTGCCTTCCTTCTCCCAGCATTCAGTCTAGTTTTCCCCAGCTACCTAAGTTCTGCCCTATCAACAGGCCAAGGCAGTTTCTTCATTTGTTAACCAATAAAAGCAACACACAGACAGAAGGACCTCCCACACCATCCCTTATTCATTTATTTATTTTATTAAACTGTGTCATTCCTGATAAGTTTGTTTATTTTCCATTATATTTTGTTTGTTTGTTTTATTTTGTTGGAAAACTGGTCTGGCTGTGTATCCCTAACTGGCTTGACCTGTGGCAACCCTTCTTCCTCAGCTCGCTGGTGCTAGAACTTCAGTATGAATATCACACTTAGCCCAGGGCTGTTTCCTCATGGATGTGATGTGCACCTATTTCTAGTGTCCCTCTGCAACACTCACTGTGTCTATAGTTGTCACATTTATTGAGGCTTTACTAGCAGGGTGAGTGATCTGATTTGTGAGTAATTGCCTGAGGTGTTTATTTTGTAGGTGTGAGATAGCACACCATGCCTGTTGACAATGATTTTGTTGTGAGGGAACTCACAGGAAGGCAGTGGCTTCTCAGATAATTACACAGTAGTCTTGGAGCAGTGTGTTCTCCAGTGCAGAGTTCACATGCTCTCATGCTCCAAAACAGGTACATTGCCTCTATGCTTATTTTCTTCCTGTTTCTTTTGATGGGTGGCATAGGCATTCATTCTATTTTTGAAAGGCAAATTCCATACAGGTGTACAGGAAAATGATCTTTTCAGTGCCTTTAGAATGTTGAACACTTTTGCATCCTGGCTCCAGTTTCAATTAACCTTTCAGATTTTCCTTTGCCTCCCCGATTTTACAGACACCAGCTTTATTCTGTCTCTCATTACATGAAGTTCTGTACAAGTATCTCAATCTGCTAGCCTCTTTCAGGTTGAGCATTTCAGCTTGGCTCAGCTTCCCTAGGGGATGACTCCCACCCCCACATAGTCAGTGGGGCCCACACCAGCTGACCCCATGATTTCCACTCCCTGGTGTTGCTTTTTTTTGGTTTTTCGAGACAGGGTTTCTCTGCCTGGTGTTGCTTTTTATCATGGGTGTCTTAATATCTCACTCACACTGCTTTCTGCGAATGTAGAGGACTCCACAGTAATCCCCCACCCATACCTATGTTTCTAACAACTCTTGAAAAATTATTCTTGTACTTCCTTAATATTGATTTCTATTTTTATAGAAATTGTATTACCACTCAGTAATTGTTTATTTTCCTTTTATAACTTCATTCCCTTAAAAATATCATTCGAACAAATAATTACACAGTTCAGAATGGAGGATTTGTGTGTGTGTATGTGTGTGTGAGAGAGAGAGAGACAGAGAGAGAGAGAGAGAGAGAGAGAGAGAGAGAGAGAGAGAGAGAGAGAGAGAGAGAGAGAGATGAGGACAGGGCAAGTGGCCAAAACAATTCACAATATAAACCTGTATGACAAAATGGAAAACAACTTTTTTTTTGTTTTTTTTTTTTTGTAACAGGAAGGCCACTTGTTTGTCTCAGCTGCCCAGAACAGAAATAATCACACAGAAACCATATTCATTAAAACACTGCTTGGCCCATTACCTCTAGCCTTTTAATGGCTAACTCTTATATTAATTTAACCCATTTCTATTAATCTATTTATTGCCACGTGACAGTGGCTTGCCAGCAAAGATTTGGCATATCTGACTCTGACGGCTCTATGGCATCTCTCTCTGACTCTGCCCAGTATTCAGTCCAGTACTCCCCGCCTACCTAAGTTCTGTCCTATCAATACGCCAAGGCAGTTTCTTTATTCATTAACCAAGAAAAGCATCACATCAACAGAAGACCCTCCCACACCACTTTTTATTATTTGCTTATATGTTTATTTATTTTTAGCTTGCCACCATTGTTTTCATAATTTTGGCCTTTTGCCTTTTGCCAAGAATATTTTCTTTTTTCTTTTCTTTTTTTTTTTTTTTGGTTTTTTGAGACAGGGTTTCTCTGTGGCTTTAGAGCCTGTCCTGGAACTAGCTCTTGTAGACCAGGCTGGTCTCGAAATCACAGAGATCCGCCTGCCTCTGCCTCCCGAGTGCTGGGATTAAAGGCATGCGCCACCACCGCCTGGCTCCAAGAATATTTTCTAGGTCACATTTTTGCCTTAAATTCACATATCTTAATCCATTTTTCAGAAGCTATTGACATTGTAGAAGATAAATTTTCCTCACTTTCTTCACCAAATATTTTGAACATTACCCACTGATGCTCTGGTATTCAAGTAAACCTTAGGGGAATCGCACCTTGGCAATTGTTGTCTGTCCTGAAACATTCCATCATTCCATCTTGTAGGGAAGTTCACTGGAACTCAAAATACTAAAGGTACACTTGCTAAGATGCGAGAGAAGCCATAAGTCTCAGGAGGCTCTGAAACTTGCAAGAATCACAGAGTTCCCACTTCCCAAAAATGAATAAGCAGTTAGGACCACTGAGGAAAGAAGGCTCAACGTGCCAATGCCCTACCAGTCTTCCAGACCACTTCAAGGTTCCAGCATCTATAGCCACCAGAGCTCAGCTATGCTTTCTGAGAGCTGCCTTTGATTTAACCACACTGTTTGAATAACTAGTCACTAATATTCTTGTTCATAACCCCAGTAAGATGTCATTGGTTCCCTATCTGGAATGAAAAGAGCTTGTATGTCTCCCCAGTATCACAGAACACATGTCAAATTTGTCACACTGAAGACAAATACCAAATGCTTGGGTCCTTATGGTCTATCACTAAGCTAATTGTTACTTCTTTGCAACTTTTGTCTCTCTCTCACACCCTACTCACCTGCCTTGGTCAGGTGCTGAAGCTACTAGATGGAATTAAATTATTTTATATCATTTCAGAGATGTCTACACTCTTCTTTGCTGATGAATTAGCAAACACAGTGTTAATCCTTAAGATTGAAGAATTGTTTCTTGTTCCTCTGTTTTAATTATGCATTGAAGGAGAACAGGATATGTTATAAAATTTTTACAGTTAAGATTTCAGCAGTGTTCAGAGGAAGAAGAGAACTCTGCAACACGAAATTTTGGAAGAGTTGATGGCTTTGTCATTTGTGGTCTGTGGTGGCTATTTATGCGGGTCACATTTAGCGTTGGAAGGCCTTTAGTTCCTGAGTCAGTTCTGCAACACAGCAGTGCTGAGCCTCCATGCATATGCTTCTGTGACAAATATATATATAAAATAATATAATATATAAAAGTCTAATATAAAAGCGACCTTTGCTGTGTCTTATAAAGATCTCCTTGCTGAAGTGATTCTGTTAAAAACTACAGCAAATGTTCTTCTAAAGTACTTCCCCACACTGTTCTTTTTCTAAAGGTCTAAGCCCATTTGTCAAAAGATAAATGTGACGCAACCCACTGACACTCACAGTATAAAATCCACTGTTTGGGGAACTCTGTCTCACAGGTTTACTTACAGATTTACCGTCAGTTTCCCGTGTTTATTATTTCCAAAATTTACCTATTCTTTAATTTTATTTCTTAAGAATTTGCCTAAGTTTCTATCTTCTCACCCACAATCAGAAATCATCAACTATTTCTCCTGGAACCTTGAAACTCATGCCGTTTACTTGCTACTCCTTGGAGTTTTTTAGTAACTTAATAAAAAAAAATAGGTTTAGCAATGTCTCCAAATGTCTTTGGGACAAGTAACCTGTTATAAATACTGGACCATAGTTAATGCTGCATGATCTGAGATTAGGACAAGAACACACAAGCATTGCACTGTAAGATTTTCCATTCATGTGGATTTGATCCATTTGAAGAACAGTCTTTATATAGATAATAGTTTTTCTTCTTATGTGTTTAGTTTCCTAAGCTATGGAGTTAAATGTGATTATTTTCTGAAAGTGTATTGATAAGAATAGCATCATTGGTGATTTTACATGCTCAGTTACTATGTGTGATGATGTTGCAGTTTGCCTACAGTACACCTAGGAGATGTGCGGCTTCATGAGGCTCATTTTGCATTGACATAGAGTCTAAGAGGTGGCACACTTAATCAGGAACACAAAATGGTTGAGATACAGAAACTCAGCCCTGATTGAGTTTTTCTCTGGTCTGAGATCATCTTATGTTAAATTTCAGCATAAAGGCAGACTCCTTATATACTTCTCCCCTACCAAGCTTGCTATGCCAGCTCAATCTGATTTTCAATAATATTTGACTCCTGGTGTGATACACTCTCGCTACTGAGGCTCAGACACACTCTTCACTTACATATGTGTCACAATTAGTCTCTGATACTCAGTGAATTCCAAGTATCTTCCCCAGCTGACCTGAGGGCTTAATGTATTTGACTCACTCAGGTTAATGCTAACATTATTAGTAATAGACACGACTAAATAGCAAGGTGTTGGGAGCACAAAGGTCCTTGTAGTCACATATCTACAGGGAAAGCAGGAATGCTAAGCATACATGAGAGTCTGCTCAATGGAATGAACACATAACCTGTCCTTCCATCCAGAAGATGGAAAAATTGGAGGTGATTAACAGCCTGACAATGTGTGTTATCTGTTGGGTCAGGGTATATCAAGCTCCTACAACCAGGACCGGAGGTGGCTAGTAATCTAACTGACATTTTCATTACCTGTACAGTTGGGGGCTTCCCCAAACTCCCCAAGCAGGCCCAGAGAGGACTAATAGTCCAAATGACCCCTACAGATTGTATGACTGAGACCATGTCAGATCCTTCCCTGGGTGCTTAAACTAGTACAGACAGCTTATTTCTAGAACCCATCTTCTTGGAAGAAATAGCACATACCTTGATTTAAGTTTCAATATAATTATGCTTTCCAGTGCACTGGGGATTGTATTACATCAGGAAATTTCCAGATTACATTGTGTTTAAACATACTAGCAATAGACTGCCTGGCATCAGACTCAACAAGTCTAACCTTTTTGGTGTTCTTTCCCTGCCTGACACCTGCAGGAACACCCTCAGCTGGGGAACACTGACACCCTTTTAAAGAAAAGCTTCCTTACACTCTCACCCTAAGCATGATGACCCTTTCCTATCTGGAGCTTCAGGCTCATCTCAGAGAAAACATCCTCCTTAGCATATGAGTGTCGGTTGCATTCACTATTTTAAAAAAAATATTTAGAAATATTAAGTTTGTAATAAGAATATTGGGAGCTACAAAAACAAAAGAAAACAAGAAATCTTTGCAACGTGTCACAGTCCCATTTATTTCTCTAAAATACTCATTCTTATTCCCTAGGAGAAATCCGTAAAACACAGAGTTCAGCACTCCCTGGATGTAGGTATGGAAAGCTCTGCATTCAGAATTTTCTACCTCAGAATTGGCCGTGGAAGAATCACACCACAGAGAAAGGGAAGCATTTGTGTCCTCTTATTCTGTGTCTCTCCTAACAGTCTGATGATGGGATGTGGGCCGGAGAAGTGAGAATCTTCTGCTGTCCATCTTGACTTAGTAATCAGAGCCCTCTCTTTTCTGAAATCCCCTTTGTCCTTTAAATTCATGCTTTGATTGATCTCTTCAGTTATATTCATTTCCAGGACAGAAATGAGTGCCGAGTAGCTAACAATTTTCCCACTCCTTGCTTATTACCATTGTAGACCATCAAAGGCAGAAAGCAATAAGATCACCTGAAAGTCAACTGTGCTTTGTTCTGGCTTCCATCTCTCATGCACCCTGATTCCTGAGGGCTATGTTCTGTTTGCTGAGCATCACAGCTAAGGCTGGCCATGCCATCTCAGTTCCTAATTTTCTCCATCAACAACAAGAGGATGCAGTCCAAGTTCCCAGCATTTGCTTCCCTGATGTGATTCCACTGTGTTTAACGGTTCCAAGAATATTAACACCCAGATGCACAAATGACTAGAAACTCTGTTGTTGATTAGAACTGGATTATGCTTCTAACACATATTTTTATTTACTTAGCTTTTCTTCTTCAATCCTGTTGTAAATAGGGGAGCAGAGGGCTGTGTCCCGCCCGGCTCCTGGCCACATGGCCGCACGTCCACATGGCTATACCCGGAATACACAAATCACACACAAGCTGGATTCATTTAAATCCTGCCTGGCCCATCATCATCAGTCTTTTCTTGGCTAGTCCTCACATCTAAATTAACCCATTATAAAAGTCTGTATGTCACCACGAGGTGGGTGACTTACCGGACGGAACTTCCTTCTGCTACGGGGGCCTCTTGGCGACTGGCTCACTTCCTTTTTTTCTCCTCCCAGAACTTCCGTTCTGTTTACTCTGCCCACCTAAGGGCTAACCTATCTATAAGCCAGGCAGCTCTTTAGTCAACCAATAAGAGTAATACAAAATACAGGAGAACACTCCCACATCACAATCCCTTACCCCATACCTTTTCTCTCTCCTTTCCCTTCTCCCTGCATATCCTTGCCCTTCCCTTCTCCTCCACATCTCTCCTATTCCCTTTCCTCCTCTTCTTCTTTCTTTTCCTTAGCTTTCCTATGGTCTAAGCTGCCTCCCCACTCCTCTTCTTCTCCCTTTCTTCCCTTCCCCTTATTGTTCCAGATTTTTTTTTTCCTTTAGCTTCTGACCTGGTGTCTGAATGAAATAAATTCTCACAATCTCTAAATCATACAGTAGTTTTTCCTCTGATCTTAGTAACCGTAAAGATGCACAGAAGCATGAACCAGAGAATGGAAACTTCTTTAACTAAGTAGGTGGCAAGGAGAACATTCCAGACTCACACATATCAAAATGCATTTCATTGTTTTCATCAGCCTGTGTTTCAGATCATGTCATACTCCTGAAAAGGTGAGGTGCTTCCAGGTCAAATGCCAAGAAAATGACAAGGAAAGACAACATTTCTCCCTCTAAAAGTGCATTAACAGATTTATCTCTAAACCAATACTAATAGCAAAATTGTATATCAGAGGTATTTTTATGGAATTCATTTTGAAACTATAGAATAGGGGGAAAGTAACTAAAATCAAAGGAAGCATAGTATTCCACAGAAGTATAGAATTTTCCACTTGATAATATCTTTCAGCCATTATTCCCTTCTGTTGTTAAGACTGGAGTTTCTACCTGGTATATCTGATGCAGAATATGTCCCTAAACATGACACATTCATACGTTTGACAACTGTGGTTCCATGTACAAGTACCCTTATGATCTTTGTGACTTAAGACTGCATATTTAATGTCAAGACAGCTTCATTTAATAGTGGTGGTAAGCATGATGAATAAATCTCAGGGGAAAAGAAAACCCAGAAATTAGTGAGAGGTCGGGACAGAAAAATAAAACTATGTGTATATAACATACCAGTTGGCAGCTTGAGATAGAGTCACAAACCAATGCTGGCTGAGAAAATTCTTTATCACATTACATTGAAGTTATACTGTACTATGTGTATAGATAGTACACATAGTCGATGTGTACTATGTGCACTGATGTTTTCTAAGTAGATGTGTGCTATGTGGACTGATGTCTGCTAACTTGATCTATACTCTGTGGACGGATGTCTGTTAACTTGATCTATTCTATGTGGACTGATGTCTGCTAACTTGATCTATATCCTGTGGACTGATGTCTGCTAACTTGATCTATATCCTGTGGACTGATGTCTGCTAACTTGATCTATACTCTGTGGACTGATGTCTGCTAACTTGATCTATACTCTGTGGACGGATGTCTGTTAATTTGATTTATTCTATGTGGACTGAAGTCTGCTAACTTGATCTATACTCTGTGGACTGATTCTGCTAACTTGATCTATTCTATGTGGACGGATGTCTGTTAACTTGATCTATATTCTGTGGACTGATGTCTGCTAACTTGATCTATTCTATGTGGACTGATGTCTGTTAACTTGATCTATACTCTGTGGACGGATGTCTGTTAACTTGATCTATACTCTGTGGACTGATTCTGCTAACTTGATCTATTCTATGTGGACGGATGTCTGTTAACTTGATCTATACTCTGTGGACTGATGTCTGCTAACTTGATCTATTCTATGTGGACTGATGTTTTCTGAGTTAATATATACTATGGGGACTGACGGGGAGCTTTTCTCCCAGTTATATATCATCTTTGTTCATTCTAACCTAGTATTTTTTCAGTATCATAAAAACTGTTTAGCTGTGAAGCAAAAATTGTTTCCAGAGATTTTGAAACTTTCAACTTCCTTCTAGTTTATCATGACTTTTGAAAGAAGAACAAGAATATGAAACATGATGTGAGAACAGTCTGACTTTATACTTCTACATGGGCACTAAGTACTGAACATATGAAATTCACAAAAGTGTAGCTCTCAAGAAAGACAAAGGCCATAACATCTATGCAGAGATCTAAACTGGGCACAGAATTACCCACATCCTATCCTAGATTCTTGAGAGACTAAGAAGGATGATAATGAGCTCAAGCAAGCTTGAGCAAACCTAATCAAATCCTACAGAAAAATAAATATTTATTCTTTGCATAAATAAATAGAAAAACTATGTTCTATTTATCATATAATTGATTTATCATAATATTTAGGAAAATCTCCTAGATATTCTCCTTACATTCATTGTGACATTATATATACAACCAGAAAGGTCTAGGAAACAGAACCACCTTGTGTTTGTGTCAGAAGCGTTTAGCGGTATTATTGCACATATATCTCAGTTTCATAATTGTAATTTCCTTAGCCTAAAAAAATACAATTTCTTACACAATTCATAGCATTATTTGATTGTCTATTAAAAACAAATACATACATGATTTTTCATAGTTCTGTGGATAATTAAGCAAAAAAATCAACTTTAGGAATGTATTACTGTTAACTCCTCATTTAAGAGACTATTAGGCCACTTTCGCCCGTAAAATGAGGAAATACTGTGTATATTAAATATAAATGTGACTTTCCTAGGAAGTGACTAGATATAGAATGTCTATGTGAGTTTATGACAGCTATTCTGTTTTATATGATAATTAGTCCACTTTCTAGAGACAGACTATTTTGTGAAGTATTCTAGATTGTATATTCTTTATAAGAGTAAATAAAACCCGTTTTCCTTAGTGTGCCAGGACCTACCACAGATCTGTACCAAGTCCTCTGCATCTATGTTATGGCTTCCACTCCAGTATTTCTGTGGGATTCCTAGTGCACAATGAGTGACTCACGGGTTCCTTTGCCTTCTCTTACACGAATACCCATTTGTTGATTTGACTTGTGTAACTTCATTGTGATAGTATTTGTTTTTTTCTTGTTATATTTCAAGAATGAATATGTGAATAAATGAGTGAAAACCTATACTTGGGTAAAGGTTAACAACTGAACTTTCATTTATACATGCGGGGAGAAGGGAAATCAGCTTTCTCCAGTGGAGTGACACTAGAGTTAACCGCTCCAGGGCTGATGGGCCTCATGTTCAGGCATAGTTAATCAACACATAATGGACTCCACAGACTTGTGTGTGTGTGTGTGTGTGTGTGTGTGTGCTTTTATTTAGTTAAAGTTTGGTGTTGTGTTTTTTGTTCTGTTTTGTTAATTTTTGTTTTTGTTTTGGGTGTTGTTTTATTGGTTTGTGGGAGTTTGGTTGTTCTATTATGTTTCTGTTTGTTTCCTTGAGAAAGATCTTAGAGTGGAGTGAGAAAGGAAGGGAAGGGATCTGGAAGGATTTTGAGGAGGAGAATTACACTTATTGATGTCCCTGTATTATTTAAACCTGGTAAACACCGTCTTCTTAAAACTCTAGGAAGCATTGAGTGATTCCAGTTATTGTGCTATCACACACCTGGAGTGAGATTATGTTTTGTGAATTTTTAGATGGTGGGCTATAGACTACCACAGGAATAAATTCTCGCAAATGACAAGAGGGATTGGTTTAGTTATTGTAACTCAAGGAGAATAAATATATAGTATGAAAAGTTTTGAGTTTTCTTTTATACCCCTTTTAATCTTAAAAATGTGATTACTTCTGTGCACAAAGAGCATGGGATAAAATTGTATGTTGATTAAAGTAAAGTAATACAGTATTTATTTTAATAAAGTGGAAACTGCATTTTTGAACATTTTATGATAGAAACCACAGGTTTTTAATTTCTTGGCTCTTGGGTTTCTTTCATCCATTACTCTTAGTGAACATGGAGATGTGTTTCTGCATTAAACATAGGGCAGAAAATAGTGCCATCCAAACTTCACTAAGCAAGAACAAAACCACCACATTTTGTGCCTTTGAAGAGGTGGTGATGTTATATTTGAATACACTTTAAAAGGAGAATGTTGTCTGGGTATGGCTGATCTGGAACTGAAAAGATATCTCAGTTGATAGAGTGTCTGACTGGCACCCAGGAACCCATGGCTGGATTAACTTCCCAGGGCTTTAGAAGAAAGGACTATTGTCAACATCTGTAAGCCTAGCTCTTAGGAGATGGAGACAACAGGATCAGAGATTATCCTTGGTCACAGAGAGAAAGGACTAGCCTGGGGTGAGTTCCTGTCCAAAATACTTGCTTAATTAAAAGAAATATGAAACAAGCAATTTTATACAAAATATCTACCACAGGAAGTCAAGATGTAAAAAATAATCGCTTTGCATCTCCTTTTGTTCAATTTTGGACCTTGCGGTCTTTAGAACGAGGTTGCTCCTGCCCCTTTAGACATCACCAAGAAATGAAAGGCTGCACAAAGAGGGAACTGTGAAGTAGGGACACTTCCGAACACTTTTTTCTTCTTCGTTTTGTATCTTTAGCCAGCACCTGCTTTACCAAAGAGCTTCCCCAAAGAGGGGATTTCTCCTTAATCTTTTCTTCCAACCCTTGTTCATGATTTACTGGAAAGCAAAACAAACTTTTTTTTAAATTTATGAATTTATAGAAGTCATGCATAAACTGAGCACTGTGAGGATACTGATATCAGGGAATCTAGAGGCTAGGTTTCAAAACTTATATACACTGACTATTTCACTCTATATTTACCTAGACAAAATGCTAGTGATAATAATAATAATTTTGAAAACTTTCACCTGTTGAAAATTCTTTGAAAATGCATCTTGGTGATACAAGAGAAGTGTGAATACAGAACAGAATGTTATGTACAGAAGGCAAGGAACTGTAGTTACAAGATTGACAGTGATTCCAGGACTGGCCATATGCTCACCACTGTGACTACTCACCATGGCTAACACAAGTTTGCTCCAGCATCTGTGCTAATGGAAAGTAGTATCTTACTTTTTCCAAATTAGCTACTCATTTAATATATGTGAGCTGAGGCTCTTAGATTCCTAATCTGAAACAGGCCAGCCCATATTTCAGGTGGGAATAGCAGATGCAAATGATGAGGCCGAACTGGCTCTTTAAAATTCAGTCGTGGAAAAAAAGGCCTCATGATGATGAACATCAAGGGACAAATATGTGCCCTGAAGCCATTGTCTACTTAGAAGGTTATTGGAAACTTTAAATGTCTGGCCTCTGAGGTTTCCTCTCAGGGCTCTAAAGAAAGGCTCCACAATAAACGAAAGGAACTAAAATCCAAGGGTTAAGAAATCTACTCACTACAAGCTCTTTCCATCTATGTCTCTTTATTCTCTCTTCCTTGTCCTTTGTTCTAATTCTTCTGTCCTGACTATAACTTCTTTGCTTGAATTCTTTGTCTCAATTCTAATTCCAATTCCAATCCTCTGCTACCTCCTTCTCCTCCTCCTCCTTCTTTTCATTTTCCTTTCTCTGCTAATTTCTGTGATACTCCAGCTTGAACTTCTGATCCAGCTTCTGTCAACTGTCTTTGTTCTTACCCAGATATATAGACTCACAAAATCTTGCAGGCACAGAGAGTAACCAGGCAACCTATGTAAATAGACAAGGGAAGTTTATGGCCCTTGACCCTTTAGCACATTCTTCCAAATATAGCTAGTTCTGAGGGTCTTTTAGCTCTGAAGTTTATACCTATTTCTCTAAGTGGTTAAAACAAAGAAGAGACCCAAGCCTCTAAATTATCAGGCCCAGGGTCTGATGCCTGTCAGAAGTATCAGTGGAAGTTTTTCTTCCTCTGTGCTGTGGGTAGATGATTAATTATTTTTCCTAAGAGTAAGACTCAAGCAGTACATCTGCTGAATTAAAATCATCGTTAAGCTGAGGTGAAGGTGAGCATGAGGAGTTAGCAAGTTTAGCTTTAGGTCATTGCTTTTCTGATCTACAAGATAAAGCCAGGGCACGCTTATTTTTTTTCTATCTATCTGAGCAGCTATGAATCAAATGCTTTGGGCATGTAGTAATTCTATGTCCTTGGGTCTGAGAATGTCTTAAATGTAATACTTTTACCTGGGTCTTAAACACTGACCAAATGCCTGTCAAAAAAAGGTAATTGCAGGAAGGCAGATCTCTACATTTCCATTGAATAAAAAAACAGAGACATGGTAGTGGGAAGTAGGTTTCTTGACTGTGTGACTGTTTGCACAGATAGCTAGGAGATACAATTAGTAAACTCCAATTGCATAGGGGAAATTATGCCCAGATCAAATAGTGATGAACTGTGGAAGATAAATCCCAAATTGTAACAAATAGGGATAAGTTACAGAGAAATCTCCCACAAGAAACAACTACTTTATTCATAAGGCAATAATTCCAACGTGTCTTGCATCTTGTCCTAATCCTCCAGCAAAGTCCTTGGCTCTGAAGTATTGACCTCGATAAATAAGACTATTGCTCATAGCAGATGTTACAGAGTGTGTCATCTTAAGCAGGCTTTATAACGGCAAGAGAAAAACACCCTCTTTGCTCAGTGCATCCATTTCCAGTGTGAGTTGTGCAATTATGGGCCATTTTTTTCTGAGATTAATGGAGTAATTACATTCTAAGGTACATAAAGCTAACAGGACATTGGAGCTGTTGTCTGACTCTCTTTTTACAAAGTTGGGGAGACAAAATAAGGCACAGTATCCTGTTTATACAAGACATCAGCAGGGATAAAATATCAATTTACTGTTTATTGAATGGCAAAAACTTATTACTTTTGTTGTAATAACAGAATGTTAGCATATAGGATTTCTAAAGCCTCTTCGTATCCCCTTCACATGTATTTTTAACTTTTGTTTCCTCATCTTGGCCACTGAGGAACATTAGTTGAGAGCCTGCCTCTACTTGGAAGGTTCTGGGACATGAATTCCATGCTGCCCCTTGCTGTCTGTTCTGTTCTTTGCAGTTCTCTTGAAACAGTGCCAGTTGCCATGGTGACCCTGCTGTTTTTAGTGCTTTCCAGAATGCCACTAACACTAGAAACTGGGCCCAGCAATGGAAATGTGTAGGCACAGCCCTGAAGTCCTTTCAAAGTCCAACAGGTGTCCAGTAGCCCTGCTTAGCAGAATAAAGCTCGGCCTGCAGATGGTAATTTTTATTCATCTTGCTAGTTTGCTTAGTTCCTGGTTTCCACTGCTTTCTGGGTAGCACCTTTCTCCTCTTAAGCATCTTCCGACATCTCCTGTCTTCAAACATCCTCACTTATTTAGAAAGAAATGAATGCCACAGGAGGTGTTCACAGTAAGAATGTAAAGGATCTCATCCTCACCAGCAATGGTTTAACGTATCTCACTGGTACTCAGACATTGTTGAATACCTGTCCAAGATGAGGAATCGTGCACCCATGACCTGTGTACTTATGTCCTTCCCCATAAGAAAAGAAAGAAGTAAGTGTCTAATGTGTAGGCAAGAAAATAAATAAAGCATATATTGGATGAATAGAGAAATTTATTTGACTAACTTGTATCTAAATATCTCTCTCAAAGCATGCATTAACAATGGTGGGGGCAGGCCATGAATTTGTAGCAGAGTGTGGAGGGATACATGGGATGGTTTAAAGAAAAAAAGGAAGGAAGAAATGCTATAATTCTATTATAATCTCAAAAATAAGGGAAGAGTAAGTGAAAATAAGGGAAAGTATAAAGAATTCTTAGAAATTAAACAACACTGGAGTTCTATGTATGAGCTAAATCTTCTGACTGTCTCTTTTTTTCAATGTTTAAAATCAGCATATAGTCCACAGAACACCTAGTTGAGGTTTTGACATCTGATCTTTAGAGGGGTGGTAAAATGCAGCTTAGAGATGCTGGCTGAAAAGCTGTTAAGCCACAGATATCAGGGTGAACCTTGGATGCTCTGCAGGGTACTTAGAGATGCTGAATAGATGGTAAGCCAGAGATATCAGGGTGAATGTCAGATGCTCTGCAGGGTACTTAAAGAGATGCTGAAGAGCTGGTAAGCCATAGAGAACCTCAGATATTCTTCAGGGTACTTAAAGATGCTGAATAGATGGTAAGCCAGAAATATCAGAGTGAACCTCGGATGTTCTGAAGGGTACTTAAAGATGGTGAATAGATGGTAAGCCAGAGATATCAGGGTAAATCTTAGATGCTCTGAAGGGTATTTAAAGAGATGCTGAAGATCTGGTAAGCCATAGTGAACCTCAGATGTTCTTCAAGATACTTAGAGATTCTGAATAGCCTGTGAGCCATAGACACCAGGGAGAACTACAGATGCCCTATAATCTGCTAAATTTCTAATTCCTAACATGTAATTCGTCATGTGGATTGAAGTACTGAAATCATTCTCTTTGACAGGGTCTTCATGTAGCTCGTAAGGCTGGCCTCAAGCTGTCAATCCTCCTCCCAACACTCCTCAGGGCTTGGATTATAGGTGATAACCACCACGACTCATAATCTCATAATATTTTCAATTTACTATGGGTATTTGGAGGATGTAACTCCACAGAATATCAAAAAGACACGTGTATAGAGAGTTTAAAAAAACTGTAAGGATAGAAAATGGGAGATATACACATGTTTTACTAACACACACAGGTTCCAAGATAATACATTTTACACACACACACACACTCATACACATTGGTAGTTATGTACATGTTCTGTTCACCACAGATTTATTCATTAAGAGATCATTTTAATTTTCTCAAGAGTCATTAGAACTCTTTCTAGATAATCCTTCTTTGAAATAAAGTTTCAATAAATGATGCATAGTTTATACACCCAAATTTCCTAAAATTTAGATACAATCATATAAAACTCTGTTGCTATTTTCTTCTCTTTGCCTGTGTCCTCACATTTATTTCAGGGCACCTGAAATGTGTCTAGAGATGCTACCATCTGTAAGAGACTTTAGCAAAACAGGACTTCCTAGTTCCAAGAGTACATCATGGAGGAGAGTCTCTGGCTCAAATCCTTCTGGGACATCTGTCTTTCTCTTTCAGCTGCTGTCTGCTCTGATCCTGAGACAAGAAGGTTTAAGTAAACCTGAGGCAGGCAGAATTCAGTCCTTTTATCCACTTTCTCTCCTTTAGGACACAGCTGGCAGTGATAACCCGCTCTGTTGCCTAAGCTATGGTTATGCCCTGCTGGAGTAAGACCCAGTCAGCTTTCTCATGGGCCCCAGTCAAGGTCTTTAGGAGTGAAAATAAACATGAATGGATGGAATTTCTGAGCCACTGTGAAATCTAGAAAAGAAAAACATGGATACAAATGAAATGTGGTCATTTCATTATTCCAGGGTTGCCTTTGCAGTTGTCTTTGTAGAATCGGCCGAGCCTCAAAGGCTTTGAAGCTTATTTTACTCCTGGCTTTAGAGTACTCTCTCTCTCTGTCTCTCTCTCTGTCTCTGTTTCTGTCTCTCTCTCTCTCTCTCTCTCTCTCTCTCTCTCTCTCTCTCTCTCTCTCTTCTCTCCCCCTTCTCTCACTCTCTGACTTAACACAGTCTTCAGAAAGGCTGAATCTAAAATGAGAAACTGACTAGATCAATAAAGTTCCCACTCATAGCCAGGCAGAAGATTTGTTTCACATGTCAGGCAGAATTCAAAGCCATAGGTTCTTCTATTTAGTGGGCAAGATGTTTTAGCACAGATACACAGCATTAATAAAACAACTAGCACATGAATTCTGTGTCAACTGGGTTCTATTTCTCTGTGATGGATGGTCTGATGAAGCCATAAGCAAGTTCTTCTGAAAATATTTATTATTTTTCAAAAATAGATAGATATTCTATCTCTGGTGTGAATTTTTTAATCACAAAGGATTTTAGTGCTTGATTTATCCACGAAGACCAACATTACCACAGTCTATCCCCTGCCAGATCCTCTGAAGGAATTAGTTATGTTTCTTACAATTATGTATTTGATTTATCATATTTTCAACAAACAATGCATAAGGTATGATACATACTTTAGCTATGGCTAAATATCAGTCATAGCTATAAAACTAATTTCAAAAGAAGAAAGGAAAAAAGAAGAGGAGCATATGTTTGCTTAACTTACCTTCAAGAGGAAAAACTTCAAAATATTTTTAAAAGTATCCAACATATTGCATAGTTCCACAGCTATGGAGAGCAAGCCAAAATCCCAGTTGTAGTCAAATATCTAGTGACTTCTCTTAATAGAGTTAGGTATCTGCTAAAGTCCACAGTAGTCAGTAATCACAGAATGTCTCTGTGCTGTGGCCTTTAGCTCCACCTGGAAAATGCCTCTCTTCACCTCACACTGTTAACGCTCCATAAGGTGTCTTCTTCAGTCTGTCACTACAAAATATCTGCAAATATTTCTCAAGGAAATATCCAAAATAGGCCAACAATAAACAAACAAATAGGCACACATGAATGCACACACACACCACTCATGCATACAGAGATGCAGGTTCATACACACATATGCATGTGTACACATACATTTGCACACACATGTGCACAGATGCATGCATGAGCACATACACCACATGCACACATACACAGGCATGTAAAAGCACTACTTAAGATCTCAAAGGCCTTTTCGCAGTGCAAGCTTACTTACCAGGAAATAAGTAAGTCTGTATTCAAGGTATCTATTTCCTACACTGAATTAAGTGTACTGTAAAATTATGTAATTTTGTAAAAATGAATGCAACTGGAAGTTTTTCTAGGTGTCTTTTATATTTTCATAAGTATCTCAAAAAGACTAAGCATCTCATTAAGTTTAACAAGCACCATTTTCTTGTGAACTGTCATAGAAAAGAGAAATATTAAAATACCAAAGATAGATAGAAGACAAATTTTCCTCTAAATTTTCCCAAATCTTCCACACAGATGGATGAGAAAAGATTGTTTTAAAAAAAATAAATAAAATTTAAAAACCTACATGACTTGTCAAGATATGCTAGTTTTCTTTTTCTTTTTTTTCTTTTTTTTATTGTTAAAAGAAAAATTTACATTTACTCCCCTTGTTCCCGGCCCTCCTGCTACCCCACTACCCCACCACCCAACCCCTGCTTCCTTAAGATGGGGCAGGATACCCTGCCCTATGGGAAGC
>JAQHUG010000270.1:882945-901103 GCA_028555095.1 Dicrostonyx torquatus | reverse complement strand
TATACTTGTCTCTGCAGTTCCTGTTGGTTTATCCAGCTTTTCCATATCTTGCCCTCTCTCAGTTTGTGTTTTCGTCATCGCCTCCATTTCAGTTTTCAGGTCTTGAACTGTTTCCTTTCCCTGTTTGATTGCTTTTTCTTGGCATTCTAGGGTATCTTTGATGTATTTATTCATTTCTTCTAACCTTTGTTAGTCTTCTCATCTCTTTTTTAAAGGAGTTTTTCACCTCTTCTTTAATGGTCTCTATCACTTTTGTAAAGCTATGTTTAAAGTCGATTTCTTCTATTTCTTCTGGATTCGTTTGCTGAGATCTTCTTATTTCATAATTACTGGATTCTGGTGTTGTTATGTTGCTTTTTAGGTTGTTAGAGGAATTCTTGGATTGGCACTTGCCCATCTCTTCCTCTCCAGGTGGATCAACCCTCTGATTCCTTGACCTCAGCACAGGAACAGAGACTCCCATCTGGTTCCTTGACCTCAGCACCGGCACAGAGACTTACTCATGGTCCACAGAGCAGATCCCGCAGAGTATAGGGCGAACATGGGGGTTGGGGCAGGGGATTTGTGGAATGGGGTGGGGGCTCCAGCAGCTAGAGCTGGTGCTCCCTGCACTGCGGCCCGTGTACCTTCCCTCGATATGCTAGTTTTTACATCTTTGTTGTTTTCATACATTGTGTTTTCTCTGTTCTGAAATGCATTTATGTTTTCTATTTAGTAAATACGTATCATTCAAGATCCAACACACATATCCTTAATTCTATTAACTGTCTGTGATAGTTGCTTTGAAGTGACCTTTCCTCATCAGGGTTGTCCTGTGTCATCCTCAACTCATTTCTGTGCATGTTCTGTGTTAGCTACATATTTTGAACAGTTTGACTGATGATGATACAAGTCTGATAATATTTATTATTGTAAAAATGCACACATGTAAGGATCTGCTAGATGGATAGATAGATGATAGATAGATAGATAGATAGATAGATAGATAGATAGATAGATGATAGATGATAGATAGATAGATAGATACAGATAGATTGATAGATAGATATAGATGATAGATAGATAGATATGGTTGATAGAGAGAAAGAAAGAAAGAGACAGAGAGAAATAGAAAGGATAGACAGAACAACCTAGATTATCCTCTAGTTTACTGGTTACTTTTTACTCTAAGCCTGACACAAACTAGTCACACAGCAAGAGATAACATCAACTGAAGAATTCCCTCCATCAGATTCACCTCTGGGATTTCTTTGGGAAGATTTTCTTGATTATAAAATAATGTGGGAGGGCCCAGTCACCATGGGTGGTGTCAACCTTGAGAAGGTGAGCCTTTCCTTTAAGCAAGGCTTCTAAATGGGAGCCTGAGAGCAAGCCAGTACAGTGTTCTTCCAGGGTCTCTGTTTCAGTTCCCACCTCCAGGCTCCTAACTTGAGTTCCTGTCCTGGCTTTTTTCTATAAGGAACTGCAGCAGGGAATTGTAAGCTATTTCCTTCCCCAAGCCATTTCTGATCACTGTTTTATCAGAACAGCAAAAAGCTAACTAAAACCAATTCTTTTATTTTAGAGGTATTAAAAAATTGTAGCAACTTTCAATCAAAGATATCTACAATTGAAACCTCATTTATTATCTATTTAAACATGAATTTTTAAAAAAATAATTAGATTTATGATTTATCATTTATAAAATAGCTGTAATCCACTTATATTTCTAAGATAATTACAGACTAATGATATATATATATATATGAATTGTCTAACATATACCTGATACATATACATGATATATATTGGACATTTGTGGTTTAGATACAAAACTGATCTAAGTCTATGTTTCCAATGCTAGATGGCTTTTTAAATTCAGTGGAAATGTTTCAAATTGAATGAATAGAATTTTGTACTTCTGTGATTGTTGTCATTATTCTATTTCTCTGAGAACAAAGCATTTTATATCTTATATATCCACCCAGAACTTTGGATTTTTTAATAGTAAATTCAAAGATATGTGACTAATCTTTATATATTTTTCTTAGAAACCAAAACATAATCCAAATGAAATCAAATCTTAAAATTATGACCCAAAGTTTAAAACATTAAAGAAAATTGGGAATAATTAGGGAGATTATCAGTAGAATAAAAGAGTCTGCCTGGGGAAGCTACTGTTTTCCCAAAAAGAGACAATTTAAAACATCAAATTTAATTATGACTTTCAGGGAAAAAAGAAATTCATTATATAAATTTCTATATAGTCATTCTTTAAAAATAGAAAATGTGACCAGGTGGTTGTGGTGCACGCCTTTAATCCCAGCACTTATGAGGCAGAGGGCAAGGCAGAGGCAGGTGGATCTCTGTGAGTTTGAGGCCAGCCTGGTCTACAAGCAAGTTCCAGTACAGTCAGGGCTACCCAGAGAAACCCTGTTTCAGAAAACCGAATACATGTATGTATGTATGTATGTGTGTGTGTATGTGTGTGTGTGCGCACAAGTGTGCATGTATTATAACAAATATTTACAAAATATAGAAAATATATAGTATGCTTGCTCAGAAAATTAATGCACTCCATAGGTTAAAAGCTAGAGTTTGTGGAGCTGACCACCCATATTTCAGGGCTATAAGACGATGTTTCCATATGGCTTGAGAAACAGGCTGTAAATAACGCTGCCATGACAGATGTCTGAATTCAAGAAAAGTGTGTGTGATAATTCCTTCAGTTAGCCTGAAATTATTAGACATCTCACAAGTTGAAATATCTGCATTTTAATTTAAAAATTATCCCAGATGATATCCCAGTAAGGAAAGCACTTCATCCTCAAATCTTTAGCTTTTCAGAGTGAAGGCATAGAAGGCTTTCTTTATCGTAGGAAAGGAACAAAAGTAGGCAAATCTCACAGTAGTGTGAGTTGGCACGGATTCTAACCGACAGCTGAAGAGGAAATATGTCTGTAACATCAACTGTCTATAGCAAGGAAGGTTAAAATTCACATTCCATTGTTTGCTTCAGATCTTGAATCCTGAGACACATAAATAAGTATTATTTAAAAGAATACTAAAGAGTGCTTAAACATAAGGTAAGAAAGCCTTCAGGGTCTCACAGAAAAATATAACCTCACATAGTTTAACTAGCAGTGTGTCTACTCTATTAGCATGCAGATATGCTTCTTTAATAATATTGTATATGTAAATTAATTGCTGTGAAATAACGTTTTATGATACATGATCAATAAGTCCATTTCCACTCTGTAGAGTTATGATGTTTGAAACTAGAAGATGTTGATTAATTGATTAAGGTTTTTGGCTATATTCTCTAATTAATTGTATTCTGTTCATGATTACTGTTGTGTTAACTAAGCAATAGATTGTTTAAGTCCTGAAGTGTGTTTTATCACGAAGGTTGGGAACACTAAATATGATAATGAAATTAAAAATGATTGCAAACTATATAAAAATAGCAAAAAATTAATAATATTTATATATAATTTAATGAAAAATCATCAATGATGAGCAAAAACAACAGTGAATATTGTTACATGTAATAAAGGAGGAAGAAGCAATAGACGATAAATTTTATGGAAGACACACTGGACATTTAGCTCCACACTCATAGCCAGGTCAGCATTCTTGTTCTGATGTCAGTGTTTTTAGAGCTATGGCTGAGATGGGGAGCATGGAGCTGACTGATAGACCACTTCTATAATAGCATCTTACCCTTGAAAGTGATTTATTATCTTATTGACTCAGATATGTCTACTGGAAAATAGGGTGACCAGGAGCGCTTACCTCCTGGAGTTCTTGTGAGTACAAAATGAGTTATATGCTTTCTCATGCAAAACATGGCCAATGTGGTTTTTTTTTCATCAGTTTGATTTATAATGTATATTATATTCTGAGGACATGTTTATTGTATAAGAGAAACCAAGGGCATGAAATCACACTTCTTTGGGGTTAGATAAAGAGGAACCCTTAGTATTATTATTTATTTGAATTTCTCAGTGTGACCTATGAATTCCTGAGACAGTCTATTGCTTATTGATTAATGATCAATAGATTATTGATTATTGATTAATGATCGATGATTATTGATTAATCATTGTTGGACTGGGTCTTCTGCTTAGCTTACTTCACAGTTACATACCATTCCAATTCCCTTCGTGCAAGAAGAAGCTAAAAGGGTGGCAAACACCTACACTTAGCAAAGAAATCACAAATGTAACATGAGGGGCCTGCTCCTTGGGGTTTCTGTCCTGCCCAGTACCCCACAGCCAGCAAGCCCCAAAGAAAATCACACAGAGAGTCTCCATTAGGTTATAAATTGATTAGCCCATTAACTCAATCTTCTTACTAGCTATTATAACTTATATTAACCCATTGTTCTTATCTATGTTGGCCGGTACCTTTTCTCAGCCGGGCAGCTCACATGCTGGTGGACTGACAGGAGTGCAGGAAGAGCTTCCTTATTCCGTGTTCTTCTTGTGCCATCTCTACTTCCTGTCTGGTTTTCCTACCTATGCTTCCTGTCTGGCCAATCAGCGTTTATTTAAAACACGATTGACAGAATACAGACAATTCTCCCACACCACACAAAAGCAAAAGTAATCACTGAAGCCTACTCTAAATGAAATAAATTTATTAACTACTGATAACTCCACAGTGCAAATTATTTTTCTATATTTCTGCAGAACACCCATGAAATTCACTAAGTTTCTCAGGAATAAAGATGCTACTCATTTTGAAAACCTCATTATTTACATTGAGGTCAAAACTCTATAAAGTTACAATTTAACACAAGAATGTGGCCGAGGCCGGTATCTCACATTTTATAAACGAACTGACATGTAGAAAGTTTGAGCCCTTTTCTGCAAGCTTACACTGGAATTCAGCCACCTTTCACTATGCCCGGCTCTCTGTTTTCTTAGTGGAGGGCTAATTAAAATTTGCTGAAATCTTAAACATGGCAACATCACTAACGGTCATCTCTATCCAAAGAGCACACAAATAATTTATGGGAGCAGGTTTCTTATTCATTTTATTTCCCGTGATGGAAGAAAATCAATCGCTGTGTTTTCGTGGTTATATATTCTTCCTGTAGTTAGGCACTCTCTCATCGGGACCATTGCATGCTGGTTTCTGTGCCCACATTCTTCCCACCTTCACCCTAAACCTTTAGAAAGGGAAAACATTCCAAAACTAAAACATTTTCAGTTCACTATTATTCTCCAAACAGGGTCCCAAGTCCTAAAGGTCACTCAGAAGCCTGGCATGTCTCTTTCCCTCTTCTCACATTTTCCTGACAGCTACCAGATCTCCCACTCTTTCATTGGAGCTTCACGGCTGACATTTATTCTCTTAAAATAACTTTATTGGCACTGGCAATTTACAATTGCTTTCTCCCTTTCTATAGCTAATTCATATTTGCCTTTAAAATATTTTCTTTCTTGTCCCAGTCCCAGATCTGAAGCTCATGTATACACATAGGCAAACCCGCATTTACTGCAGGCTGAGTTTTTCCTTAAATGTCAACTTCATCTTTCTGTCCAAGTTCACTGGAATTGACTGACTTTCGGAGTGGTTGTCCTCTCTCCTGCCTGCTTTTAAAACCAATAGTGGTTTTGGGACATATGTAAAAGGGGATTCATTTCCCAATGGTTTTTCTTTTCTGTGGACTGAGGATGAAAACAATGCCCCTGCTTTCTATTTGGCTCTACCTTTAATTGTATTCTTCAGTAGAAAAGCCTACCTAAGCCTTTGGGATATTTCTTCAAAGCCCGTCTCTTGCAACAGATATAGAAATGCCTAGAAAAATATGATGCTATTACAGAAATCATCTACTTTCTCAACTCTACCGGGTAGTCCTGTGCTGGGGACTCTTGGTCTGCGTAGTTCTCTCTCTAAGTAAAGTATTTCTTGAGGCAGAGTGTGTGCAGGGCTCTCATGCTTTTCTTCTGTGTTAGACAGGACTACAAAGAGCTAGAGAAGCAGCTGAAGGAAGTGTTTAAGGAGCGCAGCACAGTCCTGCGGCAGCTGACAAAGACTTCCCGAGAACTGGATGGGATCAAAGTCAACCTTCAGGTGAGCTGGAAGCTGATTTTGTCACCCACTGGACACACATACATTTTAAACAATTTTCTCTACGTCTCTGGGCTTTACCACTCCAGTTAATATTTATTATTGTTTTAGGTTTGAAATAAAATGTCTTTTGATATGCTCTAGAGACCTGCAGTTTGCAAACAACAAAAGGAGTAAACTGTGTACTTGGCAAAGCCATTAGTTTCTCCCAGCTTTCAAAATCAATTTGGTCCCTGTGTTCTTGAAAATACAAAATGAAGGAGAGGAATTAAACTGAGAGTCAAAAAATGTAGGAAGGATATTCATAACAGAAATTTAATTTTTTTCCCCTAGGTTAGTTTTAAAGATCCTTTAAGCAACTTCTTTATAGAAATGAGTAAATGTTTTACAAAAAAGACTATCATGTTTAAAACATGAGAAAATAAATGCAAGATTCATTTCATATAAAAATTATTTCTAAAACATTTAGTAGTACTTTATTTTTTGTTATGAAAGTACATTGTTATTTTAGTTAAAATAGAAACTCTTTTCATACATTTATGTTATAATTATGATTTCTTCTCACCTGATTCCTCCAGGTTCTCCCCACCTCCCCTCCCACTAGGATCTACCCCTTTTCTACCTCTTGTGAGAAAACAAACAACATCTAAAGCATACTAATATAATATAATAGTATAAAAAATCAGAATAGCACAAAAACAAACAGAAGGAAAAGAGCCAAAGAAAAAGCACAGCAAACTCATAACGACACAGAAACACCCATGTTCATACCCACAGGAAACCCGTAGAAAACATAAAACCAGAAGCCATAACGTATACACAAAGGACTGTAAGGTAAAAAACTTTATGGGACACAACATTGTGAGGCAAGAATGGTACTCTTTGATGTCTGACTTTGCACGTTGCCTTCACTGAGTACCTTCTCTGTGTTAAATTCTTTAGTGGCATTTCATGACTTAATTCTTTTGAATAAGTAGAGGAAATGGTACTTTGATTTTGATATTTTCTGTGGTGCATAAGTAATGTATTCCAAAGACAGTAGTTCTGAAAGTCAGTAAAGACTTCAGAGCTGAAAAGTAAGCTAGTTTGCTCCAGAGACTTTTCACAGGCCACAGAACTGAGGCTGTCTATATGTTGTCTTGGGCCTCAAGGTCTATATATAAGTTGCCATGATGACACTATGGGGAAGATGATGGTGTGATGGGGAACCTCCTTCAGCTGTTGGCCTTTGGGAGGCTGGACCACGTTGGGGCATAACCTTTAGGTTCCTGAAAGCTCCTATCATGTCCAGCTCTCTCCCTCTGCTTCCTGCACTCCATAACTTGAGGTTGGACCCCCGTTTCTGTTCTGTGAGTTTTCCTCCTTAAAAAAGAAAGGCCTTGCAAATGTGACTTTGGGTGATTGCCCAGGTAGCCAGCTGTCTCTGTGACTTGTTACATATTTTGGAAGTTGTTTGATTGCACTTCCTAATCACTCAGGTAATGTTATTTCCCTTCTCAGATCTTTGATTGGGTTGAAGATTAGATAAATGTAGTTAGTTACTTTCTTCTCACGACTTGGCCAATTTATTGATTGCATAAGAATTAAGTTAGTTGACTGAGATGGAGGGGGGAGGGCCTTGGGCTTCCCATAGGACAGGGTATCCTGCACCATCATAAGGAAGCAGGGGGAGGGCAGTGGGGTAGTGGGGGAGCGGGAGGGCCGGGAACAAGGGGAGTAAATGTAAATTTTTCTTTTAACAATAAAAATAAAAAAAAACAAAAAAAAGAAAGGCCTTAAAATACATCATTTTGGAGTCAGCTTGGGATTATTTGACACGCATTCCTGCTCACCTTTACTGTTCAGCTTCAATGGTGGTGGTGCAGTCAACCACTAGAGCATTGACTTTGGTCCAACTCACATGCTGGGTTATCTTTCCATAGCTCTTAATTAATTTCCACATGAAAACTTTATTGTGGTTGCTAATCTTCATTAAGAGCTGCAAATACAAAGTTTAGAAAGAGCACACAGGTAAGCAATGAGTGGGACCGGCATTTGAATTTACTGTTTGAACTCTCATGCAAGTTGTGCTATGCATTGAGAGAGTAAAGCAAACCCCCATCCTACAGGAGCAGGAGGCATGTACAAGGATTAAGAGGTGCATGAAGAACAGTGCTGTGCATCTGGGCATCAGATTCTGAAGAGCGAAAAAGAGGATTCATGAGGCTACACATTGATCTGGTTTTGTTGGGGAAAGCCTAGGCAGGGATTACTGAGAAGAACAGTATCAGGTACACAAGCCTGGGAGGAATATTCATGACATCTGCCTGTCCTCACGGGGACAGGAGCATATCATCAGCAGATGGCAAATGCCCTGGAGAGATCAGTAATTACTCTGTTCCCATGACACTCTTGTTTCCTTAGTCAAGGTGTCTCCTTATATACCAGAATGTTGCTTAAGAAAAATGATCATGGAGCTGTGATTTTAAAGGGCAAAACTGACCCTGAAATATTGTTACAAGTTTGAGAATGACATTTCGTTTTGTGGCACATAATACACAAAATGTGTTGTTGTTGTTGTTTTAGTCTTAAAAAATCCTCTTAGCAAATTTTCCACAAAATTAGCATGGCATTATGTTCATTATAAAGTGAAGAGTAGAGACTTAAGTAGCTCACTGTATGTGGGTAAGTCACTCACATTAAAAACAAAAAAGTGAGATCAGATTTCAAACATAAAGTAAATACATATATAACTATGTGTTATGGGACTTTTCCTGACAAAACATGAACAAAACGACCTTTCATCCCAGATAGGGAAGTAGCGACACCCCACAGGAACTATCCCACCTATGTTCAGCCTGGTGAACTGATGAGTTACTTGAAGTTTGTTAGGGGTATGGGAGAGCTGAGTCTTGGGCCACAAGCAGCTACCCCATCTCACCACCTCCGGCAACCTCTGCTGGGACATGGTGTTTCATTTGTTTGCTTCAAGACAGGCCCTAGTATTCAAGCTTGTCTTGAGTTTACTTTGTAGTCAATGATAGACATCTGGTTTCCGCCACACATGCCTCCTGCTATGCCCACTTCTTTATATAGTTCTGGACTGTGTCTTGGAGGCCTCCACATGCTAGGCAATCACTCTATCTGCTGCTGAGCTGCATTGCAAAACCTATTCTGTCTTCAACAAGGTGATATTATTGGGCCCAGTATGGGGAAAATCAGTTGGAAGTAATCATCACTTTGATTTCAAAATAACTGGCATGTCCTGACCAGAGGACAGAGTTCCTCAATACGTTCAATAAGTCTTTCTTATCTATTTAGTTTACTATTTTATTTAAGATTTTTTTTAAAGAAAATGAGGTACTTGCAGGCTGTTTTGGTGAAACCCCACCCAAGGCCATTCTTGTATTAAGAGTTTAGTATGTCCTACTGTGCATTGTGCACCCTCTGTGTGTCCTTGGCACCATCAGTAGCTGGGGGGACTGATTTTTATATCTTTGTCCAATAAACCAAGTGCCTTAAAACCTGGCACTAAATATAGACAATAAAGTGAATGACAGGGTTTTATCTAAGACTCCTTTCCTTCATTTCTCTTTCAGTCATTGAAAAATGATGAGCAATCTTCCAAAACGGATGTTCAAAAGCTTGTGGAGTTAGGGCAGAAGCAAAGGTAAGACTGGAGTTCTAGATTCCTTTCTAATCTTTCTTTATTTTTCTTTTAGTTTAAGACTTCCTTCTCAGCTCTATTTTTGCAATACTGTTAAAGTACAGCCAGGGTGTTTATCAAAATCCATGTACTACAATGTGTGAACTTATCTTCTTGATTGTCCATGAAATTTATCCAGTGCTTTGTGTGAAGAGTTTCTCTCATTCGGAAGCTCTGGATGGGATGTGATTTCGGGCAGTGACTTGGTAAAGGTTAGTTACGCTCAAAGCAATCAAGTAATTTCTGAGACCTATCTCCTTGGTATTTGTGTTTTAAGATGGTCAAATTTAAAGTACACATCAATCCATGGAGATCAATCCATTGATCCACAGGCGAAATGCTATTAAAAATATTAGAAATCTCAGGTAATATGGGAAATGTAAAGACTTTGACCTTAGAAGTAGGAGTTTCATAGTCTCCCCTTTCTACTGGGGCACCTGAAGTGTTGGAGTTGATAGAAATTGTTAAAAAAAGATTTCATTAAAAGAAAAAGTTTGGGATGTGTATTGAGAAACACAGTAACAATTTAACAAATTATAATTTTCTAAGAAAATATATGAACCAAAGGAATAATTACCAGCCAAAATAAACTAAGATTTATGGAAACTACTTCTTTAACAAAGGATTTCATCTCAATCAAAGCAAATGAATAAAAAAAGAACATAATAGGAAAAAACACAAAAATAATATCTGCAAGACTCAAGTCAGTTGTCAAGGATTAAATAGGCTGGAGGAACTATGTCTGAGAAAAACCTTTGAAGGGATATCCCAGAGGTGATGGCCTTCAGTGTCCAGCATTGAGACCTCACAGCGGGTGGCTCTGCAGAGAATGGTGCAGTTCATTTCTGGAGAAATATTATGCTAACTCTATTTAGGAGGAAAAGGAGACATAGGCAGTTGGGAAGTCATGGTTTCAAGAGGAGAGGAAGGACTATGGAAGGAAGACACATTTTTCATAGAATCATATGCCTTCAGAAATTTCAGCCTCCCTCACAGGAAAGCACAGGTGTGGGGCCTGAGGTGTGACAAAGACGAAGACAAGTCTATGCCTATGTTTTTACTATATGTTCTCAGGCCCTGTGTATGTTTATAACATTGCAGAAAGCATTTAGGCCAATCATATAAACAGCATGAAGTCTGTAAAATATGTTTAAGTAATCATCTAGATCTCAGCTTTATACACAAGTTCTCAGAGGACTGAACAACTGCTCCACCAAAACGGTGAAAGAAAGCAGATGTGCTGGCTCAAAATGTCAGACTTTTATACAAAATTAGAAAACTTGTAGAATATAAATAACTCATTTTATGTGTGCCATTAAAATCAGCATAAAAATCTCAGTAAATTGTAGCCATGGATGTAGGTAACTTTTACAAAACAAAGCTGTCTGACGTAGAATTCCCCCCTAATGAACAAATAACATACCTACATAGTATTTCTGTGTATCTGGGGACAGATTTTTAAGTAAATCTAGAGGGTGTAAGAGATCCACACACAGCTACATGAAGAGATAACTGGGTGGTTCACTGCTAACAAGAGAGAAAGATGTGTGTAATAAGAGACGTAGAAATAACAGATTATAAATAGCTGGTAAGCACCTGATAACCACATTAATAGATAGATGATAAGTGATCCATGGTGCTTTATTTGACTATTAAATATAACATGTTCATAATATATAGCTGCCAGGATAATATTCACAGAAGTTGGTAAAGTATATTCACAGAAATATTCACAGAAGTTTAACTGACATTAAACTGCATAATGTCAGTACTAAAGAGCTGTAAGCAGAGAAATGACTGTGGGAGTGTCCTCAAGTGTCTTAAGAGTAAACAAGAAAGCATACTTTGTTTTCTCTGGTGACTTGGGGAGCACTTAGAGCACTATGAGACTACTGACCACTGACATACTTTCTGGGAGCCAGAAGGAAGTTTGGGAGAGTGACAAGCATTTATTTTGTAAATTACTTATTGATACAGCAGCTCATCACCATCTGAAATTCATGCTTTCCTGAGAGGAAAATAGAGATTAAGATAGAGGTGAAAAAGCTGCCCAACGCTTGAACAATATGAGAACCTGGCTAGGATAAGCAAGTGTGTTAGGAATCTCACCCTGTTGCTGGGGCTACCCAGTCTTAGAACTAGAGAGGCTCTAAGGCAGTCAGGCCTAATTGTGTGGTCAAATCTTCCTGAGGTGGGGTGTGGTGTTGAAGCAACGAAGTCTGGAATCATCTTGCATAGCATGGAAACTGTGAGTTTGGGAGTCTGGCTCCAGAAATGGAGAACAATGAGCTGGTTAAAAATGTATATATTAGAAAGGAAGACAGAAGAAAGTGTGCTGAGAGCTGCTTGGTAGATGTAAAGCCAAGCTATCCATCACACAGAAGCTCTGCTTGACATAGATAAATGCAAAATTCTCTGCTCCCACCATCTAAAAATATTGGACTCATTTATATTTGTGTATTTTATTTTATTGTAAAGTGTTTTTGCTGATAATATATATGTGTACCACATGCCTTCCTGGTTCCCATAGAAGTCAGAAAAGGGCAGCAGGTCCCCTGGAACTTGATTATGGTGTTCGGAATTGAATCTGAGTCCTCCTACAAGAAGAACAAATGCATTTAACTACTGACTCCCTCCAGGCCCTTTGTCCAAGTTTTACTAACATATTCTTTCTTGTTTCCTATTTGCCTTTATATGTCATGATATGAGTTTTTTATTTCCTTGTCTTTTGTAATATAATTTTATTAGATTATTATTCATTGTCTAAAACTAGCAATAGGTAGTCTAAATACAAAATCTAGAATGAGAAGTAGTAGCTACCATAAAATTATCTTGACTTTTTTATTGACTGTATAACTCATACTTTAACCTGTACTTGCAGAAGACTGTTTTTCCTTCCTTCCCAGCACCTTCCTTCCTTCCTTTTTTCCCTTCAACAGTATAATGCCCGTCTACAGGTGTGTGCACATATGCTGTGAACACCTGCCACTGTCCCTGTGGACCTCAGTTTTCTATCACTCACAGATATTATATTTTGATGTGATAGGTAACATGTGTATCTATTGCATATGATCATATTTTCTATTATATTGCATTTCATATTTGCATATCATACCAATATTTAATTATTATGTCACAGAAGTTTTTTGTTAAAAATATGGTATTCCAGATATAAACATCCAAATATGAAAATCCCTCATGAAAGATGAAATTTAGCTTTAAACCATGGAATTTGTATCTGTCCTGAACTACAATGATTCCAAAATTTATTCTCCCTCTCCTACCTCCCTTTTTTTGTCTCCAATAAAAATTAAATTTGAGTGATCACAGTACCTAAAGTTGAAATCTAGAAGGCACAGAGTATTCCTGCTGGAGGAAAGAGCTTGTCATCCTGATCAAAGAATTTACTTACAGTCTCTATAGGGTTTTTTTTAATGATTGTGGAATAGTAATTTCCTTATCTAGCCTCTCTGCTAAATGAGAGTTTATCGTTTCATTTAAACCGTGCTACAAGCCTACATAGTATTTTATTATTGTGCCCAGTTTTAAATGAGGAATTTTACAAGGAGGGAATTTTACCACTTGCCCAATTTACCAGAGCTAGTTTTCCAGGAATTGATGGCCAAATATAAACCAGTTTGATTCTTCGTGGTTGTTGGTGCTCTTAGGCAACTTTTCTAGACATAGTCATATATCATATATGTGTTCTCTATTACACACGCATGTGCTGGTACACACACACACGTACACACACACTAACTTTTATAATCTAGTATTTTTGAGGTAATAGTTTAGGTGACAAAAATATAGTCAAAGCAAATCAGTATCATGAATTCAATATGCACAAATTCTAAATCTTTAAGAGGAATAAGTAAGCACATAAAATAATGACTTTTATCATGACATTCACACACATGCACACATGCACACACATGCATGCACATGCACACACATGCACACACATGGGGACACACACACACACACACGTCAATGCATGGTTGCTATTCGCTCACTGCCCTAAACCTTACACTGAGAACTTCCCTTGACTTCCATTGTGTCTGTAAGAGACAATGTGATATATATCTTTCTTCACTCCCCCATCAAAAGAACACATAGTTTATGCATATTAATGATCTTGGGGAACAATTTCCATGCATTTATGGTCATATATTTTCTTTCCTGTGCCCAATTAAGCGATAGTTAGAATTAAATCTATTTTCCTTGTGTTTTCATGAAAAATTCTCAGGTCTTATAAATTATAGCTAAGCCACAATACTGCAAAATTAAGAAATTAATGAGGATCAGAAGGTTACAATAATTTCTTTCAGAAGTCTATCATGACTTTTAACCCAACATGTTCACACCCTACATGTCGCCAGTGAAATTAGCTTTCCAACTCGAGTTGGTATATTGAGCTGATTGAACACATTCATTGTCCACAGTGATTCACACTGTGGAAGTCTTATAAAACATAATAACAAGGCAATTTCCCTTAAATATCACCTGCTTTACCGGTATGGATGGAAAGAAAGCCCTTTATTATCAGAGTAGTTAGACATAGCCTTTTGTATTTCTGTGGATTTTCATAATTATAGTGAGCTGTTCCTTAAATGTAGATAGATAGACAAGCTTCCTTTTCTAAAGTTCATGAAAAATAATGGAATAATGTGGTATCTCTCTTTTGTTCTTTTTTCTACTAACCTAGGGAGGAAATGAAGTCTCTCCAGGAGGCCCTGAAAAATCAGCTTAAAGAGACATCTGAGAAAGCAGAGAAACATCAGGCTACAGTGAGTGTGCTTGTGTCTCTTTGTGTAATAGCTTTGGAGTTGAGAATTTATTTCTTCCTTTTCTCCAATCACGATGGAAAAATACACCATAAAAAGAAAAAAATGAAGTCTCCACAACAGAAGCTTCAGTCATTTTGATCAGCATAATACTTTGTCACAGTTTCCTATAAGAAAAGGGTGAAGGTTGTGTTTAATTTGGCTATCTTCTAGCTCCTACTGAAGAGGCAGACCAGGCAGGGAACTGGCTCAGGCTCCCTTTAGTGTTGCCTGGATGGGGTGCAAGCTGAACTGAGAGCCAGTTAACCTATGCAGATCCTTAAGCTCTGCCAGATAAGCATGGCTTGGGAATCACTCAGGGACAGGGCAATGCTATCTGCTTGGTCATCTGTCCTACAGATTATTCATAGGGTAAGACCTATTGTTTCAGGAGTCACTGCCTCCCAGACCTTTGCAAGATGATATCTTTTTGACACTTGCACTGTGGCTCTTATCAGTGATAGTCACCAAGACAGGAAAATTGGCTCCTGAAGCAATGCTGAGATATCAGTCTCAAAATTATTTCTCAGACTCACTTTTGTACCTCTGGCTACGAGAAGACTTCTATATAGTATCTAGTGCCTGAATCTCCTTTTAGAAATAAAATATATAATACCAAACTCTGTTTGCTAGAGATCAATAGATTTGAATGTATTACTAAGAAGATGGATGGTAGGTTATACCCAGGGCCCACAAGGGGAAGGTTAGTGTTGACCAGAGAGAACTAACACTAAATCCCATTATGATTTCAGAGACAGTGCAATGGTGAGACAGCTAAAGAGGCTTAGGATGGGCAGTGTGAACAACTGCAGTAACTCTGGGACATAAGGAGCTTCCCCCACATTGTGGGTATCCACCCCTAAGATCACTAGGGCAGGTCTGAAGTGGTTTGAAGTGGCACCAGAGAGTGTTATTCTTCAGCTGATTGATTGATATTTGAAAGTATGGTCCTGAGAGTACATGACCTATTGTGGCTCCAGGGAAAAAGGCAGGAAGAGAAAGAAGGGTATTTCAAGCACATTATTGGGCTAGTGAGAAAGAAGCTGGTCTATCACATGGTTCTTGGAGCTGAATCCTTCCAGAGTGCCAATAAAATAAAACCTCAGTTTTAGAAACCAGAAACAAGATTAATTCTGGTATCCATTTTGTTGAATTACTGGAAGCAGAGGCTCTCTAGAAACTATGGTGAGCCTTTTATTTGTAAAGCTTCTATAAACTTTGGTTGGAGTGTGGAGTTTTGATAATGAACCTCAGTTCTGTTTGACACCCAGGACTGCTGAGTCCTAAGGGCAGTCTTTCTTCTAATGACGACCTGCTTTGCTGTCTTAGGAATGTTTCCTAGTAAGTTCTCATTATCTCTTCCAGATAACACATGCTTAAGCCAAATAAAAACACTAAGTGATTTTATGTAAGACATTCTAGTGCTTGGCTATCTGGGCACCAAACATTTTGTAAAAGAATGGACAGGTTTTAGTGTCTTCCTAGTCAATGTTTCCCTCAATATGGACTTAGAATGTTGGATGGCTCTGTCTGTGATCTCATTTGTGCTTTGCCCAATCAGACTTCATTATCTTGGGGAATTTAATCTGATTAAAAAAGGGGTGGCCTTGAGAATAGATGTGCTGTATCCACTATTTTCTCAGACCATTGTCATAAAGCCCTATTGTTTTATCGATTGATTTTTAAGAAGCTCACTCCTGGCTTGCTTTACATTGCTAGTGGGCAGAGCAACCAAGGCACACAGAACAACGATAACCACACTATGTACAGACAAGTTCCAAGGAGAACACTGTCACTCTTAAAAGAGCACAGGCCAAAGATAGAACATCCAGGTATGAAAATGCCATGGGTACAGAGTAAAACCCCTGTGCCCCACCTTTTTTGTTGATTTCCCTCAGAGCTGTGACACTCCTGTCCCCACTTCCATCACTTTTCTACTAAACCTAAACCTGCTTGTGGGGATTGGCTTAGCATTCCATGATGAGGATAATTCCTAGTGGAACAGGATTATGTGGAATTGATCAGGTTCTGCCAGTTTGTTTATTTATCTAATTAAGACAGTGTGTCACATTAAAATAATAAGGGTAGTTATAATAATAATATACTATTAAAATATTATTATATAGAAATATAATAATATTACTATAGCTGGGCGGTGGTGGCACATGCCTTTAATCCCAGCACTTGGGAGGCAGAGGCAGGCGGAACTTTGTGAGTTTGAGACCAGCCTGGTCTACAAGAGCTAGTTCCAGGACAGGCTCCAAAGCCACAGAGAAACCCTGTCTCAAAAAAACAAAAAAAATAATATTAGTATAATTGAAAGTGTAAATATATATGGTTTATAGGCTATAGCAGACATGAAAGTGATATTCTGTCCTTCCTTCATTGCCCACCATTTTTATTACAAATTCGTATATGGTCATTTCATTTCCCTCAGGCTCTCCTATTGACTACTTACCAAACTCTTCATTGGTGATTATGATTCTGTGCACACAAGGTACTAAGCATAAGGGATGATGAATTGTAACTAACTTCAAAATTATAGACTATCATTGCCACCACCATCCACTAATGTCACAGGAAGCATTATCAATGATGACATAGGATTAATGTGTGACAAGGGGAGACTCACATAATGTAGTCTGTTCTGATCATTACAAATGTTCTTATGTTTCTATGCTAAGTCATTGTTAATCAAAGCAATTTAGTTACACAATCAGAACACTATCATGTGTCCCCAGCAGCTCTCCCTGCAGGTTGACACTGAGCTGTGTGAGACTGGTCTGAAATTCAGAATCACAAAGGTTCCTGCCACAGGTGTGAGCTGTATCACTGATCTGACAATGATCTCCAACTAAACACCTCAAACTTCATTGTATTTAGTAACTGCCAGACAACTCAGTTTTGGTAATGCTTTGTATTTTCTTACCTACAGATGCTCTATCACTGTTATTTACTATAATTGTTTTAAATATGTTTAAAGTCACATAAGTGCCAATATTTAAAAGTATGAAGGCATGAACAAAAGTGTATGTAGACAAATGGTGCTGTTTCAGAATGATCATGTGTTGAGAAACAAAGAATTATATTATGACATTGAACATATGTCCATTATGATTATATGTGTTAGAAGATTATAATGAAGAAAAGCAATTTTCAACCTAAGCTGTTATCATTTTTTAATATTGCTAATTCGAAGGCAGTAGGATGGTGTGAGGAAGCACCATACAATTTGCTTCATCCCTGAACAGAAGTTAAAAAACTTGTCACATCACCCAACATGAAGGCAAAAATCATAAAATGTATGCATTACAAAGAAAGAAGCTCATAGAATAAAGCAAAGATCCCAAGTGACCAACTTCAAAGAAAGCCTCTCCTGAGGTGACTCCAGGTACGAAAAAGGAAGGACTCTTTTAGTTTTCTTTGATCTTCTCTGCAAAGAGCTAATACCATCTTACACTTGTCAGAATGGCTAAAATCAAAAACACAAATGATAACCTATGCTGGAGAGGTTGTGGAGTAAGGGGAACACTCCTCCATTGCTGGTGGGAATGCAAACTTGTGCAACCACTTTGGAAATCAGTGTGGCG
>JAQHUG010000270.1:832183-881785 GCA_028555095.1 Dicrostonyx torquatus | reverse complement strand
AAAAAAAAGAAGGAGATGAAAGGAAAATGGTGAAGATAACAGCAAATATAATTCAGTAATGTTCAGTGCAGACATCAGATTTCCATAATGGGAACTCTTCATGTGACTGAACTTTCATGGGAATGGACGACTTGTAACATTCCGGGACAGGGAATGATCAAATATCTGCGTGAGTTGTGTTTCTCCCACACATATAAGGGCAGAACTAGAAGACTACTAAATACAAGAAGAAAAGCAATCAAGCGTCCAAACTAACAAAACTCCTGACATATTAGAAATCAAAATGAATTGAAATAGTTTAACTATATTAACACAAAATCATAAAATGGGACACAATAAAATTAAAAGTATTGGAAAGTGTATATAATGATGCTAAATTTGAAAATTGAAACTTTTACATCATGAACAACTTAGGAAAATGCACACAAAATAACATTTAAGAAAAACAGCTGCCAAGATCTTTACAGAACAAAGGTGTTTTTAGCAATGGTTTGCAAGCCCCAGAAAAAACTGAAATTTTCATACTCTGCTCTGCCTAAGCAGTAAAACTTCACACACACAGCTTCAAACCCATCATTCTATAAGAGCAAGGAAGAGTAAGTGACCAAATATTGTTAAAATACCATCGGTAGTGTAAACTATTACAAATATCTAAGAAATCTCCAAAAAGTTATTTTAAAAAGTTAATAAATAATGACAATGAAACTTTCACAAGTGTGTCTGGCAAGGCCTCATAATGGCACCAAGAGCAAATTACAAGCAATTTTCTTCATGAACAATGTTGCAGTTGCATTAAACAAAATGATATCAAACTTGTGAAGTCAATTAAAAAAGATTATTTATGATGGAGAAGTGGATTTATAACAAAGAATTCAAGGATGGTTCAAATATTTGTATTAATAATGGAAGCATTCTATATCAATAATACTAAAATAAAGAATACATGATGAACAGAATCACAAAAGACACTTGATAAAACACAATCACTTCATGAAAAAACCAAATTAGGAAACCAAGGTCTACATCTTAATGTAAGATTCCTTACAGACTCAAAAAGTTAATATTATATTCACTATTGAAAGTTTGAAAGCTTTATGACACCTACAGCAAGAAAAAAGAAACGCTAATTTGTCATGACTTTTAGACATCCAAATTGGGAAAGTGAAATTCAGATCATCACTTCTGCAGATGCTACCATCAAATATATCAAAACCCAAAAGACTTTACCAGAATTTTTAAATCACGATTGAATTCCTCAGTGCTTAAGGGTACAAAAATCATGTGAATAGTGTTCTCATGTCCTGATAGTGAACTAGCTAATATACATACTGATTCAATGTGCTTTACAATGGCTACAGATTTGAAGGAATGTATTTAACAGAATAGAGGAAATATACCTATCATAAAAATTATAATAGCATTACTTTGATAATTAAAGAAGCACACACTACAAACCACATACACCACATACACACACCACCCATGTACACCACACAAACACACAAAACACATATGAACAGAACACACATACCATACACACACACACACACACACACACACACACACACCGCATACTTACTCCATATACACATGTTGCAAGGAGGAGCTGATTTTCTGTCCCAGCCGCCCCTCTAGCTTAGTCCTGACATAACCACACAGAAACTGTATTAATTAAATCACTGCTTGGTCCATTATTTCTAGTTTCTTATTGCCTAATTCTTACATCTTAATTTAATCCATTTCTATTAATTGTATATTGCCATGTGGCAGTGGCTTACTGGGTAAAATTCCTAGCTTCTGTCTCTGGAGGATCCATGATGTCTCTCTGACTCTGCTTTCTTCCTCTCATAATTCAGTTGTCTTCTCTGCCTACCTAAGTTCTGCCCTATCAGGCCAAGGCAGTTTCTTTATTCATTAACCAATACAAGCAACACACAGAGGGGATTCCACACACAAATAACAAAACACACACCATACACAACACACACTACACATACATCACACACACCACACACAGACACCATATACACACACTGCACAAACACACCATACATACACACCACACACACCATATATACACCACAAACACACTTCATACACACACCACACACACACTGCGCACATATACACACACTATACACACACCATGCATACATTATATACATACACCAAGCACACAACATATACATACTGAACACACATGCCACACACACACCATACACACACTACATGCACACACAGCACACACATACCACATATACACCACACACACACCACACATACCACATACACTCATACACACACATACACCATACACACACCACACATACACCACAAACACACACTACATACACACACACCACACAATAACACATACACACCACACACACACCACATACACCACACACCACACACCACACACACACACACATACACACATACACAATGGAATGTCTCCCATGTTCATGGAGGGAGACTCCATGGTATGAAAACTTTCCTACTGCCCAATGAGAACCACAGATCCAAATGAGATCTCTACCAAAAATGCCTATGAAAACCTTCAACGATCTACAAAAAAATTTTAAAAAAATCACACAAATGGCAATGAAAAAGAAAATTCCCTATCCAAACTTATCTAGATTAAAAACAAAACAACTTGTGATCCTCCTGCCTCTGCCTCCATCAACAAATCCTACCATAGGGGAAACCATAATCAGAAAATATTGTATGAAAACATATTTCAATAAAAGAAAAATAAGCAGCAATAATAAACACACCAAACTAGAAGCGTTATATCTTTTTTAAAATTTTATTGAGCTCTACATTTTTCTCTCCTCCTCACCCTGCTTCTCCCCTCCCCTTTAATCATCTCTCAAGGTCCCCATGCTCCCAATTTACTCAGAAGATCTTGTCTTTTTCTATTTTCCATGTACATTAGATCTATGTATGTCTCTCTTAGCATTATATCTTAGTGTAGACTATTCTCCAGTGATATCATGTCAAAGCAGTATGATATTGAAATAAATTTGTAATCATAGATCAATTAAGAAGAATAAAGTGCTTAAACTGGGCCTTGGCTTCTCCAGACAACTCCTCATTTCTTTGTATCATAAAGATGCTTTTTGCACCTTGCTAGGAATATAAGTCAGTAGAGACCATGGAAAGCCTTGTGGAACTTCCTTCCAAGACAAGAGTTACTACATATGTCCACCAGTCCTGACACTAAGAATTGTGTTAGTAACTTTTCTTGTTGATGTTTGAATATATCTAATTAAAACCACTTTAAATAAAGAAGAGGACCCTAAGAAAGACATACATGGATCTAATCTACATGGTAAACAAAGAGCCCCGACAAAGCATTATCGGTAAAGAGACTCCAAAAGCGCCACTGAGTTCATTTTGGGTTGTCCACCCACTGGTGGGCATTGGGCCTGGCCTTAAGAGTGGTTTGTATATGCAGTGAGAGTCAGTTGGAGGAAACAAATTTTCCCATTTGTTGATGGTTATCATTTGGAGATAGCTCCTGGGCTAACGATGTGGTCTGGTCTTATGTCCACTTCCCCTCTCATTATGGGACCCTATCTGGCCCAGACCTGTGCAAATCATGTGCATGCTACCATAGTCTCTGTGACTTCGTATTTGCACCATCCTGCTGTCATTTAGTTCCTCGGTGTCCTTCATCCATTCTGCCTCCTCCAGGGGATTCCCTGAGCCCTGAAAGAGGGGAATTCATGGAGACATCCCATTTAGGATGGTCTCTCCACAGCTTGCCAAGCAGCAGGGTCTCTGTGTCTTTTGCATCTACTGTAGTATAAACCTTCACCCCTGATGGCTGAGGATGACCCTGAACTGAGTAGATACAGAAGCTGTTAGGAGTCACTGTACTCTCGTGTCACTTCAGCAGAGTGGCCGTCTCTGGCCTGTCTAGTCTCAGATACTTGACTGCACAAGCAGCATCAGGCATAGGTTCCATTTTATGAAGTGGACCTTAAATTCAATCAGGTATTTGTTGGTTACTCCCAAAAGCTTTGTGCCACTACTGTGCTAGCACATCTTGCAGGGAGGACACCATTGTTTATCTAAGGTATTGTAACTGGATTAATGTTTACCTTTCTCCTTTGGAAGTGAGAAGAGTAACTTTGAGTATCATGAACACTGTTCAGTAGGGATGAATTCTCTACACAGGCACCAGTTCAATTTCTCCATATTTAATGATTCGTGTAGGTGTTTTCTTCAGCAATAGGCCTGGAGTGCCTATGGGGTCCCTTTGACCAAGACTTAGATTAGATGTCACCTACTCCTGGAACTGGAGGCTTCATTTGGTGATGAGAGATGTTTAGTTGGGGTTTCTTTTCCCCATTACCCCATTACTTGGCCATTTCATTTAGATCACTTTCACATATGTTTTAGAAAGCTTCTGCTGGACTAGGTTTCCATATGACCCCTCAAATGACATTTAGTTTTTGCTGGCCTCACCAAGTTCTTTCCTTCACTGACCTCCTTCCTCTTCCTCCCTGTCTGGTCCTATTGTTCCAGTGCCCGCACCCACAACATCCTTCCATAACTATCTATTCTATCTGCCTTTCCTAAGATAGTACAACCTTCCCCCACCCTTGACACACCAGTTTCTAACTTTATACCTAACCTCTAGTTATGTAAATATTAGCCTGCTTATCAGATTAGCAGCTAACATTCACATATAATAGATTCCTATTGTCATTTGGGATCTAGGTTGTTTTACTCAAAATGATTTTTTTCCAGCTCCATTCATTTATCTGAGAATTTTATAATTTCATTTTTTAACAGCTAAGTAATGGCCTATTGTATAAGTGCACCACATTTTCCTCATCAGTTCTTCCACTGAGGGACATCTAGGCTGTTTCTAATTTCAGGTTATTATGAATAGAGCAGAAACGAACAATGGTGAGCAATTGTCTCTGTAGTAGGATGTAGAGTCCTTTGGGTATAATCCCAAAAGTGATATTCCTCAGCCTTGAGGTAGATCAGTTCAAATCTTCCTGAGGAACCACTGTACTGATTGCCATAGTGGGTGTACATGTTTGCACTCCCCCAGCAATGCATGTCTCCTACTTCACACCTAGCCGTCATTAGCTGTCATTCTTTTATTGGTCTTGGCCATTCTGACTGGTGTAAAAAATATCTCAAGTAATTTTGATTTTCATTTCCCTGAAGACTAAGGAGTTGAATATTTTTAAAGTACTTCTCAGTTATTTGTGTTTTATTTCTTCTTTAGTCATCTAAGCCCTGGAGTGGTGCAACCCACCTTCAGGTTGGCTCTTGCATTCAAAATAAAACCTCTCTGGAAACTCCTTTACAGATAGATTTATGACTTTTTACCTGGGATTATCCAACTCTAATCAAGCTGGAAATGAAGATTAACTAGCCCAGAAAGCATGCTAAGAAAATGAACTCCTTATGTCAAAGAGCTCTCATCACTCTTGTGTTCTATGAAGGCCTGTCAAAGAAGCCCATGCAAGTATCCAGGTGTTCACAAACAGACCAATAAAGAAAATGGGACAAACATGCAATGCAAACATTTAATCTTTTAAGTGAGTGAAGTTTTACTTTTTACTCATTTGGGAAGACATTGTAAGAGCAGATTGATGAACCCCCAACAGAACAGCTGGGGATTTTTCTTTCTACATAAACATCCTATGCTAAACATTGAATGCATATGTGTGTATGGACAAGTCTACTGTTGCAAATCAATTACTAATTATTTTGCCTTCTAGTACTTCTACAGTAATTAAAGTTGTGGCAAGGAAGGGAGGTTTATGTAATTGCCTTGCTCTTGTTCTGATGGGAAATTGGATTTAAGTCTACAAATATTTTTATGCCATTTCATATTTAAAGGAAAGATAATTTTATGGTGACCTTGATTGAATTTTGAATTGTGACCTTTTTATCCAAATGAAAGATTGTACAATTCTTCTTTAAAAAAAGTTACAGTAAGTGAAGTTTATTTCCAGGTCCAAAATAAAATTCTGTGAAATAAAATAACAAACTTGTTTATTAAGTCATAAAATGTGAAAGAGAATATATTACTAAAAATTTTTAGTATGTGAGCAGTAGATTCCCCTGGAAATGATCATGTTCCAACACACTTTTTTGAAGACAGAAAGATTTGTTTTTATCTCTGCATGGATATTGCAGTGAGAAATCATTCAGCTTTGGGTCTGCCTTGCCAAAGCCTGGCAGACAGCAGGGATCACAGGCTCGCAGGTGTGACGATGGTAATTAAAGGTATTAATGGTGTTTGGATGCATTTCATGACTCCTGTTAACTTTTATAGCTCAACTTGTCCTTCTAGCCTCATCAAGCATAAAGAAGCACCTTTCTTCCATGCTTCACCCACAGCAAATACTTGGTATTCTTGTCTTTGAAAACTATTATTGAAGTCAATACCAGGAATACTTATTTCTGCAGGGAAGTTAAATCCTGCTGGGATTCTAAGCCAGTGATCTCAAAATGCTAATATTTTAAAATGTTCTGAATATATTTGAGTTTCATATTATCATATGCCTGTGTGGAGTATTTAAAGAATTACAGGCCTGATACTGAAATATAATTCAGTATATTCCTAATAAGTGTGAATAAAGCAATGCAAGCATACTGAATTTATCAATAAATGAAGGTTTGGCATCAGACTACATTATGTATGAAACTAAGATTGCTTCAACTATTTCACAATTTAAAGGTTTTGTTACAAACAAAATACTTGTGTGTAGAACTAGCTATGAAATTCGTCTATCAGAAAGCATGCCCTGGTTCTGCAGATATACAAATTTTAAATAACATCATGCCATTGCAGGTAATTATTTTGGATTACCAAAGGTCTTGAATTCCCCCATATAATGGGACAGTGATTGTGATTAGTGGTATTTCCTTGACATAAGCATTCCCCATAGTTTAAATTTACCCTGAGAATTAATGATAGAAACAATAGACCTGGTAGTTCTTAAGCATTTTCTGTTTATATATGTCATCACTATCAAATGGTTTGGCTTGAGTTTTCAGTGACAGATGAAGCTATTTTACTCATGGATTCTCTAAGGACAGGGTGCTTACTGGTACCATAAGGTTCCAGCAGCCCTTTATGGAAAGCAAAGACCAGGAGTCAGGTGCTATGAGTCTTCTAGAAAGTAGTAGAGCTGTCTCAACTCTTGAAGACAACAGAGACTCCATCTGGAATCATTCTTATACCTCTCTACCTATATGACTCAGATACTTGTGTATGCTGGCTTCATTCCATCTCTCTGCAACCTGCTATTCTCTTCTTGCTAATCCTCTGCACAGGTCATTTGACTTTCCACACCCAAAATGATGTCAAAAACACCTTCTACCCACGTGAGCTACAGAACAGCTGATTCTCTCTGTGTCTTAGCTGAAACACCACAGAAAAGACAATAGATGCTTCTATAGTTTACAGTCAAAATCTCGGGTAACTTTTACTGAATTGTGGATTTCTTATGCATGGGAAATAGTCATCATGGAAGCCACCATGAAAGAATGGATATAGACGGTGGAACTGAATGCTGGCCTTCTTCTTCTCTTCAAAAGAACCAAAATTATTTAATTCACTATATTTGGAGTTATATCAGTTACTGTGATCTTTACTACCTTGATTAAGTTTTTGATATCAGTAGCCCCAATTTAATCAGTTTCATAAATAATTGAGAACAAATGTATATTATCTGGTATTAAAAAGAACATGAGTACATTTCACTAATATAAAATTGTGTCTTTGAAAACTTACACAAGCTTTAATGTAATGAAATATATATATATATATATATAATTGAATAAAGATCTAGGAAATTAAGGTTTTGGTTAATGAAAATTTGATCCTTTCTTTTTCAACATTTATATTAAAACTGTAATAATTTCAGGATATCTCAAAATAATATAAAGTAAAAAAACATGGTAATATATTGAGAATGTATACGCATACTATTTTATTTTTTCAGATTAATTTTTTGAAGTCTGAAGTGGAAAGAAAAAGCAAAATTATCCGTGACCTACAGAATGAGGTAATTTTCATGTTACAGGAAAATTGAACACTAATCAAAGAATACACAAAGAGAATGCACATATAGTTTTAACAAGAAGTTTGGAGAATTTGAGTGCTCAGCTGAGCTGCAGTAGTAGTATAATAATGGAGAACAAAAGTGTTGCAAAGAATTACTATCTCACAGCTGCAATGGGATTAGGAAGTAGAAAGAATTTTATTGCTTTGATTTTATTTTTCAAGATGATAGGAAACTATTTCTAGGTTTGAATATTAAATCTGATTTTTAATTTATCATTCTCTGCATGAAGAAGCCCTTGTTAAAGATTATCATCTGATGTTTCTAACTGCCCTAAAATGATAAGAAATGATTCATGTGACTATTTACTTTATGAACAAGCAGTTAGAAGTTTCTTAAAAGGAGTCTATAAATGAAGTAAACAAAAGAACTAAATGTCAATGAACATTGTTGTAGAGACAACTCTAGTAAATTAAAAAGAAAACCCACTTCAGTTCAACTCTGAAAATATGTGGTTGTAACTATCTCTTGCCTCAGTAAACACAGTGATGTGGATGGGATAAGGTATTTCACCATGTAATGGAGTGCTTCGGGTCACTCTTAATGGATTCCTGTACTGCCCATTGATGAATAAGTGGTAAGTTTTGCCTCACATACACCCTGAGCCCAAGATGCACTTGGGATATTTCGTACTGTTTCCTTGCAATGTTCTAACCTTATTTCTGGTGACTTGCCACACTTGGGATGATTTTGACAAGCCTGTTATTTTGTGTAACTCTGACTTAACCTTTACATGGTACTATGAATCGTCCTCTTGAGTCCCTAGAGCTACTGGGGACATTGCCAATGAGCAGGCAGCTCAGCATGGCAGAACTTAGCTGCCTCAAGGATCTGGAGGCAAGATGTTAGAAATAAAATCAATGTAGCTCAGGTCTGTCTGAAGGTTTGGGACATGATCCCTTTCAGTTTCCTCCTAGCCTTAGGATAGTACCATTCCCTGACCTGGAGGAATACCACTCCAGTTCATGCCTGTGGCTCCATGGGTACTCTCTTCCACGTCTAAAGGTGTTATATACCACCTCCTTTATGTATAAAAATCCATTACTGAGCTGTAGTACCCACACTACTCTGTTATGTTTGTCTTGTAATGCATGTGCAGAACTCCTAGATGTCAATAAGTTGGCATTCTGAGTTTCCAAGTGGATGTGAATATGATTTTGATAGTTTTCAGATAATTCCCGTAGTTTGGGTCTCTGGTGTATTAACAAAAGTATCTTAGCCACTTTTAATAGGAAAGCATCAGAAATATTGAGTGTAATGCTGCATGCCTTTGGAAGGGAATAAAGAATTCAAACTTGGGGATGTTCACCAAACACAGAAAACAGTGATTTGTTTCTTTTTTTAAATTATTTTTTTATTGTGAAAAAAGAAATTTACAATTACTCCCCTTATCCCCAGCCCTCCCACTCCCCCACTACCCCATCTACCCCCACTGCTTCCTAAAGAGGGGGCAGGGTATCCTGCCCTGTAGGAAGCCCAAGGCCCTCCCCGCTCCATCCCGGCCTAAGAAGGTATGCAGCCATATAGAATAGGTTCCCAAAAAGCCAATACATACAGAAGAGATAGGTCTCCGTGCCATTATCATTGGTTTCTCAGTCCGTCCTCGTTGGCAGCCACATTCAGAGATTCCAGTAATATGCTCATTCAGTCCTGGTCCAGCTGGATTTGATGAGCTCCCAATAGATCAGGCACCCCGTGTCAGTTGATGGGCCAGTCCCTCGCAGTCTTGACTTCCTTGCTCATCTTTTCCCACCTTCTGCTCTTCCACTGCACCTTGGGAGCTCAGTCCTTTGTTCTGATGTGGATGTGGGTCTCTGACTCTATCTCAATCCATCAAGTGAAATTTCTATGGTGATGATCAAGATATTAATCAATGTAACTATGTGACAAGGCCAGTTCAGACACCTTCTCCTCTGCTGCCCAAGTACCTAGCTGGGGACATCCCTGTGGACACCTGGGATCCCCTCTAGAGACAAGTCTCTTGCAAATCCTAAAATGACTCCCTTAATGTAGATATCTTATTTTCTTCTCCAATATACACCCTTCCTCCATCTCCACCCTCCCACTCCCCCAAGCTCTTCCCCAGTTCTTCCCTTCTCCCTCCCCCCTCCCTTTTGTCCAATCCCACCCCCAGCCCTACCTCCACCCCCATCCCCACTCCCTTGCTTCCAATTTTTGCTTGGCAATCTTGTTTGCTTCCATTTTCCAGGAGAATCTATATATGTTTTTCTTGGGTTCACCTTACTATTTGGCTTCTCTAGGCTTGTGAGCTATAAGCTTAATGTCCTTTGTTTATGGCTAGGGTCCACTAATGAGTGAGTACATACCATACTCATCTTTTTGGGTTTGGAATTTGTTTCTTATAATGAAAATGATTGTTAGTTACATATTCATGTGAAGAAAGGGGTTACTTTTGATGGTTTGTTGTTGCTGGGTGCAATTTCAAGCAAGCTAACTAGCAAGGACTACATTTTGCTTTCTGAGTAAAGCCTGGAAATGTCTGTTAGAAGAGGCTTAACAGTAAAGCTAATGTGACTGAAATGGCCAAAGTGTAATATATAGAAAAATAAATATGAAAATGGCCTCTATCATATATGATTATAGAAAAGAACTTTCTATTCAGCAAGGGAATTTTGTCTTGGCATTTCAGAGGCAATGCTCTCTCATCATAGAGATACTCGTTCTCTCAAGAGAGTTGGCAGTCTGTCTTAGACACCCCTCTAAGTGGAGCAACTAATTCCACTATGTAAATTATTACTGAAAATATTGGTGAGCTACTTACATTTGTGGAAATTTAGAATCAGTCAAATTTGGAGTTCTTCCATGTCCACAGCCATGTCGGCACCATTTTTTCTTACCTGATGGAGGATTATGACTGTAATTCTTCATAGAAAAGTAAATGTGAATTTTGGTTTTGTGTCATTTTTTAAAGTCACTCTACCATTTATCTACTTTGAGTTGGTGGCATTTTAGAACATGTGAAAACAATACACACTAGACATTTGAAACTTGTTAAAACCCTAACAATGGTAAGCAATTACAATCATCATCATTATTAGATTTTAAGGTAATTAACTCATTAATCTGTATGCTTTGCATAAGTATTTTCTTAGTAATGGCTTAAACAATCAAAATTTGACAAATAAAAATACCAAAGTATACTTGGCTTCTATCCTGTACTCACAGACATCATAGATATCCTCATAGTCTCTCTACAAAGTAAACAAAAGTCCCAACCATTGACTTCACACACACTCTATCATAGGAATACGGGAATAGTGATAATTTTCTTGGCTTGTTTTAACAGAAATTGCCAGAGAAGATTCTAAATTACTGGCATGCCTACAGCAATCATTACAGCCAGCGAAATAGGTAGTTTAGTTAGTCATGTCTTCTTCACACTTCAGTTGTTAGGTTGTGTAGGCTTTATTCAACTTAAAAAGATTTCTCTTGAGACAGGAGGATTCACTTCAGAAGAAGAGAAGATACCAATGCAATAAAAGAAAATATATCTTGAAACACATTGACATTTCTATTACCTCCTGACTTCCAAACTCTTTCTTATTGTAAGCTCCAGACCATAGAGGGTAAATCACAGTTTAATAATTTGTCATGCCCAAGGCAAACCAAATATACTGAAGTACTATGTCTATCCCAGAGTTGCCCCTTTATCTAGACTTCCTCCTCATTTTAAATATGTTAGGACTCTGCAATCTTCCTGTTGTATGTATCTTTCATGTATTTATCATCTCCACATCGATGATGGCAGAAAACTTCTTCTGACATAACACAAGACAAGCAATCCCCTCCACTTCTGTGTCTTGAGAGAAACGGAGAGCTGCTTTCATTTTAGTCTTCCTGGGTTCATTATTCCATGACCCTTGTTTTCCATCTCCCCTGCTCTATATACCCCAGAACCAGCATCATTGCTGATCTATGGGCCCACACAGCTTTTGAGTGTCAGCTTGTCATGGTTTCTCCCTCTTATGATTAGTAGAATCAAACTTAGTCATCACACAAACACATGGACTGAACACAGGAGAGTTAAGAAGTTACAACCTATTAGAGATTTAAGAAAAGGATATTTATGAAAAATTCCATCTCAGAAAACCTAGGAAACTAAAAGGAGTGCTTCTTGCATGAGATGGCAGATGAATGAACCCCATGTGTGAAATGTTAGAGGAAGAAGGTAAAAATTCCAAATGTAGAAATATTACTAAGAGCACCCATAGTGGAAACCAGAGTCCCCCAAAGGTCATTATTTCAGTGTCATAAAAATAATTCCTCTGTACTATACCTAAATAAAAATTCATGAACCTCCCTTTTAATACCATTTGTAGCCTCATAAATTTAATGTGTAATGGAAATCTTCACATCTTACTCTTTGACCCCTCCTAGCAATTGATGTTTCTGGATTGGATTACAAAGCCACTAATCTACTTGTCATTTGCACTCTGCATTTTTCAGTAGTAAAGGGCATGTTGCATAAAAATCTGCCTATTAATATATAGTAAGTGTGCAGTGCAGTTATGTTAACAATAAAATATTGATTTTTTTAATTACAAGAATGAAGACTAACTTTTTAGTATTATATCCTCCAAGCATTTTCTTGACCATGTGAGACTTTTGATCAATGCTTGTTGAGTAAAAATAAATAATTCATGAGCAAAGAAGTCAAGACCATGATGGGGTCATCCACCGAAACAGTCTACCTGAGCTAATGGGAGCTCATCAACTCCAGCCAAACAGGGAAAAACCCAGCAGAAGACAAAATTTGTCCCTCTGAATGTGGGTGACAGTTGTATGGCTGGGGCAGACTGTGGGGCCACCGGTAGTGGCACAAGGATTTATCCCTACTGCTTGTACTGGCTTTTTGGGAACTTATTCTCTTTGGATGGATACTTTGCTCAGCCTAGATATATTAGGAAAGTCCTTGGACCTTCCGCAAAGCAATGTGCCTTACCTTCTATGAGGAGTGGATATGGGGTGGAGTGGGGGAGGGAATGGGAGGAGTGGGAACTGAGATTGGTATGTAAAATGAAAAAAGATAGTCTATTTTAATAAAATAAAATAAAAATAAAGCTATAAATGAATAAATAAATAAATATGCCTTAACTAGACTTTCAATATCACATAATAATAAAACTATGGAATTATGAGGATTATTTCTTTTCAAAATTTCTATATGCATGTATGTTACTTACACAAGCACATACAAGTAAATAAATAATAAAATACACTTGAAATATATAGAGTGGCTCAAAATCATAAATGATCAGCAAGACACATGTTAATCAGTGCTGCTAAAATGTACTCCTGCTTTGTTTCTCTTTAGCAAAGAGAGAAAGATCGTACATCAGTTCCAGATGCACTTCATTGAAAAAGCAAAATATAAAAAAAATAGAAATAAGGGATGGAAGAGAGAAAAGGAGAAAATAAACAGGGAAAGATTTTTTTTAAAAAAAGCATGATCTGCTCCCGCTCCCATTTTGATTGAGGTAACCCAGACCCAGGAAGACAATTATCACATGTACTCACTCATAATTGGTTTTTAAACATAAAGCAAAGAAAACCAGCCCACAAATCACAATTCCAGAGAACCTAGACAATAATGAGGAACCTAAGAGAGACATAAATAGATTTAATCTATGTGGGAAGTGGAAAAAGACAAGATCTCCTGAGTAAATTGGGAGCATGGGGACCTTGAGGAAAGGTAGAAGGGGAGGGGAGAGACAGGGAGGGAAGCAAAGAAAAATGTAGAGCTCAATAAAAATGAAAAAAAAAGAAAAAAAAGGAAAAACAAAACAAAAAAGCTTGATGTGGGTTGAGATTCAAAAAAAGAGGATTCCTTTAAAGATTTATTTTTATTTGTGTGTGTGTGTGTGGTGTGTATGTGTATATGTGTTTGTGTGTGTGTGTGTGTGTTTGTGTCTGTGTGACATAAAGGTTTCCATGGAGTCCAGAAGAAGCTTTCAGATGCCTCGAAGCTGGAGTTATGGGTTGTAAGCCACTAACTGTGGGTGCAAGGAAAAGAATTCAGATCCCCTGCAAGCAAGAGATGTTGTCTGCTAAACCACATCTCCAAGTCAGGAGAGAATTTTGCCAACATTAGTGATGCAATTACTTTCACCTGTGAATTTCACTAGTAATATAAGAAATTTGGATTTTAAGATCCTGATGATTCTTTTTATTTTTTTAACACAGAATTCTATGTGACTTTTATTTTTCTTCTCCTTTTATTTATTTTCATTCAAAAATTTACACTTTCTCCCCTTATCACAGTCCCCCCTCCCCACTCCCCCACTACCCTTCCTCCCTCGTCCTGCTTCCTTAAGAGAGGGCAGGGTACCCTGCCCTGTGGAAAGTCCAAGGCCCTCCCCCATCCATCCTGGCCCAAGAAGGTGTGCAACCAAGTAGACTGGGTTCCCAAAAAGCCTATTCTTGCAGAGGAGATAGGTCACAGTGTCATTATCGATGACTACTCAGTCTGCCCCCATTGGCAGCCACATTCATAGAGTCTGCTTTGGTCTGGTTTGGTCATAAGCTCCATCAGTCTCTGTCCAGCAGGATTGAGTGAGCTCCCATTAGATCAGGCACTCTGTCTCAGTGGGTGGACCAGCCCCTCCCAGTCCTTATCTTCTCCCACCTTCTGCTCTTCGACTGCACCTTGGGAGCTCAGTCCTTTGCTCTGATGTGAATGTGTGTCTCTGCCTCTATCTCCACCCATTGGACGAGATTTCTATGGCGATGATCAAGATATTCATCAATATGACTATGGGACAAGGCTAGTTCAGGCACCCTCTCCTCTGCGCCCAAATACCTAGCTGGGGACATCACTGTGGACACCTGGGATCCCCTCTAGAGACAAGTATGTTGCCAAAACTAAAATGACTCCCTTAAGGTAAATAAGTTATTCCCTTCTCCAATACCACCCTTCCTCCATCTCCACCCTCCCTCTCTCCCCCGCTTTCCTCAGCCCTTCCCTTCTTCCTTCTCCTTCCACCTCTCCCCTTCCCCTAAACCCCCTCCCCTCTCCTCTCTCCCCGCCTCGTGCTTTCAACTTTTGCTCGGCAATCTTATTTGCTTCCAATTTCCAGGAGGATCTATATATGTTTTTCTTTGGGTTCACCTTGCTATTTAGCTTCTCTAGGTTTGTGATGTATGAGCTCAATGTCCTTTGTTTATGGCTAGAGTCCACTAATGAGTGAGTACATACCATACTCATCTTTTTGGGTCTGGGTTATCTCATTAAGGATAGTGTTTTCTATTTCCATCCATTTGCCTGCAAAATTCAAGATGTCATTGTTTTTTACCACTGAGTAGTATTCTAATGTGTATATATTCCACACTTTCTTGAACCATTCTTCCATTGAGGAGCACCTCAATTTTTTCCAGGTTCTGGCTATTACAAATAATGCTGCTATGAACATAGCTTCACAGATGCTTTTGTAGTATTGTTGGGCATCTCTTGGGTATATTCCCAAGAGTGGTATTGCTGGATCCTGAGGTAGACTGATTGCCAGTTTCCTGAGAAACCGCCACACTGATTTCCAATGAAACTGAGAAGCTTCTGCAAAGCAAAAGACACAGTCAGTAAGACGAAAAGGCATCCTACTGAATGGGAGAAGATCTTCACTAACCCCACATCAGACAAAGGCCTGATATCCAAAATATACAAAGAACTCAAGAAATTAGATGTTAAAATTCTAAATAACCCAATTAAAAAATGGAGTAATGATCTCAACAGAGAATTCTCAACAGAAGTTCGAATGGCCAAAAGATACTTAAGGTCATGTTCAACTTCCTTAGCCATCAGGGAAATGCAAATCAAAACAACTTTGAGATACCATCTTACACCTGTCAGAATGGCTAAAATCAAAAACACCAATGATAACCTATGCTGGAGAGGATGTGGAGTAAGGGGAACACTCCTCCATTGCTGCTGGGAATGCAAACTTGTGCAACCACTTTGGAAATCACTGATGATTCCTTAAATTTCAGCTGTCAGAGTCAGTAATTTTAGACATTTAGTTCATAGAAACAAGCATATGTAACTCAGTGGGTGACCCCTGAGTGCAAACAGTCTCAGTGAGAATCACCTAAAGTGACCATAGGTGTAACAAGCAGTTGCCTGGCTTACTTTAAATTGTGTTTTGGTTGTCCTGGAGAATTTCTGAATATTCAAGAAATTTTTCTGTTTCCTTGTACTTTCATAAAACAACTGTCAAGGTTTCCTGCCATGTCCTTAGTACGTGTCTTAGACAGTTGGACTGCCTACAGTTATCAAGGCCATCAACCAACTACCTTTATAGTTCTATCATTTAACGTACATTATGGCACTAAAATATTAATTTTTACAAATATGTACAGGTTTCTGATTTCTCTCCAGTTAGTACATAATATTGGAAATGTTTTTAAATAATTACTTAAAATTATAAACTCTATGGTTCTTTTTCAAGATATTGTGTACTATCAGTATTTGGAATGGGAACAAGGCCTGAACTTAGGAATAGGAAGACATAGTATCTCTATCTACTGATCATCTATCTACCTTTCTACATCTATCAGCAATCTATGTAACATTTATCACCATCTGCCATCCTAATAGTTTATACTCTAATATATCTATTTCAGTTTCAGTAATTAAATGTTGCTTAAACATAGACATTAATTCCAGTCACAAAGTTCTTTTGAGGGTAAAATTGTACAGTTATAAGGACAGCTACCATTGATCTCTTCCTTTTTCTTTCCTAAATAATGTACAATGTGGTTGCATGGATTTCTACATATTAACAATTATGTTACCAATTATACACTATTCAATTAAAACTGCCTTAATAATACACACATTTACCTGAAACATGTACCAAAACCATATGCCACAGTTAGCTTTAAACATATTTATTCATGTAATAATTAAGAATTTTAAGATGATGAGTTATCCCAGATGACACTGAGAGTGATTTAAATCACTCACAAATGTCTTTATGATAAAGAAGCAGAAGGCCTTTAAGATAACTGTAGATAAAAGGACCTTCATGCTTGATGATTTAAGTTCTATCTGTGGACCCAGAATGTTGCAAGGGAAGTATGCCTCTAAAGAGTTGTTTCCTGACCTAAAAAAGTAAGCCATCACATGTGAGCATCCCTGCACATACACACATAAAAAATGAGCAGGGCAGGAGAGAGAGTGTGAGAGAAGAAATAGAGAGATTTGACTCATGCACAGGGTTAAGGCAATATGAAGAGGAAGAAAGAGGGACTGGGAGATTGGAAGACAGAAAGATTCAGCTAGAGCCAAGGATTGCCAACAGCACAAAAGAGGCAAAGGACAAGTCTGCCTTGGGAAGCTCTGGAGGAAACTCACCCCTTGGAAGAGGAAAGGGACAGATTCATCCTGGGATCTCTGAGGGTGGGAAGTTAAATTCTATGATTTTGCCCAAATGATTTCTAAATTTTGTCTTGTTTCTTTCTAGGACCACAGAATGCATTTCTATTATTACCTCCACTGTCTAAGTTGCTATTCTATTGCTATAAAAAGACACCATGACCAAAGCAACTCTTATTTAAAAAAAAAAAAAACTAATATCATTTAGTTGAAGACTGCTTACAGTTGCAGAAGTTTAGTCCATTATCACCTTGGTAGGAAGCATGGCAACATTCAGGCAGATAATGGTCCTGGAGAAGTAGCTGGGAGTTACACCCAGTTCCATAAGTTACAGAAAGAAAGAGTTAGGCATTGGGCCTGGTTGGTGGTTTTGAAACTCCAGTTGCTATCAGGAAGTTGGGTATTTCTGTAATAGTGTGACCATGCTTCTTGTTGCAAATGTGGACTTTGGGACTCTGGATTAAGAAAAGCAGTTGAATTTGTTTTGGAGGGGGGCTTAATGAGCCATATTAGTGGGAGCATGGAAGACAGTGATGCTGGGAACAACGTAGACAATGATGGCCCATTTAAGATGTTGCAGAGAACAGTACTATTAAGTGGCCTAGAGAGTATCCTTGTGATATTTCGGCTTACTCCTCAGTCCTAAATATCTTTCTGAGATTAAATGGAAGAGTTTTGGATGAATAACTTTGTCAGAGGAGATTTACTGGTATTGACTGTGTCATACCATTGTTAGTGGTCACTCTTATACATATCGAGAATGAAAAGGAGAAAGCTGAGCAAGTAAAAATTCAAAATGTACACATGGAGAAGATTGGGAGCATAAGGAAATGTAATGAGCTAAGCTCAGTGCTCAAGAAAATAAAAAGTTTAAAGAAAAACCTGATGCTAAATAGAATAAAAGGATTGGTAACTTCAGGGCAGGACCCCACCCAGTTAAGCTTCCATCTTGTTAAAAGAAATTAAAGTGAAAAGGGATTAAAGAAAGACACAGGAAGTGAAGCAAACCACACAAAAGAGAAAGCTGATGAAAATATATTTGAACAAGGGGGTCATGTTCCAGTCCCAGCAAGCAGAAGAACCTGATATTCTTGGCTTCATGGTTCTGGCTTTAGAGTCAAGGATACAAGACTGGGGATATAGAAATTAAAGAAAGCTACTGAGGCCAGGTATGTGTCAGTGATGACCCTACATAGGAGTTCAGAGAGGCCACTTTGTGAAGCTATGAAAGGAAAGCCTAGATTTTGTTGAGAATTCCAAGATGTTGGAGATGCCAGAGCCTTGGGAGAACTCCCAAGGAAAGCTGCTAACAGGAAGTGAAACAGCCTAAGAGAAAGAAGTGTGTTTTATTGTAGTCAAAAGAGCTGGAAGGAGTTGGCAATCTGAAATGCCATCAGACATGGAGATGCAGAGTTTGGAGTTTGGCCAGCTGGTTTTCAGTCTTGTTTTAGTCCAGCATATCCTTGCTGTACTCTCTTTCCTCCCTTTTAGAGTGGTAATTCACTTTCTGTGCCATTGTATGTTGGAAGTATGTAATCTGAATTTTTATTTTGATTTTACAAAGGGTTACAATTAAGGATGTCTTAAATCTCAGAAGAGACTTGAAATTTTAGTTTTGTTTGTTCATTTGTTGTTCTTGTTATGTTTTGCTCTTTAACATAATTTCTTAATTGAATCTTTGGGAATTTCACATCATTCACCCCAATTCTACTCACCTCTCAGTCCCTCCATGGTGTAGGAGGTCCTTCTGTATATGTGTTGATTTTATTGGTTAATGAATAAAGAAAGCTATTTTGGCCTATAGCTTGGGAGGAGGAAGGCAGAGTCAGGGAGAAACCATGGATCTGCTGCTTGAGACTGACATGCTGAAACTTTGCTGGTAGGCCACGACCTCATGATGATGCACATATTAATAGAAATGGGTTAAATTATGGTGTAAGAGTTAGCCAATAATAAGCTAGAGCTAGTAAACCAAGCAATGATTTAATTGATACAGTTTCTGTGCAATTATTTTGGATCTAAGCCACCCGAGTGCCTGGGAAGAACAAGCGACCTCCCTCTAACACCTTTGCATCCTCCCCTTACCCCTGCAGCATGGACCCAAAAGAAAATTTTGAAAAATCAAAACAAAATAAGCAAATAAACAAAAAGAAAAAGAAATTTTAAAAAAGAAACAAACAAAGAAACAAATCAAAAAACGAAGAGCCTCTTTTCTCTTCTCTCTCCAACACTTCTTCATCTGTACTGGCTCTGGGTAAGGGAAAACTAACCCTGATGGCATGGACACAGAGGAATTGGCTCCACCCCTTGACTGAGTAGGGTCTCCCCAGTGGTCTGGGACTGACCAGCTTAACTATCGTCCATTCCCACAGCTAGGCCTGGGGTTGGTGCACACCAACATCCTCCCCATCTAGGACCTGCTGTGGCTAGTAAAAGAACTGGTCCTGTGGGGTGATAACCTCGAGATCTTGATGACTCCGGATCTCCATGATTTGTGGTGGCCACAGAATGTTTGAAAGGAGTCTCATTGAGGATCCAGGGATAAAAGGGTACCAGAAACCAGAGGTCTTGAACCAGACTAATGACTCGTCGCAATGCAATGAACATTTACAAGTAAAGCTTATTGGACAAAATAGGATCATGTATGACATAGGCAGCTCCCAATGCTGTCAGGACAAACTGGACTTTCAAACAGTGTTGAGACTAAAGCAGACTATGGAGACTTTTGAAGTTGTACTGAGTGTGTTTTTGCAGTAAGACATGGCTACTAGCTTGTGGGGTCCAATGAGTAGAATGCGGTGGTTTGAATAAGAATGCCCTCCATGGGCTCATAGAGGAAGTGTGTCACTGGGGATGGGCTTTGGGATTTCAAAAGCCAGAGTTAGCCCCAGTGTGCCTCTCTCTCTCTTCCTGCTGCTTTTGGTTCTGGATGTAGAACTCTCACCTACTTCTCCAGCACCATGCCTGCCTTGAGGCCAGTTTGCTTTCCACCATGATGACAATGAACTAATCCTCTGAAACTGTAATCAAATTCCAAATAAATACTTTCTTTATAAGAGTTTTCATGGATTTGGTGTCTCTTCACAACAGTAGAACACTGACTTTGTCACCAATTTTGTTTATCTCATAAGTAGCAGCAGGAAAATCAGTAGGTAGGAATAGGATTGACATAATAACCAGGCTATTGTTAGTGCAAATAATTTAAGTGTGCTGTATGGTGCTGGAACATCATGTTTCCTGGGTAATCATTTCCAATTCAGTCCAGCAAGACAGGACAAGGGAAAAGAAATGATTTTGTTTAAATCCAGCTTGGGGAATCAGTGATTATATCTAGGTTTCTTCCACAACCATAGGGCAGGATTTGTGCATAGGAGAATTTGTAGCTTGGGCAGATTCAAAAAGCCCAACCCAGCATGGGTAATGACTAACAACAGCCATTTTCCCTCACCAGCACTGGGGAAGCTCCACTGAGTTTTCCTATTCTTCAGGAATTGCTTACCCCTGTATGCTGCTCACAAGACCATGGCGTAGAACGCACTTTGGCTTCTGAGTTTTATGAGATCCCAAGTCTCCTGGGCTTTCTCCTCAGGAGGAACTTTCTTCAGTATAGAACAAAGAGCCACAAAGCAATGGCTAATTCTGTGTACTGTTATTGAGAGACGGAGCAGAAATGCTAGCAAGCATTCCATTTCCTCAGGATAAAACTTAAACATTTTGGTACAATACGCAGGTATTTTTCAGTTTTCCAGAATCTTGAACACAAACCTATGTAGGGAAAAAATAATATGAAAAGATTCCCCAAGCCCTCTCTGAAATAAATCTTTGTCTAATGTGGGGAAAAAAACTCATAAAGCCAGTAACTAAGATAGTAGCAGAATAGTGTGTAATAGGGGTCACATACATTATTACTTGACCACACACACACACACACACACACACACATACACAAATGATGAGCAGTAAATTTGCTCATGATTTGTGATAAAATATCCACATTGTCAATGCTTGCATTCAACTCTCTTCCTCCTTGTTATTCATAATCTAGAACCACAGTCCACAGACCAAAGTGACACAAAATCAACGTGGTCCCTCTGAGCTCTGTGATCGCAGATCTGTGACACCCGGTCAGGAGGGTGTTCTGAGCTCGGTCACCACGGATCAGTGACACATGATCAGGAGGTTGTTCTGAGCTCGGTCATAACAGATCAGTGACACACAGTCAGAAGGGTGTTCTGTGAGTTCGGTGTGCATGTGTGTTCATATGTTTTGTATGTAAAAGATGCTAAAGACACTGGCAAAGACAATAAACATTTCTATTTCCACTCTTGCTTCCTTATTTCTATCTTAAAATGCCTCTTATTACATCATGTTTTGTATTAATCATCTAAAACTGATATTAAACCATCTTGAATGAGCTATTTTATAGAAAGGGCACTTTGTGCATGAACAACACCCATATCTTTCCTCATGCCGTGGGGGAATTATACTTAGCTCACTGTGTAGTGAAAATAGATGTGCACAACTTTCTTTGTCTAAAAGCATGAAGTATATTTTAACATCATATTCCCCAAATGGGTATAAAATGTGTTATATTCATTTTATTTTTTTCTCTTGATTTAGTTTATAACTTTAGAATTCTTATTAATTTCCTTACCACAAATATTTATAATACCTAGTATTTCTTATTTTATAGAGAGAGTCTTTGAGGCTTTCCTTTCTATCCTTAAACAGCGGCTGTGAATTTCAGGGCACCCCATGCCTGTTTGCTTAATGCTTTTATCCTGCTTAAATTTCAGCATTATTTTGTCCCATATTTTGTAAGCTTCCATTGACTCTGTCTCTCAAAGGTAAAGTGCTTGTGTTTTTCATTTCAAAACAAAAGGAATATATTATCCAGCAGTGAGTGATGAATGAGAATTTCTGATGGGTTTATCCAATAGCAAGTCTTTGTCTCAAACCACAAAACCAAGTTCATAGTCATTGAGAGAACATTTCTCTGAAACAGCGACAGTGAACACTCTCATGCGGAGCAAGGCATCTTGCAACCCATGCTGCTACCCCTAGGGAAAAAAAAAACCTTTGGCAAAGTCCAGGGGTTTGTCTTTATTACTTATTTATGCAGTATTTTTGAAATATGTGTGAGTGTGCCTGCACATATATTACATGTAGATACTTACATACACATATGGATCCAATCTCCAGATGTTAGCTACAACTCCCTTGTAATCAGCCCTTGCGGAAGCTGTTTAAACTCCCAGTTCTGTGTGAAAATGGAGAATCACCTCTGCTTTTCAGTCCTTCCTGCCTCACACTGACTTCTTCCTTGCTGTTTTCCACACTTCAATTCTCTCCCCTTGAAATGTGTTTTCCTGCTGCCTAGTTCCTCTGGGATCTTCCAAATGTGTACTTCAGACTAGTCCCACTCTTTCCCTCCATATAAACCACCCACTACTATAGAATCTCTATTTCCAGTGCTACTAGGTAGGCCCTGCACCTCTTTCTCCTATAGACCTCCTGACCTCACCTTCACAAACCCTTCTGCCCGAGCTGCCACCTGTAGGACTATGAAAAGGAGACAGCCACACCCGAAGGCAAGAGAGAAGATTAGCAAAAGGCATGCTAACACTTGAATGGTGTTTGCTCATGTAGATAATATAACAGTGCAAACAGCTCAAAGAGAATATGGGCATGGTTCAAGAGAACAAAAGTCAAAAGCTGAATGACATAAGGATGTTAATCTAGGATGTAAAAATAGAATACAACAAAGAAAATTACTAACAAAACTCAAATTGAAATGATGCTGAAAATTAAAAACCAAATACGTCACACATAGTATAAAGCATATGAAAATCTCTGAAAATCTCTCACTGTCTCTGTGCCTCTGTCTGTCCTCTCTCTCTCTCTCTCTCTCTCTCTCTCTCTCTCTCTCTCTCTCTCTCTCTCTCTGTGTGTGTGTGTGTGTGTGTGTGTGTGTGTCTCCTAAGTCTAAGGCAAGGAAGGCTGTCTGCACAGGCATGAGCAGCCTATAGAAAACAAAAATTACAGGACCAGAAAAGAAGCTTTCCATGACATATAACATTTACCCTTTTCATGGTTTTATGTGTCTCCCTAAGTACAGATGTTGGAGAATTGTATCCTAGAGCAGCAATCTAGGGACCTGGGGGCCTGGGAATATGATCCATGTACTGATGCTCTGCTTCATGAACATTGCTTGGCAGTTATGAAAGAATTGAAGCTGTAATATCTTTTGTACTGTACTGGTTTTGTCTCTCCCTCCCTTCCTTCTTCTTTCTCTCTTTCCTCCTCTCTTTCTTCATTATTTCCACAAGGGGATCTCACCGCACGGAAAATCTGGCTCTTGAAACTCTGACGTGCTAGAACTCTGACCTCTAAACTTTCTTTCTAATGTGAATATTTCTTCCAGTGAAATTTTACAGTATCATTAAATGAGGCAGAGTCTCTGTTTCTACAAAGCATGTATAGAAATTTGAAGATGAGAGTGGGCACAGCCATATATGGGTGGAAATTTCCACTCCCCCACTCAAAAAAAAGGCAAAAAAAGAAGAGAGTCCGTAAATTCCTACATATGCCAGTCGACTATTGTGTAGGGAAACTGGGCCAGAGCTTAGGAGAGGTGACTTGTCTGCCTAAGAAATGCTTTTTTTTTTAATATTTCTTAGAAATAGTGTACCAATGCAGGGGTATTGTGGCCTAATTTGAGATAAGAGAAAAAATATTTGGTTTGCAGTCATTACATTCCCTCTAGAAAAATAGCCAAGCCAGATCCCTGTGATAGAGAAAATAGAAATCTCCAAGGCATTGCAGTCAGAGCACATCTTTAGAGCTGAACGAGGGCTGAAGGGCAGGCTTTCCACAGAAGGTCTGTGTGGATGAGAGACCAATTAGTCTCTCACATATAGATGTCTGATTGGTTTCAAATAAAGTCTCCTAAATGAAAATCATACTTGAAGAAACAGCTAAGTGAACACACAGAAATGAATGTGTTCTAGCTTGGGCAGTTTTATTTTATCCTCAACTTCAAATGTCGCATGAGAAATGGCTGTTGAGCCTTGTAGAACCTCTGCGCAAATGAACTGGGGTTTAATGGGGTGTCAGAAATGGCCACCAAGCTTATTTCTGTATGGAAATGCCAGATGTGTTAACATTTCATCTTACCTCACCTAAGCCCTGCCACCAGCAATTCCAAAGGCATCAGCTGCAGTGAGAAGTCATGTATTTCCTTAGCGGGTGAGTTCTTCGAAATGTGAGAGAAATGCAGTGCAGTTTTTGAAGTGAGGTGGGAGAAAATGGAAAGGGCCAGAGAGGCACCTACAGAATAGCACTGATTCTTTAGTTTGCTTCCTGCTGTTTGAGACATGGTCTCACTATGTGTCACAAATTGCCCTGCAAATCAAAGCCTCCTGCCCCAACTTCCTCATTGATAGGAATTCAAGGCTTGGGTCTTCATGTCTAACTTTAGAAGTATTTTTGGAGAATGAGGACATTTTAATTATAATCCAAAATATATTTTAAACTAATACCCTTTTCCTAGTAAAAAAATGAACTATATTTTTGACAGGTATATACTCATATTTGTGTGTATGTGTTTGTTTTATATATATATATATATAGTATATATGTATATATGTGTGTGTATGTTATATATGTATGTATGGGAGTGGTTTAGTGTGTGTATGTTTGTGGTACATGTATATTTGTGGCATGTGTGTGTATAGTGTATATATGTGTGTGGTGTTTATACATGTGTATGCATATATGTTTATGTGTGTTTGATCTATATGTGTGAGCATAAATGTGTACAGTATGTATGTGCTTTGTATACATTTGTCTGTCAATATGGTATGTGTGGCATGTGTAGGTGTGTGTAGATATGCTTGTGGTATGTGTGGGGTTGTTTGGGGGGGATGAGTCTATGTATATGTGGTGTGTGTGTGTGTGTGTCTGTATGTGTGTACATTTGCTTGTGTGTCACAGTGTGAAAATGATGCTGCTTAGGGAACCACCATATGAGTGATTTACTTGGATACAAAGTGCAAATAAAATGGCACTTTACAAAAAAATATTCAATGCATAATCTTGAACTTTCTCACTATAATTTTACAGTGTAGAAACATGGCTTTAAATGACTGTATTTTCTTGACTCTGCAAGATTACAGAGCAGTGAGGAAGCCTGCTTTTCCCACAGAAGCATGGAGCTCCAGCAACTGACTGCACGGAAATGCAGAGGGCAGCTGAGTTCACAGGCGGCTGTGTCCTGGATATGGGAAGGAAGGTTAACGAAAGCGAGGTGGAAGCCACGAGCAGGTCAAAACCAGGGTATGGTGCCCATTCTTCTACAACACAAGCCACAGTACCCATCTCTACTTAGGTTTTCAGCGTTTGTCATAGCCAGATCTGCAGCCCCTGTGTTTCCTCTTTCATTAGTTCTGAGCTGAGTTTCATGGCAGTTAGTGCAATTCTTAAAGGGACAATCACATTGAAGTTAGAAGTGCTCAGACAGATCTTGGTGACTTGGTCTGCCCACATCCTTTCCAGTGTGTGTTTATTGGCCTCATGTTTTTTTCTGGGGGTTCTACTTTGCTCTCACTAACCTTGTTCCTTCCAGCTTTGCTTTCTTCCTAGAGACTTACCGTGGTTTTAGAATTAAAGTCAGAGTCAAAATGGTCTTCAGGGCTCCTTTCCTAGCTCATAATTCAGAACGTGTGGATCCCCAGAAATTATTACATCTCCTGTGTCACCTGCACTGATTTCCCCTGTTTTTTCATTGCTTGCACACAGACAAGGGCTTTATTAATTGCTGTTTGTATATTCCTAAATGCAACAGTATAACCTGATCAATTTGTACATTAATTCTATGTATATTTCAGAGGTGACCACTTGGAACTGAATAACTGTTGGTTTGCCCTACCCTGGGAAAGACTATTTCCCCGACTCTCAGAATTCCTTAGTTGCTTTGAGTTCTTTTGAGAAGTTTTGGAGTTCGATTGAGAAAAGGAAAGATGGAAACTATATAATCATATTATAATTCAAAAAGTAAGCAAAATAAATTAAAGAGAGGGATCGCAGATGTAACACTTCTACATCTCATCCTGGATGCTTTCCAGCCCAGGCTTGCTATGCTCACATCGTTATGGAACTGTTAAGGACAACACTGTCCCCTCTGTTGTTAATACATAATCATGTATTCATCTTAGATGGTTCTGTTTATATACACTGCATTATGGTGTTCTAGAAACTCTGGCAGCTCTGCATAAGTCAGGCACAGGAAGGATGGAAATGGAGAAGAAAGAACAAAGAGGGTAGAAAGAAATTCAAACAGACATGGAATCTAAAAATCTATGTGAACTAAACAAAGAAGACAGAGGTAGAAAAACAATGTATCTCTATCTGCCCAGTAGCTGAAGACTTATTTTACTAGCAAGATGGCTGTACTAACTCCTTGGGGTACAGAGAAGACTCTGCAGTTGACACTAGCTTACTAGATTTGGTGATATAACGTTTTGACATATATTCTTCATTGCATTAGTCTGAATCATTTCTGAAGGAAATCTAAAGTTGTAAAGTCACAATTCAAAGCATAGTGGGATATCTTTTCTGTAAATTAAGAGGAAAACTGACTTCCTTGAAAAATACCATCTTAAATTTCCTTTCTACTTTGAGCTCATTGTTTTGCTGGTGGACAAATGCATCACCTCTCTGGGCTCTTAAATGTCACAGATAGTTTGCCAGATGCAATTCCACACACAGAGCCAATGGTAGACACTCAGCTTCTATTTCTAGTCCCACAGATCAGCCACTTAGCCTCTCTTTACCCTTTAAACATATGCTTAATTTGTTTCTTGGTAAATGGCATGAAAATAATGTTAATATTGGTAAGAAAACATCTGCAAAGCAATGAGAATGACTCACTAAAATGGTAGAATTAGATTCTTCCTGTGGGTCTGTATGAATCAGTGGTAAAATATTTCCTGTGTTTTATTTTGCCTGCCAAGTAATATCCACATTCAGAAAAATCTATATTGAATACATTGAGCTTTTGTCAAGATTAATGAAGTAGATGCATATATTTAAACTGTGCACAAAACCAGTAATGATGAACTAACTTGAAGCCTCAGTACCCTAGACTGAAGCAGGAGAATCATGAGGTCAAAACTACACTGAGCTGGGCAGTGGTGGCACACGCCTTTAATCCCAGCACTAGGGAGGCAGAGGCAGCGGATCTCTGTGAGTTGGAGACCAGCCTGGTCTACAGTAGCTAGTTCCAGCGCAGATTCCAAAGCTACAGAAAAACCCTGTCTCAAAAAAAAAAAAATTACACTGAACTACAACTACACATGTGACACTGACTCAAACAAATAGAAATACATTTACAGAATAGAGATCAAGTCCTTATTCACTATAAACCTGAGGATATGAGCAGTGAGACAGACAGCAGGAAAAGGTGCTTGCTGTCAATCCTGACAACTCGAATTCAAATTCTGAGACCCACATAGTGGAAGGAAAGAACCAATACCACAAAACTGTCCTCTGATCTTTGATACCTAAACAATTACATATCAAATGTGAATAATAGATTGATAGAGGATGATAGACAGACAGACAGATAGATAAAATAAATAGATAGCTAATAGAATAGATAGATTGATGATAGATACATAGAATAGATAGACAGACAGACAGACAGATAGATAAAATAAATAGATAGCTAATAGAATAGATAGATTGATGATAGATACATAGAATAGATAGACAGACAAACTGACATATGCAATAACAACAAGGCAATGTTGAGGGTGTGGCTCCTTGACAACCACTGCCCTGCTTTTACCTTTTTTCTGATAAGGAATTCCATACCATCACATATGGGCACTGAGCAATCACTACCTGTGGATGCTTTGATTCCATATGTATTCCCTCTTTACATTCTATCCTTCTTCCTCCTGAACATTTGGTAGTAATCCTGTCCTAGAAGCCATCCTCTCCCCTGCTGACCTCACAGGTCCTTTACCATCTCCTATCCTAGATTATTGTCTCTTCCAACTCTTTTTAACTATTTGCCATGTTCACTGGTCAGTGAGTACTTATTTCTGGACACATGGTTCTTGGTGTCAATCTTGGAACAAAGGATATTTATCACAAGCTTTCACAGAAGCAATTTAAAAACAAAATAAAACCCAAAAACAGCACTCAAGAGCAAAACATACAACACTGCCAAGCATGTTATATCATTCCTACTCTTGCATGTAGCAGTTAAACAGATGACACAAGAGTTTGAGGCCAGACTGTGGTAGGTGCTGAAACATTATATTTAAAATATACTTAACAATAAGATGTCTTCTCTATCCCTAGAGAGAATATTTATGAACCTCTAAACTTTTGTGGAAGAAATGGAATTTTTCTGATTCATGCAGATGTCCTTTCTTTGCATTCTGAAATGAATTTTTCTGTGCAATATTAGGATTTTCTTTCATCTCTACCCCTGCAGAATGCCCTCTTCCAATTACAACTAATTTGGTCACTGACCCAAAATCCATATTGTCATTTTGTGTTTAAAGTCTTTGATGGTTTGTGTTAGGTGCAGCTTGGTATTTTTCAAGAGAGAAACTTAAATCCCAGAATATTGAGCTTTCTAATCATTATTACAGAATGTATTGGGAAAGCAAAATAATAAGTATTTTTCAATTACATTTATCTAATTATTGATTTTTTGCTTGATAATGGTAATCTCTCTTTGTTATTAAATTTACAGGCTTTAAACTAGAGTGGAAATGTATTTAATTCTTCATAACTAAGTCCCTAACACTTTTTTTTACAGAAAGACAACATATCGATGGATTTATATTACTGTTTTAATAATTATAAGAACAATAGTACAAATAGCACTCTGCAGTAGATGTAAAGGAATTCCATATTTATGACTCTTTCAATACCAAATAAGGAAATTTTAAAAATGTGTGATAGTAACTCTGATGACCACTAAAATACGCTGTAACATGATTCAGATATTAACCAGAAGTTTTATGCACTCACCCTCTGGATGTCTGGACCTGAAGCTCCTTTATCACACACACACAAACACACACATTCCCTAGGTGGCTGAACATAAGCTACCTTTAGCAAGTACACTCACTGCCTGGATGGCTAACTTACTTCTTTGTCATCGGTTGTCAAGAATAAAGAGCTCTGTGTATTTCGAATGTCAATATGTCCATTGTGAACAAAGTGGGGAGATGTTAACTGGCATCATTTTTACAGGGCTCAAAAACTGAGAATGACAGGATTTTTATGCAAAAGAGCAGAAGTAGAGGTCCCCATTCCGGATGGGTGGTTTGCAGTGGTGCATCTCTTTAATCTTTCCTTTTCTACTAATGACATTAGTCATGTTTATAATCCAGGCCATTGACATGCCATCAGGTGTGCATTGGTTTGTACTAATAACATTAATCACGTTTAGAATCCAGGTTATTGACACACCATCAGGTGTGCATTGGTTTCTACTAATGACATTAGTCATGTTTAGAACCTAGGTCATTGACATGCCATTAGATGTGCATTAGCAGTACCTTCCATAAGCTTCCCCAGCTATCTATTTCCTTATATGAGAGTATTCTACTTAGGTTTGGTGAGGGATAAAAACAGTTTCTTATTTTGTTCCTGGTTTTATCTTACTATCAATGAAAATAAATTTATCATAAATTGTAGATGAAAATTCAAACAAGTAGTATTCTCTTTAGAAACTTCCTTCCTGCACAATAAAATAATTAACTATATTGTTGCATGAGGAGTGGCTGTGTCCCCCCTGAGAAGCAGTCCATTTTCCCGGCACCTGGCTCTCAACCTCAGGCCTGCTTTTGGCCCTGGCTAGCTTATACCTGGAATAATTACACACAAACTGTGTTCATTTAAATACGGCCTGGCCCATAAGCTCTAGCTTCTTCTTGGCTAACTCTCACATATTATTTTCACCCATATTTAGTAATCTTTGTATCACCACGGGCTGGTGGCTTACTGGGAAAGATCCTAACCTACGTCCATCTCAGCCAGAGAAAACATGGTGTCTGCTGCACTTCCCTTCTCCCCAGCATTCCGTCCTGTCTACTCCACCTACCTGATTTCGGCTCTATCAAAAGGCCAAGGCAGTTTCTTTATTAACCAATGAAAGCAACCCAAATAAAGAGGGACCCTCCTATACCACTATATTAACTCTAAAATTTCAATTTCCATCTTCCCTTATCCTACTCCTCCCTCTTCTCCCTCTCCTTTTTTTATGCTTCTTCTCTTCTTTCTTCTTCTTCTCTTCTCCTCCTGTACCTCCTCCTCCTTTTTCTTCCTGGTCACACCAGCAAGGAAGGAATTGTAGAACAAAGTAGGAAGGATTTTTTTAAAATCCCTTGGAGATGATTTAAAGAAATGTGAAATTTGATTATAGAAAACTTACATGAGACAAGATGTAAATAAATTTTATTTTCACTTACAGAATTTTGATTCAAAAATGTTTCTATTATTACTATTACATACAAATATATAAATGTTATATAATAGTTCATAAAACACCAAGAACTAAGGCAATATGACAAAACCAGATTGACCCTGTCAAAGTCAAATTCTTATTTTTTTAAGCCATGTGTTGAAATTAAATGTCAATCTCACAATTTATCTTATCTTTTGCTCAGTAGTTATGGGATTTGAAGTGATTCATGTGTAATCAGAGTTTCTCTATTTTTCATGTTTTAAGTATACTTTGGAGAGAACACCACCATTCTCTCTTAAAAGAGACTGATAGTGTGTTATTAATAATAGTATTATAATAACCATCCTATATGTATAGATTCATCACAGTGTGACATGGCATGTAGCAGTAGGAGGCAGAAATGTTCTTGTGAAATGCTCATCTTCACATGTTTTAAGAATTTGCAAAGAGTATTATATTACTAATTCCATTGATGCACAGATAAAGGTGTGTGATACATATAACTTTAAAATGGAGAACCAACTCAAATAAATCCAACACTCTAATGAAAACTATATAATTAGTGAAGAGTTAGAAATGGAAATCAAAATTTCAAAATGTCTTCAAAGCACATCTTTTCTAATTAAACCACAGACAGTGAATACAAGCTTTTAAAGAATAGAAACAATCTCCAGTGTTTGCTCTGACAAGAAGAGCGCCAGGTCCTTCTTACCTCTTCACTCTGGGGCAGACACCGTCCTCACAAAGACAAGCAGGGAAGATGTGTGTAATTTGGGGTGGGTAGTAAGGTATCAAAACTCCTTTTAATATCTCCTCTTCTGAGTTTTTGCTTGTCATATATTAGCAAAACATTCACATATTCTAGATAAATTCCTCAAATCAATTTTGCAATTGTGTGGGCAATGACATTCATTAGTATGACTGACTTTTTCCTCTCCAGACAGATTACATAAACTCACTGAATTTGTGCTCAGAAAAATGGAAGGCACATATGGCAACATGACATAATAAAGATATTTAGACGTGTGGAAAGAAAATTCTTCAATTTCCTTCAGTGGCAGTAACTTAGAGTCATAGCTCTCAGGATATTAGCTAAAGAGAGTTAGCAGGCAGTGGGAAAACTTACAATACAATCTTGTCAAAAATGTCAAGATTGTCTTGTAGGAAAATGATATTGGACACTTGGTGTAATGATTTCAGTTGACAAAGATAAGTTCCTTTCAATGAAAGTTCAAGTATAACACTTTCTTTGCTTTTAAAAGGATTAAATATGTTAGCCCAGTTGAACACTTCATGACGTGTTGCTTCTATATCAGGTATTAGATGAGATTTTAGTAATTGGCAGAATAACAGAAGCTTGACACATCATGTATATTCTTACCATAATAACCAGCCTAGTAGAGCGAGATGTTTTCTGTGGGTGGAGTCATGAGAATTGCATATTAATATTTGATAGAATAAATAGAATCTTCACAAATCATATTTATTAAAATATTTTAGCCTTGTATATTACATGTAAAGTTAAGTATTTATTTTTTCTTTTAACTATTCAGTAAATATTATGCTGCTATTCCTAACATGATAAAATGGGGGGCGGGGTGAGAGACATTCATTCCATGCTTTCTTATGAGTGAAAAAATGAATTTCACTGTCACAAAAATGTCCTCCCTCACCGTTGTACCTGGACTGACTCTCTGCAATGTGTTTTTGTATTTTGTATTTATTTCCTGATTCTTAACCATAAACTATGTGATTATTGATTATATGATGCCCATTTTCTCCACAAATCTGTAAGCTTTTAAAACTAATATATAAAAGTGTGAAGAGCTCACCCACGACTCAGATAGGATGTGTTTCTAGGAATAAGTGAAGAGAAGAGAGACTGGGCAGTAAAAGGTTGCAGTCCATTATCTTAGGTTCAAGGAATGGGAATGAGTGGGGTGAAACCTGCCTAATATGACTTCTGAATGTCCATGTTAATTCAAGGGTTTTATTTTTAATGATATGTTTTATTTTTAATATTTTATTGAGCTACATATTTTTCTGATCCCATCCCTTCCTCCCCAATCCCCTTCTACTCTTTTCCATGAACCCAATGTTCCCAATTTACTCTGGAGAACTTGTCTTTTTCTACTTCCTTGTAGATTAGATCCATGTATGTCTCTCTTATGATCCTCTTTGTTGTCTAGGTTCTCTGGAGCTGTGAACTGCAGGCTTGTTTTTTCTCTATGTATAAAAGCCACTTATGAGTGAGTATATGTGATATTTGTCTTTCTGGGTCTGGGTTAGCTCACTCAGTATTGTGTTTCCTAGATCCACCCATTTTCCTGCAAATTTCAAGATGTCATTTTTTCCCACTGTGTTGTACTCAATTGTGTAAAGGTACCACATCTTCTCTATCCATTCTCAGGTCAAAGGGCATTTAGGTTGTTTCTAGGTTCTGGTTATAACAAATAATGCTGTTATAGACATAGTTGAGCATATCCTTGTTGTATGATTGAGCATCCTTTATATATATATACCCAAAAGTGGTATTTCTGGGTCTTGAAGAAGATTGCTTTGCAGTTCTCTGAGAAATTGCCATACTGATTTCCAAAGTGGCTATACCAGTGTGAACTCCCACTATGAATAGAGGAGTGTTCCCTTTATCTCATGTCCTCTCCAGCATCATCTGTCATCAGTATTTTTGATCTTGAAAATTCTGACAGGTATAAGATGGAATCTCAGAATTGTTTTGATTTGCATTTCTGTGATGATTAAGAATATTGACCATTTTTTTAAGTATCTTTCAGCCATTTTAGATTTCTTTCTTGAGATTTCTGTTTTGGTATACTGTAACATGAGGGCCTGCTTGTGGGGTTTCTGTCCTGCCCAGTTCCCACAGCCTGTAAGCCCCCAAAGAAAAACTTACACAGAGAGTCTACATTAATGATAAACTGATTGGCCCATTAGCTCAGGCTTCATATTAGCACTTACAACGTATATTAACCTATTATCCTTTTGTATGTTAGCCACATGGCTCAGTACCTTTTTCAGCGGGGCAGGTCACATCCTGCTTCTTCTGTAGTCTGGCCAGGACTATGTAGGAATTGGTTTCTTTCTTCCCAGAATACTCCTGTTCTCATTGCCCCACCTCTATTTCTTGTCTTCCTGTCTAGTTTTACCTCCTATAATTCCTGCCTGGCTATCAGGCAATCAGCATTTATTTAAAATATAATTGACAGAATACAGACAATTCTCCAGCACCACTTCCCCCTCTTTAAAAAAAAAGGAAAATATAGATAGTCCATTTTTTGGGAATGTGGGCATAGTATTCCAGGCTACTTCCAGCTGGTTGGGGGCACTGATAATCTTATGGGGACCTAAAGAAAATTTAGAGTTATAATCAAGTCCTGACTGGAGTATCCTGTGAAGCTTGATCATCTAAGGCAGCATCTTGAATCAGTTCTGGATATAGAACCAAGACATCCAGGCCATGTGTTCCTACCAAAGATTTCTAAGGTGGTCTTTCTTGGTCAAACGTGATTTTTCTTAACTCAATGAATCCATAGCCTCTCATTTCCTGTGCAAACAAAAGCAAAATTTCTTCTCCAAAGTAACATACCCTTTGACTTCAATTTTGAAGTCAAGGTATTTTCAAATTACCTATCTTGGATTAGTTTAGCAGCATTTCTAAGCAAATATCTTTTTGCAGCTGTTGTTCCTTCCTCAGCATTCAAACAATTCAAAGAGAGCATAATAACATACAGTATCCAGATTCTCTGTGTGTTTTTCGATCTTTACATGGCTTTATTTTAACCTCTATTTCTTTTATTTTTCTTTTAACTTTTGGCTTTGTGAAATATGTTCTCTGTGTATCTTTGTCCTGGAACTCCCTCTGTAAACCAGGCTACCCTTGAACTCACAGAGATCCACCTGCCTCTGCCTCCCCAGTTCTGGGATTAAAGGCATGTGCTACCAAACCTTGAACTCACAGAGGTCAGTCTACCTCTATCTCCCAAATTTTGGGATTAAAGGTGTGTACCACCATATCCAACTACTCTCTTTTTTTCTTTTAAGGACTTTAACTTTTTTTCAAGCCTGCATATATTTTTAACACACTAAGCCATTTAGAGTTTTTGTTCATCTTTGAATCTCTCTTTGCTGTATATCTCTCTTTTTCCGACCACATGAGTCTTTAATTTACCAAATGATAAGGTTAGGATTAAAGCAATGGCCTTGACAACTGGATCTAGCCCATTTCTTAGCTTTCTGAGATTTCAGCCTCATGGCTGAGGTACTGGATGGAGCCAGGTTTATTGCCACAACTCTATGGCATTTCAAGGTTCCTACAAGGCAAGCAAGCTACAGCAGTGTGCTCACAAACCACACTCAAATGTTCTCTCTGTAGCCGGATCTCCTGCATCAAAGAGTCAGAGTTTGCACTGGCAGGATGGTACAGAAATCTGACATTTTAAAATGTCACAGCTTTTTTCCTGCTATCATGGTCAGCTTTTCATCAACACCATGTAAGTGTTTCGTGGCAGGACCTCTTAGAAGAGCTACAAGGTTTTGCAGCTAAGGCTGAGTGAGGAAGCCTCTCTTAAATGAGAGAGGTTGCTTGCTTCTAGCAAGCAGAACAGACCCAGGAAATTGCTGCTATTAAGAATTCATGCTTTACTCTATTCTTTTCTGCTCAGAATTACTTCCCATGCTCTGTCAGGCTTTATGTGGACGCAGTTGTCCACGTGGGTGCCATTTTGTAACATGAGGGCCTGCTTGTTTGGGGTTTCTATCCTGCCCAGTTCCCACATCCGGTAATTCCCAAAGAAATCACACAGAGAGTCTATATTAATGATAAACTGATTGGCCCATTAGCTCAGGCTTTGCATTAGCTCTTATAACTTATATTAACCCATTATTCTTATCTATGTTAGCCACATGATTCAGTACTTTTTATCAGCAGGGCAAATCACAACCTGCTTCTTCTATGATCTGGGCAGGACTGTGGAGGAATGGGCTTTCTTCTTCCCAGAATATTCCTGTTCTCATTGCCCCACCTCTACTTCCTGTCTTTCTTTCTGGTTTTCCCTCCTATACTTCCTGCAAGGATATCAGCCAATCAGCGTTTATTTAAAGTATAATTGACAGAATGCAGACAATTCTCTCACATCAGTATACTCCAATTTTTATTAGATTATTTATTCTTTTGATGACTAATTTCTTGAGTTCTTTGCATATTTTGGAGATCAGGTCTCTGATGTGAGGTTGGTGAATATCTTTTCCCTATCTGTAGGCTACCATTTTGTCTTGTTGACTGTGTCCTTTGCTTTACAGAAGCTTCTTATTCAGGAGGTCCCATTTATTAATAATTTCTTTCAGAGTCTGTGCTCCTGGTGTTATTTTTAGGAAGTGCCAATGCATTTAAGTGTACTTCCCACTTTTTCCTCTATGAGATTCAAAGTAGTTGGTTTTATGTTGAGGTCTTTCATCCATTTGGACTTGAGTTTTGTGCATAGCAATAGATATGGACTTATTTTCCTTCTTCTACATGTTGATATCCAGTTATACAAGCATCATGTGCTAAATATGCTTTCTTTTTTCATTTTATATTGTTTGCCTCTTTGTCAAAAATCAGTTGCTCTTAGGTGTGTGGATTGATAACTGTGTCTTCAATTTGATTCCACTGGTCTGATTTTATGCCAGTACCAGGCTGTTTTCAGTACTGTAGGTCTGTAGTAGAGTTTGAAGTCAAGGATTGTGATGCCTCCAGAAGTTCTCTTGTTGTACAGGATCGCTTTGGGTATTATGGGTTTTGTGCTTTTCCATATGAAGCTGAGTATTGTTCTTCTGAGGTCTGTGAAGAATTTTCTGGATTTTGCTGGGTATTGCATTGAATCTGTAGATTACTTTTGGTCAGATTGCCATTTTTACTATGTTAATTCTATCTACTCAAGAGCATGGGAGATCTTTCCGTTTTCTAGTGTCTTCTTCAATTTTTTTCAAAGATTTAATATTCTTGTCATACAGGTCTTCCAATTGTTTGGTTAGAGGTACTCCAAGATATTTTATATTATTTCTGTCTATTGAGAAGGGTGATGTTTCTCCTATTTATCATCTGTGAAAAGCCCATTTATCATCTGTGAAAAGGAGGGCTACGAACTCACCTAGTAAAACTAGATTGCAGGAAATAATCAAATTAGAGCTTAAAACAACAAAATAAAAAGAAAGAAAACAATGCAGAGAGTAAATGAGACAAAGAGTTGGTTCTTTGAGAAAATCAGCAAAATAGACAAACCTTTATCTAAACTAACCAAAAGGCAGAGAGAGAATATCCAAATTAACAAAATCAGAAATAAAAAGGGGGAATATAGCAACAGACATGGAAGAAATTCAGAGAATCATCAGATCATTGTTTGAAAACCTATACTCCATAAAATCGAAAAACTTCAAGGAAATGAACAATTTTCTGGGCAAATATTACTTACCAAAATTAAATTTGTGCATTTATGGTAATGTGCATTACTGTACTGCCAAAGGATGCTATAACAGACAGTCAGATGCCTTCCTTGGGCCTGGAGTCACAGGGGGCTCTTGACTCTCTATTGATGTTGGGAATCAATCATAGGTCTTGTGCAAGTTCATCTAGTGCTCTTAACTACTGGGATATCTCCCTAACTCACACCCAATGGATTTTCATACACACCTTTGTATAAATATAAAAATTTTGGGGACCTCTGGAGAATGGAAGAATTTGGGTTTCATAGGTAGAGAAGCATTTTATAGTGCATTGCTTAGGGAAGGGTACTTCTGATCTTACATCTGCACTGTCTCTCTAGATTACTAATACCATACAATTGTCCTCACATTCTTTTTGACACTGATGTCTGTCAGCAGACCCTTAAAGGAATATACAGCTAAAATAGTGAATGAAGTTTGAAACTTTCCCTTTTCACTGTATTTCATTCTGTGTGATTTTTCAATTAGCCCCATTAAATTCCTCTTCCTACTCTACACTTTACAGACCATCAAGCATGGGCAGCATACAGTGTGATACTGACTGTAAATCACATTTCCGTCACCACCCTGACAGCTGGAATTTCCCCATGAATTCATCACAAAGATTGTCTTATCAAAATGACTCAAAAGAATACGGTTTTATTCCTTTTTGTAAGGAACAGCACACATCAGAAATTCAAGTGTTATGGTTGTTTAACATTTAGATGTTTCTACAGTAAAAAGTTCCTTTCATGGAGGTATATCATTATCTCTGAAATACAATAAAAGACATTAGGTGTGATAATAGAAAGGGACACTTCTTACAATTGGCATTAAATTAAAATTATTCATAAATTTTATTCAACAATGAGGCTGAGTCTCTTTGATGAAGTCGTGGAAGCTTAAATAGCTGAAAATTAAATAGGTAAATTTTGCTCTTTTGACATTTCCTTAAGGCTTTCTCTGAAATTACCCATTGCAAAGTGACAGTGAAGCATTCTGCAAGAAGCACCATGGATCAGTATAGTCTTTGCAAATACCCCGGAATGCATTTCCTTTAGCCATGTGCCACGTGCCAAGGCTTGATCCATATGTCACACAGTCTAAAGCTATGTCCCCACAAGATAAATCATACAACATTTATTACAATACAAGACAAAGCACTGTAGTGAAGAAATGCAGAGGTAAACACGTCGAGGTGTCTCCAACAAACATAGAATTGTGATGCAGGAAAAACTTTTATATTGTTAATCATATTCTGTCACCAAGCCTACAAGTGAAATTTCCCTTATATTCATCACAGACAGTACACTTCATACGAAAGCCAATAGCAAAACCATGGTCATAGTCAAGCACTGCATGCTATGTAGAGTTGTATGTGTGAGTTTTATTTCCTCCCTCACCAACCTGAAAACCTAGACACATGAACTACTTATTTCACAAAGGCCTCCTGACTGTCCCACCTTCTGAAACATGTTAGTATCAGAGAAGACTCTGGTTTTCAATATATTCCAGTCTCAGTATTTCTTAGAAAGAATAATGCAGTCCCAACTTCAGTGAAGAGTATTTTATGATTCTAGTAATGGTTGTAGAGAACAGGTTCATTTTTGCATTTAATATGCCATTTCTTCTCAGTTTGCATTCACATATCACCAAGGCTCATGCTGTAAAATCAGCTTCATATACTTAATGCATGATGTTCTCTGGGTTTCACTGAAATTCAAACTTAAGAAGGGGACGCCACACTGCCTGCAATGAGCTGGGAGATGATGCTATGCCCACATCATCAGAAGCCATAAAGAAGGCACACACTTTGATGTACTGGACTTCCTCCAAGTGATGATTCAGAGAGGACCATGCAGCATTCCTCCTAGGAGTATATATAGCTTAATTTTCTCTCTACTCACAGTCTCCTTCTAAATCCTTGGTAAAGCCAACTAGTTCCTTTTGGCAGTAGCAACAATAATAGAAAATGTTTAAAAAAAGTTTCCTGTAAACATTAAGGCATTTTAATTAAAATAGAATCATCATTTCTCTCTTCTCTTTCTTCTCTCTAGTCTGTCCTATAACCCTACTCTCAAATTTATAGCCTTTTTCTTTGATGATTACTTGTACATACACACACAGAGAGACACACACAATATACCCACATTCTCTCACTCTCACACACACACATATATGTATACCGAGTCTGTTTTTGTTGTTTGTGTGTCTGTATGGCTTCAGGGCTGGCTCTTTGGTATTAGATAAACAATGAAGAGAATCATCCCTGAGAGAGATTAATTCTCCTCTCCCACAATTTGTTAGTTGTGCATAGTTCTTTCTATAGGAGAGGTCACCAATGAATTTTCCCCTTTCATGTTGGTATGTGTTGTGATACATTATTGTTCTGGAATTCTTTATGCAGCCATATCTAGGAGAGACCATTTCACAGTAGACTTCCTTATAATTAATTTGTCTCTGACAATCTTGTCACACTTTCTCCCATGATGGTCCCTGAGTCATAGGTACAATAATGGTAATGTAGATATAGTAAACAATTGTGAAAGTATTGTGTTTTACTTCAGGTTGAAATATAGAAACTAGGAATTCCTGACCATTACCACACAGATAAGTCTTATTGATAAAACAGAGTCTAAAGTACTCAACACAAAATAAATGGTATATGCAAGATAAGAAAATGTAAGGAATATTTAACCATAGAGTAAGAAAAATCATTGAGAAGATGACCTTGAACACAAACAGAAAATGATCTCACATCAGTATTTTAATAGTCACATTTGACAATATATATTTCTTAAATAATCATATTATCTTTTGTAAGACTCCTGACACTCACTCTATCAAATACCTATAAAGTAATACATAAATCATCTTGCTCTTCTGTGGGGGATTGATGTTGCTTTATGACAATAAAATAAAATTTATAATAACTATTAATTCTGCACTCTTTCCGAGTAACTGCAGCCTCCTTCCTAAAGTTTAAGAAAACCACATGAACTATAGCAGCACATTCTGTCTTACACTGAGCATTAAATCAAGACAAATTAGAAAATGTGCTAAACTCACAAATTATGCAGAATCATTAAGAGTCTTATCAACTAGAGATTAGGCAGCACTTCAGATGAACAATAATTCATGTATAATTACAAAGTCCTGGAATTCGAATACAATTGTGTTTTGCAAAGTTCCCTTTGTGCATTTTGAAAAAGAAACTTCAGAAGTATTTACGTGTTTGCAAAGCATGTCCTACTGGAAAGAAGACCATGATAATTAGGTAAATGTATCAACCATTAAAGCAATTTCTATGAAAACATGAACACTTACAAATAAATGACATGCTTTCCTTGTTACTTGGAATCTTGTGTGTGCAGCAGATCAGAGGAAAAACCACTCAACTTGAAAGCTACGTTTAGTTCTGACAAAACACAGGTGGCTTTTAGATCATATATATATATATATATATACATATACATATATATATATGTGTGTGTGTGTGTGTATGCATATAAAACATATATGCATGGAACAATAATTAATGAAAAAGAGGCCACAATTTGAATGATAGTAAGGAGGGTTATATGGAGAATTTTGGAAAGACAAAAGGAAAGGGGAAACTATCTGATTATATTATAATAGCAAAAATATATGAAAATTTAAAAAGTCTTACCTAGGTCATATTACTTTTCAGAGAGGACTGAGATTTTAAAAAGTAGTATTCACCATTCCTGATGTCTAAAATAAGAAGTGTAGTAGATGTGACATTGTAGCAGCCAGTGTTTTAGAGTCTATAATGAGAGGAGGAGAAAAACTGGTTATTAATTACTAAAATATAATATGCTCACATTCAAACGTATAAATTAAATATATGTGGATGTGAGTATAGACGTTATATTTGTATAATCTTGAACAATACATTTCCTACCTCAGTGAACAAAATAAACCAAGCATTTTGCTAATGAAAATGGGGTTCAGTGTGGTATGCAGATCTTAGTTATCAAATATCACAGTACATAACATGATATGATGGAAAAATAACTAATATCATGGTTGGCATATATAAATTATCAGATGTCTCCAAAAAAAATTCCAGAAGAAATTTTAATACTGAAATTGTAATTAAGAAATAGAAAATAAAAAAGAAAGCAGCCATATGAAATGTCACCAAATCCCAAGATGAATCTATCACCAAATCAATATAACACGGAAGAACAATCTGTTGAATAAAGGACAAAGCATGCAATGAAAATTAGCAAACATGGCCGGGCGGTGGTGGTGCACGCCTTTAATCCCAGCACTCAGGAGGCAGAGGCAGGTAGATCTTTGTGAGTTTAAGACCAGGCTGGTCTACAAGAGGTAGTTCCAGCGTAGGTTCCAAAGCCACAAAGAAACCCTGTCTCGAAAAACCAAAAAAAAAAAAATAGCAAACATGAAATCATAACCATATAAAAAGGGAAAGAGAGGAGAAGGAAGGAAAAGATGAAGCAAGAAAATTTGAAGAGTCTGAGCTATTCGTGAACAGTGAGTAGTACCTTAGGTGCCCGTCCCTATCACTTACTTTTTGCTTTACCCTTTCTCTCATTCTGAAATTTTTTTCTGACACAGAGTAGATTTTCTTTTAATATGAGCCAATTTTTAAGTCACTGTTACTTTTTGGGTTTAGTTAAACAAACAAAAAAATCCACAGAATTTCATTTAACCAGATGCTAAATTATATAATGTAAGATATTTACAGATATAAACAAAGAATGGTTGAGCTTTCAGGTTCATGTGAATGGGAGCCAGTGATGCATGAAGAAGATGTTATGTAGATCAATATTTTGAATGTGTATAACCCAATAAGCACAATTACTGCTAAAATTATGCACTGACAATTTTCTGCATGTATAGAGAGCATTCTGGTCATATTCAGCTCCCCATCCACTTTTTTTTTCATTCCTCCCTCCGCCAATAAGCCTCCCTCTCACTATCATGCCTTTATGTTTTTGTTTGGTTTTGGTTTTGTTTCGAAGCCCAACAAGTTTAATTAGGACCGCTAGAGCATGCATGGCCACCAGCATCTGTCTAAACCACTGATGAAAATTACTTTCCTTAATCCTGTAACCATCAACCTTCCTAGCTCTCCATGTGAAGGACAGGCTCTATGAGCCCTTCCCCTAGCTATGTCTGAACATTGTTGGGCCAAGTCTTGTCCAGGTGTGGTGCAGGTAGACACAGCTGCTGTGCTGCTGTGAGCTCATGAGATACAATGTGTATGTTGTCATTTCAAAGCACACAAAATTTTTCATCTTTTGCATTCTTCTTTCTCTTCTGTAATGTTCTCTGGATCATGGAAGAGATGAAATGGATATTCTGTCAAACACTTGATTTTCACTCATACTCATCACCATTATGAGTCTTTCTCAACCTTGGTTCACATGTATATTCATTGCAACAGCATATCAGGCACATGCACACACACACACACACACACACACACACACCACTATACCACATACCGCCTTTATTTATAGATTGTCTGAGATATGGAGTAGCTAGAGAAAGGCTTCAACACTCATCACCATTATCTGGAATGAGAAACAAGGTGTAGATGAAATTTGTCTCCTATGTGAATATCCTTCATCCTAGATATCCACATTGATTTCTTTTACAATAACTGCCTTGGGTATTAAGAGTAGAGAGAATTCTGAATTTCAGGTCTTATGAGATGTTTTGCTTTGCATATTGTATTTATCTGCATCAAGACAAATCTTGTTATTTGCTTTAGAAGGAACAATTTGAATTGTGAGTAATTTTAGCATCTCTCGTTATGTGCTCCTAATATTTTTTTATTGTTTTCTTCACTGTCACACAATAATTATTCTAAAAGAATTAAAATAATAAGAAATAAAATTGTCCATCAGATCATCTGTGTTATATCTTCATAGGGAACTTTGAGCGGCAAAAATTTCTGAATTAATTAAGCCAGCAGTGGTGTTACATGTCTGGTTCCCAGCACTCAGGGGTAATGACAGGAGGATCAGTATTTCAAGGTTACCTTTGTCAACTTATGGTACAGCTATCTCTAGTATCATATTGCTGGTACAAGTGGGACCAAGATGGTTTGATTATATCTGTTTGATAGTCATGAACCCCAGTAGCATTTTTCTGTACTTGTTTGATTGAAAAAAATTATATTGCCATGAATACTTTGGCAATTGCTCTTTTTATGTAAGACTTCATAAGGTATAAATTGCTTATACCTCTGTTCTTACTGTATTGCTATAGTCTTGTCAGCAAGAAGGAGATCACTTTACCTGCATGTAAACATTTTAGGGACTTTGTAAAGTTTGGGACCGGTGACATTCTGATAATGACAAAGGACTTGTATCTGTCTTCCAACAGTAGATCAGGGAAGTTATAATATTTTAGGAACAATCACATTTTGTAAATGCTGAAAAGCCTCTTCTTGAAGTTTTTAATATTGTAAAATATGAAAGGCTTTTATTCAGTTTCAGGCATTTGAGTTTTCCACAAAGTGTGTGCTTTTATCCTAAATTAAAAACCACTTTCCTTTTTCATGTACCTTTTGCGTTTGTAGTTCAGGACTCTTTTTCTTTATCTAGTATCTGCCATTATCTTAATTACAGCCTTATGAAATCATAGAAATTGTAATTTTAGACATGAGGAAATTATGCTGTAGGTTATGTTCCAAGTGCCATCCTCTCTCCTAATCACAGCACCTGAGTCCCCACATCTATTTTTCACTTTACGTGTTCTTCAAAATAATCAATTAATAGAATGCCCCAAGCCATGTTCTCGCCATCAAGCACCTGTGAAGTGGAGACAGGATGACCAGGAGTCAAGGCCACAGTAGGCTACACAGACAGTTTGCTGCCACCCTGAGATATATTAATTTCTGCCTTGAGAAAAAATAGAGACAGCAAAACCAAATTATAGAGTGAATTTGAAGTAGACTCCAAGTAGTTCAGACTCAAGCCTTTCAGAATCCCATTGTGTGTGTTTCTACAGCAGGGATAGCATTTCCTTAGTTACGAAGACTATTTTCTTTCTTATTTTTTTAAATGCACATGATATTCAATTACTATGATTGTTCTATGGACAATATTCCATGCTTTCTTAATAGAAGGCTCCAATTAGTGGCTAAGCCACAATCTATTTTAGCAGCCAGAAACATTTAGTCTGTGCTGACTTGGATACTATTAAAATGGTTTCAAATAAACAAGTCAGTATATAAATCATTACTGTCCCAGGTCACAGGCACTGCTATTTGTATGTGATGCCATCCAACACTGATGATAACAGGAGTCTTAGTCTTCTAAGCTCCGTTAGTCTCTTGCCACCAATTGGCATCTTATCATTACAACACAACTTTCTTAAAAGAATATGAATTCTTGTGAAAAGAGCGTAAGACAGTGAAAACTCTGGGGTACATTTGTGCGGCAGTCAAACTGTGTTAGTCTCCATCTTTCTGGTCTTTTATGTTACAGATGGAAACAAAAACAAATTGAGAGTGAGTCAGAATAAAAATGAAAAGAAGGCTTCCTGCTTCTGCTTCTCATGACACAGTTTATTAATATAATCAGAATACTTCTGGATGGAATCCATGCTCTGAATTTTCTATATATAAACTGTTGGCTCAAATATCATGCCATATATCCTGTCATATTTTATCACAGAAGGAGGAGAAAATGAGCTCACTGCCCTACTTTTAAAAGGCCATAAAGGAAAGAAGAAGGCAAACACTTCTAAAAGGGATGACACCTTGAATCATGGTAGGAGTAGCAACTGCTCCCTCTGCCTATACTGAAATACCAATTTGTTTTTAACCCATCAAAAGCTAATAGCTCAAAACCATAGACTATGAGAATTTAATGATGTTTTTGAAACACTGTTAATACTTTTCTCTTTAATTCTTTCTCCTTATATCTATGCCTCTGCCTCTTATTTTTAAAAAGGTACTTTTTAAAGGAAGAACTGAATTACAGGGCAACAAAGAATTACATACAAATACATGGCTACATAGAATTACAGAGTTGGCTACCTTGAGATGTATAATATGAAATCTTCTTTAAAAAATCAAAACCAAAATGATAGAGAGAAATACAAGTAGATACAAGTAGTTTAGGACACTTAGACAAAAAGTACAGGTTTTCTTTGAAAACAGTGGTCCCGTACAACTGCTCTGGAAAGAAATCAATCAGGATATCAGACAATCTATTTCAATAATTTCATTTTATTTTTGAAGTAGCTATAAGTGGTTGGGAAAGGTCATATACTTTAAAATTGTTGTTAATTGATTTATTTCCAAAGTTTGTCAAAGGACCAAATAAATGACATTGGGAAAACCCAAATTCTAGTAGCTTGTTATTTAGGTCAAGTCTTATCTTATGTTCATTAAATACATCAATTCCTAACATAATCATATTTTCTAAGAACAATAAATTTACTAACCAAAATGTTAGTTTAAGGCTAGCAAAAATTCAATGTTCATGCAGACTAATCAGGGGTTTTTACAGGACTTAAGTTAACTTTGACTAAATTCAGTCATGAGTTGTTTATTCCAAAACTGTCATCAGATAGTATATGGCACTCTTTGTTTATTTGTTTATTTATTTGTTGTTTTTTGAGACAAGGTTTCACTGTGGCTTTGGAGCCTGTCCTAGAACTAGCTCTTGTAGACCAGGCAGACCTCAAACTCACAGAGATCCACCTGCCTCTGCTCCCAGGTGCTGGGATTAAAGACGTGAACCATCCCCGCCAACCTGCCACTCTTTATTGTTAATGTTTGACTACAGCATGAATGAATCACTCTTAAGTGTTACTTTCTGCTGCAGTTCTATGTCTCAGAAATCCCCATGTGTGACCCCAGCTTTAGTGAGGTGGCATGAAAAGTAAAGTCATTCTGAAATAATTCATTCTAACAAAGTCAGGAGTGTAGAGATGCCAGACAATATCTGTTCTAATATGGGTTACTATTGTGACAATGAAACACCAAGACCAAAACAACTTGGCAAAGAAAGAATGTGTTTGGCTTTTACTTCTACATCACAGTTCATCACTGAAGGAAGTCAGGACAAAAACTCAAAAAGGACTAGAACCTGGAGGCAGGAGCTGATGTAGAGGCCATGAAGGGGTTCTGTTTACTAACTTGCTCCTCATGACTGGTCAGCCTGATTTATTATAGAATCCAGGACCATCTGCTTAGGGGTGATATCTTAGTTAGGGTTCCTTTTATTGAAAATAATATATTGCCTCCCTATTCCTCCCAGTCTCTCCCCACACAACTTCACCTCTGAATCTACTCCTTTTCTGTCTCTCATTAGAAAAGAACATGCTTATAAGAGATTATAACCAAACATGACAAAATAAAATTTAATATGATAAAACTAAACTTTCCCATCATGGTTGGACAAGGCAACCCAACAGAAGGAAGAAAAGCACCAAGATCAGGCACAGGAATCTGAGACCAACTCATTCACACATTCAGGAGTACCATAAGATTACTAATCTGATAACTATAATACACATGCAGAGGACCTGGTGCAGGCCTGTGTAGGCCCTGTGCTTGCTGCTTCAGTCTCTGAGTTCATATGGCCTTTGTTCAGTTGTTTCAGAGGGACTTCTGGTGTCCTCCATACCCTCTGACTTTTACACCATTTCTGACTCCACTTCTGCAGGGCTTCCTGAGCTCAGAGGACAGGGAATTGATGGAGACACCCGATTTAGAGATGTGTGTTCCAAATACTCTCTCTCTGCATATTGCCTGGCAGTGGGTCTTTGCATCTCTTCCCATCTGCTGCCAGAGGAAGTGTCTCTGAAAACAATTAGATAATGCTCTGATCCCTGAGTATAGCACAATGGTGTTAAGAGACATTTTATGGATACTTTTTTTTTTGGTTTTACCCTAGATCTCTGGGACATCTATTGTTTGCTTCTTGGTCAACCAGGAAGTGTCAGGTGTGGGTTCCATCTCATAGAGTGGGCCTTAAGTCAAATCAAATGTTGAATGGTTATTCCCACAAATTCCATGCCACCTTTGCCCTAGAATATCTTGCAGGCAGAAAAGATTGTAGGTCAAAGGTTTTGTGGCTGGGCTGGTGTTTAAGTTTCTCATTTCGTATCCTGCAGAGTACCTTCCTGGCCTGAAGACTCTAGAACATAAGGGCAAAGGTTCCATGTCGGTGCTAGCTCAACTTCTTCACAGTCCGTGAATGGGAGTGTTGTCCTAGGCAACGGGGCCCTGCTGTCAGTTTGCAGAGAGGAACCCATTGCCTTAGCAACAACCTGGGTTGTTTGGGGAATTCCCATGGGATCTTTTAGCCAATAAATCAATTGAATGCAACCCAGTCTTGTTACTGAAAGTCTCTTTTCATTGTTTTTGATGACTCGAAGCACAAAATCTTTTAACTAAGTGTAAGTTGAATAGTAATAGTAGTTACTATTCTAAGCTTTTCTGATTGTCTTGGCCAGCACATAAACTCTTGATAAAAGTTAATTTGTGCTGCAGTCAGAAAGGGAGTAAATTTGAATTCCACTTACCGTGATTTTTTTCATTTCATTGTCATCTGACTTGATGATGGCCATCTCCAGTGCTGGTTCCTCACAATTCATCATGTCTTGTCTTAATGTTTCTTAAGTTTAATTCATAATACATTTAAAATGTCCATGTATTGTTGATTAGATTCAGCAGTTTTATATTTAGCTCTATCGAGGTAAACCCGAATTCAAGCCTTTTGAACCCACCATACATGATTCTTCATTGTGGACCAGGTTGGAATCGATGGAGAAAACAGCTCTCATCTCTGTTTCCAGGGGATAAACCAATGACTAGAAATTTATCTTAAAAATAAAAATTCACAACTCCTCATTGATCCTGTATTCAAATTGGCTTTGCCAACTCCTCTGAGGCTGCTTCACCAGTGATTGTTATTGAGACTGCTCCTAGGGGCTTTTTTTCTTTTTAACACACTTTTCAGGCTTCCTGAATTGAATGTTGCCTTGTAAGCCTTGTCTCCTCCCAGAACAGAAAGACTAATTACATTTATGTCTTTCTTCTTTAACTTGATAAATCCTAACAGCTATACTGAGGGATGCTGTCCAGTTTGAAAGATGAAACTCTCGTTTTCAAAGGGCATAATGGTTTCCCAGGTAACCAAATAACTAGATATACTTATTTATATTTTTCCACTGGTTGAAAATCTGAGTAATTGCTACCAAAAATATAGAAAAGGACAAAATGTAAAGCAATATCAGCATTCCTGTAGATCTAACTGAGTAGCAGCATTTGGAAAAATAAAAGTGCTGTTGCCAGATGATTTAAAAGAAATTCCATTGAGAGCTAGAAAAGCTGGCTGCAGGATTGCCTCCTAAATGGTAACCTGGCTGTGAGCAAAGGAGAGCTGGTGTGGAAGTGGCCTCGCTACAAAGGAGAAGCAGGAGGCCTTTGAAAGTCCTGGAAGGGTACAATTGACAGGAAAGAAACACTTAATTCCAAAAACAACATTAGGAAACTCTCTCAACAGCTTTAGGCTAGTTTCTGCTTTTCTAATTTTTGGTAATTCTTTGACCTGTCTAATTCTGTTTACAATGCAAACTTTTATAGCAATTGTAATGACTAGACCTAATCTCTTCTTTGTAGTTTATTATAATGCATAATAAATGCTGTATGCATCTTCCTTCATCTTTTCCTGTTAATCAGACAAGGTTGGAGAGATTACTCTTTTGATCACCCAGCACATCTACTTCACTTATGAACCATCTACAGCAGAAGATATTCTAACAGGATACAAAGATACATTAGTCACATTTGAATAGTTGCAAACTATAACTGTTTTGAGAAGTATAACTTTCAAGAAGTTTGCAAAGTACTTATATGGATAGCTCCTTCTTTTGACACATGATGATGTGTCTTTTGACACACTAAACTCAAATTACACATTCATCCTCTGTGAGGACAGACATCCCACCTACAGTCTATAACAATTATAAAAGTTAAACAAAATGTTGGATCCTGGTTTTGAATCCATTCTCTTAACCTGTGCCTTTTTATAGGTGAGTTGAGTCCATTGATATTAAGCAATATTAATGACCAGTGGTTGTTAATTCCGGTTATTTTCTTTTTGGTGGTAGAGTTT
>JAQHUG010000270.1:777067-801490 GCA_028555095.1 Dicrostonyx torquatus | reverse complement strand
GGAACTAGCTTTTGTAGACCAGGCTGGTCTCGAACTCACAAAGATCTGCCTGTCTCTGCCTCCCGAGTGCTGAGATTAAAGGCGTGCACCACCACTGCCCAGCATTTATGCTGGTTTTAGTTCTAATTTTTAAACTTGATATTTGTTCTTATTGTATATAGTTTTTCACTAGGCTTAGAACTCTCTTATTTAGACAAAAGGGGGAGGTGCTGTGGGAACTCCTTCAGTCAATAGCCCTTAAGATACCAGCCCACTTGGGCATGGTCTCTTATACTATAAATGCCAAGGTAAAGCACATGCCCACTTGTTCTCTTCCAGGTGCTGAATTCGGTCCCTCTTTGTGAAGAGGACTATGTCTACCCCTAAATAAATAACCCTTTATTATAAAAAAAAAAAGTTAAATAAAAAAGATTACCTTATAGTCACACACCCCCTTCTCTCTGCCTCTCTCTTTGCCTTTTGGTGCAAAAAACAAAGTTGGAATAAGGGTTGCTTTCACCATGTGCAGAAAATGTCATGGACACTAACAGACATGGAAACAAGTGTAGACGAGAGGTGCACAGTGGCAATTTACATACACATACTGCACATACACACATACACAAACACACACCATACACACACATACACATACATACACTGTACACATACACATGATGTGCGTTTGTCTGTGTGGTGTGTATATGTGTGTGTGTGTATGTATGGTGTGTGTGTGTATGTGTCTGTGAAGCTGTCTGAAATCGGAACAGTGACAGCTGAACTTGACCATAGCAGATAGCCTCATCTATAAAGAATAAAATTTGGAGTGGAAGTGTCAGATTCTCTGTCTTGATAGCTTCTGTGCCTATAGTTTCTGATACCTCTTTTTCAATAGAAAAAAAAATGAAACTCTTATTTTTGGAATTTCTTCTGAGCATGCCAAAGATACAATGAGAAAGTAGAGAGGGACTGAAACTGGCTCCTTGATGAACTGTCAAATGGAGTCTCAAAGGAGAGGCAAAAAAATTAAAATTTAAGGATGGAGATAAAAAAAACTTCACTTTCATTTAGATTTCTTTATACTTTTCAGAAAGAAATGAATATTTGTGAGGCCTGTATTTTAGTAATGAAGCATGCCTCAGCCCCTGTGCTCAGTCTCCATCACAATCTATGACACACACAGAGAAACAAGTGCTTACCTCCCAGCCTCTGCCAATGTTAGAAGATTTATAAGGTTAACAGGTCACTCACTTCTGAGTATCAGAACTGGCTTTTAAACATGAAAGAACCTTTAAGAATAACACTTATACATAAGTTTTAAGATTTTGAAACTAGTCTTCAGGAGAAATTCAGATATTCTTTGAGATGTGGCTGTATTGTAATAGACAATAAGGTGCCCTTTGTGTAGGTGCCATGAGAGAGATGCTTGCAAACGATCATATGGAGTGCTCATGTGGGGCCAGTTTAGCTTATAAAACTACACGTAACAGTAAAGAAACATAATTGAGAAAAAATTCTATGTAAATTTTTGTATTTTAAATGTATTTCTTTATATTTGTATGTGTGCCCACTGTGTGTGTATGTGTGTGTCTGTGCAGTGTGACTGTGTGTGTGTATATATGGTGTGTGTGTCTCTGTCTGCATGTCTGTGCAGTGTGTGTGTATGTGTGTGTATGGTGTATGTTTATGTGTATGTGTGTATGTGCATGTGTGTGTATGTGTGGTGTGTGTGTATAGGCTATGTGTATGTGTGTCTGTGCAGTGTGTATGTATGTGTGTATTGCATGTGCATGTGTCTGTGTGGTGTGTATATGTGTGTCTATGCAGTGTGTGTATGTTTGTGTGTATGTGTGTTTGCGTGTTTGTCTGTGTGGTGTGTGTATTTGTATATGTTTGTATGGTGTATGTGTGTGTGTATATATGATGTGTGTTTGTCTGTATGTGCGTATGTGTGTGTGTCTGTGTGGTGTGTTATGTTATGTGTTTGTGTGTATGGTGTGTGTGGGTGTGTGTGTATGTGTTTGTTTGCATGTGTCCTGGCATACCTGTGGCAGCCATAATATCACTCTTGGGAGTCCATTCTCTTCTTCTATCATGTAGGCCTTGGGATCAATCTCAGGTCATCTTGATGGCAAGGACCTTTACCTACAGAGCCATCCCATTAGCCAAAGTTTTTTGTTCTGAGTAAATATCTTAATAATAATTAATGATAACTTTAGCTGAAAAAACGGTTTTAGAGTGAGTAATAAATTCTTGAGATAATACATAACTTTAATCTGTGAGACAAACAGAATGATATGGCTGAATTAAATGAGGAAGTTCTTAATAACTTACCACCTTTTGTGTAAAATTCTCTTTCCTTCCTCAGAACAAAAGCTTGAAGAACAAATTGTTGTCTGGAAGCAAGCTGTGTGGGATGCATGCAGAAGAGGTGAGTAAATATGACCTTTACACAAAGGCACCTGGCTAAAATTATTATTGAATTAAATCTTGTGTTAAATTAAATCTAAAGAACTAATGGCTTTTCCCCTAATACAAATGAAATACTGGATGCAAACTAAAATACATTTTAGTTTTAGTTTTGTATATATCTAGTTATTCCAACATTACACAAATGATAAAATAAAAATGTACCCAATGCCAAATTCATAAAATGAATTTCTAACACCTATCTCATTGTACGAACCAATTCTCCCCAGTAGGAAATTATCAGATGCCCACGGCATTTTCCTTAAGCTTTGTGACATTTATATGCTACCAGCAATGTTCCTGGGATCATATTAGCTTACCAGGTAAACTGACCTGCTTGTTCTATTTTCTGTGCAACTAGATTTTCTCATATATTAATCAAAGAAGAGCAAACATTTAATCACAATAGTCAGTTTTATCTAATTCTGACCTGATGCTCAGTTCAAAATAGAACCGTATCTTATAGAAACTGTTAAGAAGAGTAAAGTAATAGTGACGTTTAAAGACATACAAGAGTCCATGTGTCCCAGGGATAGTTAGAAAGCATTCATGAAGAAAAATCACCCATTGAAAATCCCATAAATTAAAAGGAATAAGCAAAGAAGCATTTCCATTCCAGGAAGACCTAATGTCTATGAAAATATGGGAAGGAATGAAGCTTAAGAGGAGAACGATGACTTTACAGTTTGAAAGTTGAGTCCCCACCAAGAGGTCCAGAAGGGAGACTGAGAGCTTCACGAACAGGTCCATCGTTGTCTAACTATGAAATTACTTCACTTTCCTCATGTTACTAACACCTTTCCTACCACCTTTCTATAGATGCGAAAGAGGAGTTAGGAAAAAACACAATTTCCCTTACTCTCCTGCTTGAAAGAACAAGGTCACATGCTTAGGCAATATGAGAGCTCAAAATATATTCTAAGATGAAGCCATTATCAGGAACTCTATACCTCAAGCTTGCATGTAATCTGATCATTTGGAGAATAAGTTTCATATATATATATATATATATATATATATATATATATCACATATATACATTTAAATATATATTAATATTAAATATGCTGTGATTTGGCATATATATATCCATAGGTGTGTGTATATGTATATAATACATGCATACATACATACATACATACCTAAGTACACAATGGATGGAAAGCTTTAAGATATAGAAAGTAAGTATTGATTCTCTATAAAAAGGAAAGTAGAACTGGTTAGTTTGTAAATCTGATGCAAGGGAGGGCTTCATTTCATTGCATTTTGCTCTGTTTGGACAGAAATCAGCATAACCTTGTTCATATTATTGGGATTGTTGAAACTGGATAAATAAACATTGGGATAGATTTGAATACTGTGATATAGCAAATAGAGTGGTGTTTTGAATAAGAAATGTCTAAGCCGGATGTGGTACAAGCACCTGTGAGACCAGCACCTGGGCTATAGGACAGGAAGATCAAGAGTTCAAGATCACTCTCACCTACAACACTGATTCTTGAGAGAGACCTGAGCCACTCAAGACTCTGTCTCAAGTACCAACAACAGAAAAGGGAAAATATCCAGATAACAGCTACATTGAACATATTACCAGATCCTCACAAAACTCAAGTACACAGGAGAAAGGGGCACTAGAAGTATCACTGGTATTTAGGAAATTAAAGAGTTCCTTAATTTATAGTTTATCAACTTCATTCAAGAATGTTCCTAATTTCCCTCAGCTCAGTAAAAATTAAATGTCATTTGTTCATATTTGTGTTTTTCACGTTATTTCCTTAATGATTAAAATACAGTTAAGTTTATATAATTTATTCATTTTGCCCTATCTTCTTAAAAATTTATGGAATAATATCAGAGCTCAGTATTTTGGATTAAAAGGAAAATGTTTACACTGTCAAAATAGTATTTTAGAATAATATGTACAAAATTTTATTATTTGATTCATGATTATTTCTTAAAACAAAATAACAATCTTTTGTGCTGGAGACTACCTGAAAGCAGCTCATCATCTCGGGCATGAGCTCTCTGCTCTATACCCACACAGAAACAAAACCCACCGTGATTTGGCATAGAAGACCATGTAGTGTGGCTTTTCCTGGGGGAGACTGAACAAATATGTATTCACTGCACATAGAGAACTAGAAGCAGAATGAATAGAGGCAGCTACATCTCTGGAATCCTCACCACAGCATGGGCAACAGCTCATAAAACTGCATCTCTCTGGCCTTGCTGCTCAGCCAAAAACAACTTAGTGCCTTAGAGAGTCCCCTCTACCCAGAAATCGCCACTGGTTCTATGACCTGGCTTGAGACTGCCAGGAGTTGTCTAAGTTCCTGGGCTTCCTGGGCATAGCAAAAATAATAATTAGCTTCCTGAGTCTTCAGAGCCTGTCTCCTCCCAGAGCTAATATTTCAATCCAGAGACAATAGTTATACTACAAACATTAAAAACTGCAAAGCCAACACCATCTGCCATCACTACCACTATTATTTCATAAAGGGAAAGTTATTTGAACGTAAATGTGTTGGAAGGAATCTCAGATTAGACAGTCAACTCCTAAATGAGACTAGGAGCTAAAATGTTCTGTCATGGCTGTCTAGATCCTCCTCCTCGTTTCTCCTAGATGCCATTGTCATTACCTTAGCTTTCTTTAATTAGCTCATTCACATACAGACACCCCATGACTTTCATGATCTTCATGATCTGGTATTTGAAACTGCATTTACAATTAGCAATATAGTAAAAATAAAATCACTGAGATTCCAAATGGTGTATCATTTTTAGAAGCTTATCCCTTTTGATAGTTTTAATTTATCAAAATATTGCTGACAAGCTAAGACAGTTAGCATGTTATATGTTTTCAAATTAGCACACATTCCACAATAGACATATTACTTCAGATGTATTCGTTCTGAATAATCTTTGTGAAAACCTAAGAAAAGATTTTGCTTATCAGGATACTGACAATTATTCTGGACTGTGAAATACAGATGACATGAGAGTAGAAGAAATTCATATCTTCATGATAGCAAAGGCCAAGAAACCTACTATGAATCTACCATGATGTGGTCACTACACACACATAAACTACATACACACACCACAATAAAAAAATAGAAAATAAAATCTCAATTTAATTTTAATTTTATATACTAAAATATTACCTATTGTTGCTTTAAATATTTGTTATAATGAAAAGTTTAAATCCTAATGCACACATTCTATGAAAATAAATTATAAGTAGATACCAGAAAGAGTTGACATGAGTCCTTGACCTCTCCTGAGAAACTACAGCACTAATTATCAGGACTGGAGAGAGCACTGGATGGGTCACACAAATTCTTACTATGAGCTACAGTGATCAGAAGCTTCCCACACACTCTTCTCAACTCTATTGGGAGACTCTTTGACTTGGTTAAGAGTCCACAATACCAGGTGGAACAGGATTGTTCTTTAGTAAAGTGAGTGGCCTAAGTGATGATAACCATGCAAATCAGAATTGCCATAGAGAAAAACTTAGTGTGAGTCAAGGCTCTGAATAAGTTATCATTATTTTGGACACTTGAGAGAGCTTGTAGTCATATAGTTAGAGGAAGCATTAATTCCAGCATAAAAGCGTAAGTACCAAAGTTTGAAGGGTTGTGTGTAAATATTCTTCATAAATAGCCTCTGGCAAACCCATGTTCTCACTAGTAAGTTTCAGTCTTCTGATCATGAGCATAGGACATTTAGCTGTCCCTATTAGAAAAAGAGAATAACTTTTGGTAGACACAGGATGCTTTGGAAAATGAAAACTAAATGAGAAAATCAATAGTTGGTTTTGTTATCAAATCCTTTTTTTAGAAAATATTTTTAATTTAAAATATAATTATATCATTCCCCCCTCTCTCCTGTCTCTTATTCTTCCCATGCTTCTAATTCCTGCTCCCTCTCAAATTTACAGCCTAATTGTATGGTTTGGTATTAAAAGGCTTGGTGAATGCTATCACAGTTGTTGTGAGTCTATAAGTAGAGCTCTCCTGGACTCCTTCACCAATTCTCATGTAATTTCAGATCATACGGCATGCTGTTCTTCACATTATTCTGACTTTGAAATACAGGCTAAAAAAAGGAGCACCTACTATTCTTCATTATGTTTTGTATCATTGTCCCTTACCATGTGTATATGTGCACATACATGTATATGTATGTCCATGTGGATGTTTCTCCCCAATGAAGTAAGAGGACTTATTATTTCAAGGGTGGAAATGCAGTGAGCTGAGGTACTCCCATTACAGTACTGAGAACCGTGTCTTTTCTAAAAGGCTCAGAATACACTGCCTCCTCTTCCAGCTTACAGATAAATTATAAGGATACAGGTAAAAGCATGTAGCAATATGCCACTGGGAGCAACTGAGATTTTAAAAATGTTTTTATATTTATAAGAGTCCTGGTATAAAGTGTGGTCTTCTATAGCCCTGTTCACCCTTGACAAATAAAATCCATTTGTTTGCTAGTGTCTGTTGAAAATGCTGTGGATTAAATATTTCCATGCATTTACACTTACCTATCACATATCTTAAAAAGTAATTCAGTAAAGACAAAGATAACGGCATTCATGCACATGCCTTTGTGTTGTAGGAGGTGGCTTGTTTGTTTCTTGGCTGTCCAGACTCCAGAAATAATCACACAGAAGCAATGTTATTTGCAATACTTTTGGCTTATAGCTTAAGCATATTTCTGGCTAACTCATATCTTAAATAAACGCATCTCCATTAATCTGTGTATTGCCATGAGGCTATGGCTTACCAGGCAAGGTTCCATCCATCTGTCTCTGGCCGGGCTCCATGGCTTCTCTCTGACTCCGTCCTGCTTTCTCCCAGCATTTGCTTTAGTTTTTCCCTGCTTAGCCCTACTCTATCCTATCAGACCAAGCCAGTTTCTTTATTAACCAATGGTATTCACAGCATACAGAGGGCAATCCCACATCACTTTGCCACTTACAATCAGAACTTTTTATCATGCCTCATTACAGATATTTTGTATGTTTGTGTGTAGAGTAGAAGACAGAAAGTTATTAAATAACACCTTTGTAAAGATATGATTTTTTAAACAGACTGAAATCTTGCTTCCTGACCCAGACGTTTACGTGTCTGATGTCAAAGCTAAATTTAGTCTTCTCTGTTGATTGTCCAAGTGTTTACTCCTGTGCAGTGCAGAAAAATTTAAATCTTCAAGACTTAAAATAAAAGTTAGCATAGGCATTAATGCATATCTCTGCTTTTGCAGTCGAAAAAAATCCAAGCACAACTGAAGGAGCTTCGTTATGGGAAGAAAGATTTGTTATTTAAGGTAAGCATCTTGCCCACTTTTCTCCCAAATTCCTGCCCAACATCTGATATGCTCAAAATAGGACTTTGACCAATTGAAATTTCTGGATATTTTAATGAATACTCACTCTTGGCTGAGTCGGGGTTCCTCCATTTTCCTACCTCTTAATGAAAACATGTAAGTAAATCATTAGGTATTTTTGTTACCCAAGGCAGATTTTGTTCAAATATATTTAAGCTCCTATAACTCTCCATACAGTTTAATAGGGTTGCCTTTGATATATGTCCAGAGATTAGAGGTTATATTTAGGAAGTTTTTGCACATAGAGTTGACTGGTTATCTTGCAATATTCACAGAAGTTTACTGATGTCATGGGTCAGTCTGATCAAAACCTGAACTTCAGAATTCTGCAACCACTGAAAATGTGAAGAGAGGAATCCTTAGGGATTCACGATTCTGAATTCCTGGACTCTATGAGCATTTTCTTCTATCACAGGAGGCTTTGTAGATATGACTAAATTACAGACCTTTAAAGGGAAATATAAGTTTTATTAGTGCTGAATTAAATATTTGAATCTTGTTACCAGTGAAGCAAGGAAGTAAAGAGAGGAGTGTATGTGGTATTAGAAATTACAGAATAAAGCTTCCTTGATTTAACCCTGTATGCAAACTCTTTTATCCCACCAGTCCACTCCCAAATAACCACATGGAGACTTCTTATTAATTATAAAATCTCAGCCAATAAATTAGAATCGATCCTAACGAGTTCTTACAACTTATATTAACCCATTTTTATCAATCTATTGCTGCCACATGGCTCATGTCCTTTACCTGTCCTCTTGAATGCCTTGTTCCCTCTCCATCTCGCTAATGTCTCTGCCCTTCTTTATCCCAAAGAGCTCTCTCCCTGTCCAAAACCTCTTCCTGCCTAGCTATTGGCATTTAGTTCTTTATTAAACCAATAAGAGCAACACATCATCACAGTGTGCAGAAAGATTGTTCCACAACTTAATCCCATACCATTCATTTCAGATTTGTCATCTTGAAAATTATAGAACATTTTGTGTTGTGTAGCTGAGTTCATGAGAATTCCTTACAGCCTGTTCATTCTTACCCAGGAACAGAAAGTAAAGGCCCTTGTCTTGTATTCTTTTTCAATCTGCTTATTCTCATGGAGTATTGGGATAATTACTTAGGCTTTTCTAAGTATAATAATATTCACTAAAATAAGATTAAATTATATGTAATATTTACTTTTCAACACATTTCCACTGTAATGATCACCATAAGTAAAAATTAGTTTACTTTTAATATATAAATCTTTAGTAAAATGTGGGAGTGAATTTCTTACTACTGGAAACAGTGAGAGATGACAGAGTGGTGTGCTGTCCTTGCTCCTGGCTCTAGAATCAGAGGAAATGTTCTGATTTTGCCAACAGGTATTTGCACATAGCATGTGATTCTGGCACATCTTGACAAATGCTCTTTCTGCCTTTGCTTTGGTGTCCTTTAATCCACAGTCTCCAGAGCCCTAAGAAAACTTCTGGAACTGTCAGACATGAAGGCCCAAATATCTGGGGAAAATTGTCATCTTTTAGGAGTAATTCCAGTAGAGAATAAACAACGATATGTAAATTGGATTGAATAAAAAACAAGGTAGCATAACTGACTAAAAAGAGGCTCAGAAGGACTTGTCTGTGCCATCACCTCTCAACATTTCTGGCATTCCTCCCTGCTGAAGGGGACTTGGCCTGCCACCTCTGGAAAGTTGTGTCTATGACCTGCAATTAGCCTCTGTAGATCAGAGTATACCCTTACTGCTAGCCTTTCTGAAGAACCACAGAAGAAGACAGTGTTTTCTTGGTCAGTGTCACGGCTGCATTGAAGAAGAACTAGTTTCTATGTGTCACTGTGGGAAAGAAAAGGCTGGGCAAGTTCACATAGCTAATATTGAGACTCATCCAGCATTGTGCAGTTGAAAGCAGTCAACACTCTAAGGTTACCAGTTTATTATTAAGTATTTTAAAAGATAAGTTACTTTTGTGTATAGAAACTTGTCTTCTTCCATTCTGAGTACCCTTGCTTGACTAGAGGGTCTTTTTAGGGTGGCAAACATATCAAGTCATAGTGGAACTATAAGGACATATCACAATGCTGAGCCTCTAAATATTTTATAAATTTCATTATGTTTGTGTTTTCCCTGATACCAGACTGTGTCCATTCTAGATATTGCTGATGATTCTATTATCTTTTCCCATTGGCTTCACATCTAGATTCAAATTCTTAATCCAAATTTTGATACGATTTTCCAAATTCACTCCTAGCTGGTATTCAAATGTCAAGCATTATGCCATGGTGTTTCTGCAGAGCCACCCTGTTCAGATAAGATCGGGTCATTTCTGCCCAATCACTGCGGTATAATTGAAGGCTATTGTAATGCACTTTAAAGTTAGATCTGTGAAACCTATAACATTTCTGAATATTACAGGAGCCAGTCAAAATAAAGACAGTGATGTTGATAGAACACTGCCCTTTGTTCTGAGGGGTGAGTGGAGCCTGTGATTGCTGCTTGCCTTTACAGAATCTTGTCCATCCCATCATGTTGTTTATGACTTGGCCTCCCAAGCAGCCTTCTGTCTGAGAAGGGCCTTTAATTTACACAAGAAGGTGATTTCATATTTCTATAGGTAAAAATAGAGCAGTCAGCTATCATGAACCTCTTTGGGGAAAATCACTTGCTTTCAGGAACTGTCTGGAGGTACTCTCGCTAAACAAATGAGATGCTATGGTGGTGGAGGATGTTCATAGTGTTTATTTATCCTATTTTTCTTAGTTCACAGATGATTAAACCCATATTCCTAGTCAGACATGTTCAATTTAGTTTCTGAAATTGTAAAGTAGAGGTCACAGCACATTTTAGGTACATAGGTGAGCACTTTGAAGTTGCTTTCCAGGAAGAGTCCATTCTTCTCAATTCTTGTAGATAACCACTCTCCAATAGCTCTCATTTCCAATTAAAATAAGGAAAAAATACAGTAATATCTCTATTCCAAATGTATAACTTATTATTACCATAAAGTGAAAGAAAGTAATAAACAACCAGGGATCTGGCCCTTTATATAATTTTTAAGGGGCCTTGTTTACCTAATTTTCTTCTTAAGGGCGATGAAAGCAGATTCAAATGACAGGTCAAACTGTTGCCCTTTGGAGACCCTTTTGGCAGCACCATTAGATGCTTGTCTTGAACTGGGTGTGGTACATTCCTTTAAACTTAGAACTCTGGATGCAGAGGCAGGAATATCTCTATGACTTCCAAGACAGCCCAGGGCTGTGTACTGGGACCCTGTCTCTGAAAAACTAAGAAACAAAGCTGAACCTACATCTGTGAACATCTTTGATTTAGCTCTTATATCTTTTGTGTTTGTTAACCTTTGTGTAATGAAAGAGAAGATAGTTGCTGTGCAAGGTAATTGCATTGAGCAACAGACACTATTTTTATCACTTTATAAAAAGGAAAAGCAGATCACTATAAATTTCATCCCTCTTAGGAATTGACAGAACAGAATCCTTAGGAAGTTCATATTGGGTGTGTTTTACTAGTGATAACAGAAGCAATAAAATCACTAGATCTGACTTATCCTATTGAAGAAGTATTTCGTAAGTTGGTCCCTGCATGCTCATCTGAAAAAACAGATTAATGTATAAAATGAATGTATAAGAGAGTATAAGGGAGTAGACTCTCCACAGCAGAAGGCTTCTGTCAACATTATCTTTTTCAGGTTCCACAAAAGTCATGCTAATTGCCCTGACAGCACTACCTCTGTAAATATTTGACAATTAAGACTAAGACTGATAAAATTCCAAAGCAATGGTCTTCTTTTTTCCTGAAAATTCATTGGAAAAGTCTTTTCTATTTCTGTTATATCTCCTGTTCACACAGAGGTACCAGCCTTGCTCAATGACCATTTCTCCCAGGTCTTCTATTCCTGTGCCCATAGTTTCAGTTTTGGAGACTTGCTTTTCTGAGGTTTTTTTTTTTTTCAAAAGAAACAAGAAGAATACTGTTAATACTTCAGTTAACACTAGTTTTAACCAAGAGTAGAGTTAATTCCCTAGTGAAGTAGCCTGAAGGTACAATCCTCTGCAGGACAACAGAGATAACTTCAGTGTCTGAACTATGACACTCAGTTGGAACTTAGAAATTGCAGCCACCAATACATATTTCTAAACTTTAATCCAGTCTGTATTGTCTTAAAATTCACAAGGAACATATCTTCTGATACACTACCACAGGTATTACTACTTAATCCCCAGAAAATGGGGTGCAGGTCTTCTCTGAGTCAGAAGTCTCCACATTGTATGTAGGATATAATATGCAGTAGCAGTAACTTTCCATGTTCTGGGTGGGAGTTTGCACTCAATTCCTACTTCTTTCGACACAAGAAGAGAGCACAATACAAAAATTAATCTACGATAGAGTCTAGGATGGTAGAGCATGAGCCAACTGACAGAGAAGGGACATACAAGTCAGATGTCTCTTGTTCTGCACATTACATTGATGTAGCTAAAAGCATACATAGCTGAAGGAAAGGGTTCTTTTCCTTTTAGCTTTATTATATACCTAGAAACAGGTATTATGGGAAGTTGCATGTTGAATATCTGTTTCTATATCAGCAACAAGTAGGTATCATCCGAACATACACACTTCAGTTATTTATGAAACTGAAATGACATTCAAAATTGAAATGCAGATTATAAGGCAATTAATAATCACTTCAAGTATCTGTGAGCTGTCTTCCTGAAAAAAAAATTATTTACTAACAAATTATCACCTCATTTGGCTTTGCTCATTTAATTTAAGAAATACATTCTACACAGTGTCTGGGGTATATAAAATTATGTTCCATGATGCACTTTTTATTTCATCTTATGAAAGTGCACTGAAAATCACAACCGACACTGTTCATCTGCTTCACTTTGCACACACACACACGCAGACAACTTGGTGCACAGACACAAACAAGAAACTTCAGGAGAGAGCCCAGCTCATGTGACAGCACATACACAGCAATCAATGTGCAAAATTAAATTATTAAATATATAGTGTTTATTTCCTAATAAGGTAATTATGTAAACAAATTAAAATAGAATAACTGTAAAAAGAAAAACAGAAATACATGTAATTACTTTGTATGTGTGCCTGTGTGTGTACTTGTCAGTTTTTCTCATGTGGCACAAATGTCCATATGGGCACACACTCATATGGGTGTGTGTGTATTGGATGCCCACAGTTGGCATCTTTCTCAGTAACTTAGAATTTTTAGATTTTCCTTTATTTTTAAAAATGCATACATTTTAATTAAAACATTTCCCTTTTTATTTCCTCTCTCCAGACTCTCGCAGTTACTCTCCCTCCAACCTTTCCCATGTACCCTTGATCTTAAATTAGTAGCTTTCTTTTTCATAGATTGTTATTGTGACATGTATGTATGCACAAATACAGAAAATTCAATCTGCTGAGTCTTTTTACTATTTAGGTGTATGGTGTCAATTTTGACCACCTTGCATTGGATAGCCAATAAGAGGCTCACCTTAGGAGAGAATAATTCTCCTTCCCCTACCAGTTATTAGTTCCTTGCAATTCTTTGTTTAAGCACAGATCCTGAGAAAATGTACTCCTAAAACATTGGCATGTTTATTCATATTACTACTGTCCAGGCCTTGTTTATGCAATCATTTCTAGAATAGGGTCTTTCATGGCATACTTTCTGATATTCTGGATCTCACAATGTTTCTGCTCCTTTTTGATGGTGTTCTCCAAGCAATAGATGCAAGGGCTCTGATGCAGATGTAGCCACTTGGATTTGTTTCCCCTTGATCTGTTGATTTCTACAATGTATCTAAGTGTGTTTTTCCATAACAGTCTCTATTTGCTGTAAACATAAACTCTTTGAGTATGGGTGGTTGCTACACTTATCTGAGGGTGTAAGGGTAATATTTAGAATGTAGTAAGGAATTATGCTGGTCTAGCAATGTGACAGTAGTAGATTCTTTTCTAAGATCCATGACCTCACTAGTCTGGGGAAGCTGGCTAGGGTTCTAGTACCAGGCATGATTTTTCTCCTATATGTGATACAGTGTAGGAAATTGATGTTACATGTATCATGCCATAAACACATTCAACAGTAGAGTCATGTATATTATCACTGTGCTGTATCACCAGTTCTTGCTATTGGCACATCCCCAGGCAGTGCAGAATTTTCCACAAAATCATCACAAGCATGCATCCATAAGTTATTCTGACATTTAGTAAGCTATGATATCACAGGTAGCAGGAAGCTTTTAAGTCATTTCAACCTCATAACCACATTATCTTGTACATCATCTCCCTTGAATAAAATTATTTTTTAAAAGTATAACTATACTTTCATTTATTACTATCTGTTTTGATTCACCAATAGAGTTGATACATTTTAGTGAGAATAGAGAAAACAAATATATAAAACAGATTTCCACTTTCAATTACTTATTGATTTTAATGAAACATAGTTAAATGTTTTGAAGCTCTTTTCTGCTACTTGTGGTGTGAATGATCAGAGAACAGGATTTGGTAATCAGGTATTTTATTAATGCCTCAGAATTAGCTTCACACAAGGATTAGCTTGGATTAGACCTTGGAGACATTATACCAACTCTGTACAGGTACAGATGATGATGATCATGATCATGATGGAACCAAAGGGAAAGAAAGAGTGCCATCTGTGTTGAGAAAGAAATCCAACCCAAAAGAGAGTAGTGTGAACTTAAATCATTAGTGTACAATTGTAATGAGTGCTAAAAGGTATTATGGTCAAGTAGAGAGTCAGAACAGAGATTAGAGAGAGATGCTAAAATGTAATCAAGAGGTACATTGATAAAAACATATTTAAAAACTGCCTATGGAGAGAAAGATATTGATATTGCATGTAATGCTACTCTTTTTGATAGGAAAAGAACCAAGCATCTACAGGCTTGCAGATGTGGTGATGAACCTTCTCTTCTTTGTCTTTCCTTTTATATGGTTGCTGGACATTTATTGTTTGAGACCATGAGGACTATGCTAGCAACAACTTGAATTCACACAGGCGCTCCTCACTCAGCAGCAGCTTCCTTGGTTCTAGTTTATTTCTCTTCAGTAGTTCCCAACTACTGCTGCAGTTTTGATACAACTTTATTTGTAACATTTTTTATTGTGTGTGCATATGTGTAAAGGTCCAACGTTGTCATCATGTGTTTTCTCCATTGCTCTACACTTTTACATATGGAGGTGGGGTCTCTACTGAATCTAAAATTTGCCAATTCTACCTAATTTAATCAGTCAATTTAACCTGATATTCTCTATCTCTGCCTCTCTAATCTTGGAATTAGAGATGCCTACCATACTCAACCAGATTTTATGTGGGTTTGATGTTCTGATATCTGGTTCTCATATTTGTAAAGCAAGCAATTTATCCACTAAGTATTCTCCCAGTCTCTATTTATGTCCTTATAATTGATGCATAATAACTTCACATATGTGTAGAGGCATGATGGCTTGCACTAATATAAAGCAAAATGATGAACTTCAGAAATTTCCTCTCAACCATCTTGTAAGTACAGTCATTAAGAGATAAAATATTTGAAATACTTGGAAGAACATAGAGAAAGGGGAACTCTTACACACACATGGTGGGGTATAAATTAGTATAATCAATAAAGCAAATAATATGGATCTTCCTCAAAAAAAACTGAATTATTGGAAGCAAGACTGTCTGTTGGGGGAGGAGACTATGGGGGCAAGGGAGTGAAGGAAGGGTAGCACAGTGCAGGGCAATATGCATAAACTACATTTCATTCTATACAAGCCTTATAAGATTTTGCAAGGTCAGACAAAAGAAAAGAAGCTGAATCAAAATGAAAACAAATAAAAAGAAACTTTAAGCCAGAACTTCATATTCCCAGAAACCTCACTTCTGCATCTATTTTAGGAGAGTCACTGTCCTGAAGAAGAAAGATTAAATTCTAGTGTTCACAATAACCCATTATACATTAAAAGTACACAGAAGAGAGCATCTTCAGAATAAATAATTCAAAGGCAAGATCAGTGGCTGCGCAGGGTAACATGCTAACTCAAAAGACTTTGCAATTATTGTGTGCATAAGACAAAAGAGAGAAAAGACAGCTGATAGTATAGAAGCATTGTACCCATATGATAGAATAAATTGTCAGCTCATAATCTATTATTTTCCTACTTCTTTCTAATAAGAAATTTAAAGAGTATAGAAATTTATTGTTACTCAATGGAGTATGAAACTTTTCTCATTTAAACTAAACACTTGACTGTTAAAGAGAAAATAACCTGACTAATAGGGTTATTATTCAAGGTTCCTTAGAGAAATAGAACATTATGCATTCCAATAATTCTGTGGTATTTCACAGTAACTCATCCACATGTGGGTATGTGTGTGAATGTATATGTATGTGTGTGTATGTATGTGTATATACATATGCACATATGTATATGTGAGGCTGTGGTACATTAAGTCTAACAATGACTTTCTACTAATAGATCATTCAAGAATCCAGCAGTTATTCAGTCCACAAGGCTGAAATCTCAGCTGGTCTTCAGTATACATTGGAATCCTTCAGAAGGAGGCTCTAATACCAATGAAGAAATGAACTTGTTAGCAAGAGTAAGGGCAATCAGGCAAAGAGAGAGTAAGCATTCTTCTTCCATTTACTTTACATAGAATGGCACAAGAAACAGTGGTCCTGATCTTTATCTTTATTCGTCAATAGAAGTTAAAGATACCAATCTTTAGTTTTAATTAGCTGTTCTTCCCACCTCAAAAAAGCCTAACTAAAGGTGGGCCTTTCCACTTCCAATGACTAAATTAAAAATCCTTCACAGTTGTACCCAACTGCTTGGATTCTAGTTAATTCCAGATGCAGTCAAGTTGACAACCAAAAATAGTTGTCACACAGGAAGATGTCCAGAGACATTTTTACCTGCCTTAGGTGGCTTCCAAGCTTGTATTTCACTTAGAGCTGGACCACTCTCCTCATCATTGATCTGTAAATTAACCAAGATAGCTCAGTGTTTAGAAACAGAACTATCACCCTCACGTATGTAATATACTGTTAGTTATGGTATGAATTTGAACACAGATAAATTTTTATGTTCTTGTCTACAAAATGACAGTAATGGTAACCTTCCATCAAGTAGTTATTTTGAAAGTACGATGAATAAATTTAGCTGAATTGTCAACTCATTTTCCTACCTAGCATGTAAAGCAGAGGAAGAATTAGCTTTCATTGTTCACAAAAAACTAGAATTTTTACTTTATTTTTTCCAGAATATCAGCAATCCATTAATCTTGAGCATAGATTGAACCCTGGGATTTTCTCTTGTTGAGGGAGTTGTGTGATCTCTTTTTTGTTTTTTTCTGAAATTGTTACCATATTACAGAAATTCTAAATGAACCTAACAGTCGTTCACTAAGTTCAAGCTGCCTTCTGTTCTTTTTACCAGTTTACTTTCTCTTTTTGTTTCTTTAATATCTCCAGATAAACCAGATTTTGTCTGTTTTTCCACATTTTCCTCATATTACTAGGCATCGGGAGATAAAACTTGTGACTCTAGTGTTTTGATGGAAAGGAAAATCATCTAATCCATAGATTATAGTAGAGGACATATGAACCGTCTAACTGCATCAGGAAATTTACAGAGCTAATTTCCTATTCAATGTAATGTCCTTTTAGCTCTTAACAACTGTGTGAGTAAGTGTGTGTGTGTGTGTGTGTATGTGTGTGCCTCACTAAAGTAGCAAACTTTCTCTAATACCCATAGCTGGACTTAACTATTTTAAAATTAGAATAATTTTTAAAAGCTGATAGTATCATAATGTGCAAGTACATTATATATCTTTGTTTATGCTTTTAAGCTGAGTTTCCATTTAAGGAGAAATATATGAATAATAAACACTAATTATTACAAATTATAAAACTAATCCACAGATGTGAATTTATCAAATGGATCAATATGAAATTAATCTACTCAATATATGTTTCTCAAGCACATTCAGGGTTTTAGGCATTGGACTGGATACAGGCCATGTCTAAGGAAATTATTTGAATAATCTCTTGCAGAGGAGTGGAGGCCCTGAAAACCTGTGTCCCCAACACACACACATACATACACACAGTATGTATATATATACATATATATGTGTGTGTATGTATATATACATGTTCATACACACATATATATGTATATATATACGTTCATACACTTATATAGTAAAAAATTGCATATAATACTTGTTCTTTTCTGGAAACTTGGCAAGTCAGTTGTTTTAAATGTTGCCTTTCTTTTATGTTCATAGTAATTATATATTATATATATATCATAGTATATTATGTATCATAGCATAGTATGCATTATATATCATAATATATTATATATCATAGTATATTACATATCATAGTATATTATATATCATAGTATATTATATATTATATATAATAGTATATTATAATTTGATTTTGTTAAGATTGATAGTGAGAACACTTTTCTGTTCTCAGTTTTGTTTGAGTATCAGCTCTGTGGAAATATGATGAAGTGTTTTATCCCTTTAAACACATCTTAATATTAAACTAACCTACTTCTACATATATTTTAGGGACAAGTTCACTGCCAGTCATAATTGTGCCTTTGAAAATCTCCAAGTATTTCTTACATGGGATTTTCAAAGTTACTATGTTTTTGTGAAGTCATTTTTTTTAATGCTTCCTAGTATTATTGCTCCTCTTGTTACTGGGGAAGACTTTGCTCAGCCATGTACACAGGGGCTCACCCCATGTCTTCTTACAGATGTTTCAGAGATCTAGAAAAGTCATCAGCAGAGGTTTAAACATCATATCAAGTGGGAGTGAATCACTCAATCATTTTTCTTTATTAGTATCTAGTTGTTTTAGAGTAAGGTGGCAGAGAAGAACACAGAAGACAATTATCCTGATTAGTACTTCCCCTCCCACTATGCTGTATAACTCCTGTGTCATGGAATCAAATCTTATGTCATTTTGATTAGGGTTTGGTGATGAGGCTTTGTCTTTGAAACCATTGCAAGACCTAAGTACTTTGAATATAAAACATAAAAAGAAAATTGAAATATCTGATTTTGATTCAGATTTCTGATTTTCAGAACTTCTGATTTTACCTGTGACAGAGCAATTTCCATCAAATTAGGTAAATTCTTAGTTTTTAGCTTCAAAATGAGAGAGGTTTGCACTTTCATGGGATGCCCAGAAAAGACTCAAATGCATAATAACGATTTGCTTTTTTTCTTGTCTGTTACATCCCATGCTTGATCTTCTCCGACTGTGCCTGTTCTCCTGGAGGAGAACACATTACATTGTGCAAGCCTCTTTCCTCCCAGCTCAACATCTCTTTTTGTTTTCCTCCATGGCCACATGAATGATAGTCCGTTTTCTCTGTTGGATTGTTGAATGAAGTCAAGCTAATACTCATCTATTCCAATTTACTTAGCTGCAGCAATGTAAAATGTTGTGTAGTTCAGAGTGGAGCAAGTAGAAAACTTGCTGTCGCTCTGGGGATGTCAGAGAAGTAGTGTTATGATTAGAACCTTTCCATAACATTTTTAGGAAGGAAAAGTTTGCCCTTGACTTTGAGGAAGAAGTCATTATCCAGACAAATGAATTGGGGAAGGTGATTTTGGAGTGGACGGACTATACCACAGCCTATGTTCCAAGGGCGTCAGAGACATAGAGAGCAAAACTGAAAGCTTGAATTGATCAGGTGCTGTGTTTTTGCTTGTTTTGTTGTTGCTGCCATTGTTTATTTTGGTTTGGTTTGGAGGGTTTGTTTGTTTGTTTTTTGTTTTTGTTTTGGATGTGGGGTAGCAGCTTTAACTTCAGTACTTCCTAAACTTTTCCTAAATTTGTGTGAAGGTTAATATGGATAGAATTAGCCTTCATGCACATTATTTCTGACTCCATTTATACACAATTGATTTTTAGCACAGTGCAGTAGAAAACTGAGTGTGCGCCAACTCTCTTTAAATCTGTGCAGAGAAATCCTCCGTTCTTTGCAAGCTGGAAGCCACATTCAGCATTAATTGCCAGCTGCCACTGGCAAGAGCAACATATTCCTCAATAGTCCCCTCTCTGCCAGCTCTAGAGATTAGAGCTACAATTGGCTGTCAAGATGCATTTTTTTCTGCATCTTTTCCACTCCACCCCATTGTTTCCACAATGGGGCAGCTGGAAGGAACAACGCATAAGAGCATACTTCTTTTGAAACTCAGAATCCTACGGTAAGATCCCGAAGAGGCTGCCAACGAGGTGCCCATTCATTCGCTTATAACCTCAAAAATGTTTGAACCCCTTCCCTGCAAGCTCCTCTTTAGTTAGCTCAGACCCATCCCATCTCCAAGCACTTACAGGGATCCCAAGGGTCTGCCACTATGAATGGAGCAAACTTTGTTTAAAGGTCTCAAACCAGACCACTTTGTGCTGTCTATTTTCCCATTGCCTGGACAGTTCTTACACAAATGTTGCCGGTCTCTATGTAGTTTCCAAGGCTGTCCTGGAGCTACCTTCAAACTCTTCCTTCCTATAACATCGGATGCTGGAAACAGGGTCTCACTTTCTTGTAGTCTTTCGTTCCCCATCTTAGCTCTCCCTGGGCTTGTTTCCTTGCCAAGCAATGTCTTCACAGGCATCCTTCACTTGGCTAATTATGACTTTTGAAGCTGATTTTGTCGAGCTAGAGCTTTTTGCTGTTGCTTTTTTTTTTTTTTAAAGAGTGCCTCATACAGTCAGATCACGCTCAATTTTCCTGCCAGGATTATAGTAGTACTCCTAATATGTTCAACTTGAGATAGCTTTAATAATGTAAAATCTGTCCATTTAATGCACGATGTAATGTTTTCTTTTTTATTGATTTTTGTTGAGCTCTACATTTTTCTCTTCTCCCCTCCTTGCCTTTCTTCTCTCCTTCAACCCTCTCTCAAGGTCCCCATGCTCTAAATTTACTAAGGAGATGTGTTTTTCTACTTCCCATGTAGATTAGATCCATGTAAGTCTCTCTTAGTGTCCTCATTATTGTCTAGGTTCTCTGGGATTGTGATTTGTGGGCTGGTTTTCTTTGTTTTTTCTTTTGTTGTTTAAAAACCACTTCTGAGTGAGTACATGTGATAATTGTCTTTCTGTGTCTGGGTTTTCACTACTTTCTTTGGTACAAGCATCTAACAATGAATTAATAGTCACTGAGCTGGATGTATATTTGGGCAGCTAAGAGGAAGAATGTGGGATGATAAGGTAGATGGTTCGTGAATATAAAGAATCATGGTAAATGACTGTACTAAATAGTGGCTGAACTGATAAATAGAAAGATGGATAGAGGAATAATAAAAGAAATATAAAAGCAATCATTCCAAGGTATTCTCCATATTCAGAAATAAATGAGATGCATAATTATTGTATTTCTTCTCAGTTCCTTGGATTAGACCCAGATCACCACAATCTCAGTCTTGATCACTTGGATTAAAGGGAGTGCAGCTGCAGGAGAGGGGAGGAAGTATGTGGCCCCTCCTGGGTACCGTCTAAGGCCTGTAACATCCCTGATGAGGAACTGGTAGCACATGAGAAAAACAAACAGAAACTAAGTTCTTTTTGCCTTTGTGGAAGCAATTGAGATAATGAATTGATTTACAAAAAGCCTATTTTGCTAAGACCAAAGCAAAATTACAGTGGTAATTTCCAAATAATTGTCTCAAAGACAAAAAATGAATACTTATTTTTAAATTATATATAGAGAAAATTATGTGTATCAGATTTTTGCCTTTCTTTTTTTTCAGAATTTTATTTATCACATTTAAGCCCAAGGACAAATATTTCATGCAGCTAAATATTTAATACTCTTTTATTAAGAAAGAAATTTTATAAAAGATTAAGTTAATTATCTTCCTAAGTTTCTACAACTGTAAAAATTCTGGTAGTGAAGATTTCCACTAGAAGCTTTCTGAGGAACTATGAGCATAGCATTTACCTAGCATGCTAGAGGTCCTGGGAATGACACCGAGGTTGGGAAAAGAATATTTAGTTTCCTCGTTTTCTGTGGCAATTTCACAAACTCCTTCAAGTGAAGTCTGGTTTGTATTCTTGTATATCTTCAGTTGACCCAGGAGGCACAGAGTAGAAATCACGTCCCCTGGCACTAGATTGGGATTCAGGGAAGCAGCATCAGCATCCTAGTGGCATAAAACCCACCCAATGCTTCCTAGTTAACTAACTGCCTTTGCACAGGTGTGTCTTAGCTAGGGAAGGGCTTCCAGATGAGGTGTATGGACACCAACTGCCACACACTAGTGAGATCCTGAGTCTGTGAACTGGCACGACTTATCAAGGTTTTCTTTCCTTGTTTTTAAAGTGCTAACCATAACATGTGTCACATTTTGGTATGGCTGAAGTAGTCAGCCCCTCCACACAGCCCACATTTTGGTATATATGCAAATTCTACAGATCCCTTGGGTGATTTATTCCATGTTAGAGAATAAAGGCCAAATAAAGCCTTGAAAAATAAGGATCTTTTCTTAATTCTTAAGGCAAGTAAATGGGAGCAGTTAGGGGCATATGAAGACTTTTACACTAGATTCCATTGTTCTTTCCAACAGCTTTAATAATGAGCCTTTGATTATGTCTAAGGCATTAAGTGTGAGTAAATATTTCAACTAAGGTTGTGATTGTTCTTTGTAGATTTCTGTGTGGGCTCCAATTATGCTTTACCTTTTGTTGAAGCTTTAGTCATTTACCCAATTAGCTCAAGTAAGACACTCTTCAGGTATAAAAATAAAATTTGTAGCCTTTTGATGGCAGCTGGTCCTTGGTGAGTCCCCCTGTTTCAGGTCCCTCCAACCAGAGTGGTAAGGGCATCTCCCAACCCCTGAAACGTTATGCTCAATTAGGAGGCTCCCTCCCCTTCCCTGGCTTTTCTGTGTTCCACACCCCAGCTTGTCCCTAAGCATCACTCACCTTTGGCGGGGTCCTGGATTCTCTGCGTGAATTGGCCTGCTTCGGGGCTGTGGCCTTGGACGAGAGTGGGTCAAATATAAACCTGCAGGGCTCAAGCAGAGAAGCCCACCCTTTTGATGGTGGCTGGTCCTTGGTGAGTCCCCCTGTTTCAGATCCTTCGGACCAGAGTGGTAAGTGTTCCCCAGCCCAGCCTGGCCCACTGAACCACTAGGAGTTCCCCCAACCTGCTAAACGTTCTGCCAAATTAGGAGGCTCCCTCCCCCCAGGCTTCTCTGCTTTCCACACCCCTGCTTGTTCCTAAGCATCACTCCCCATTCGGGGGGTCCTGGGTTCCCCAAGTGAACTCGACCTGCTTCGGGGCTGAGACCCTGGACTAGAGAGGATTAAGTACAAAGCTGCAGGAATTGTTTTGGTCCACAGAGGGGACAAGCCCTCCCTGTTACAGCAGAGTGACCCTCATCCAGATCCACTCAGACAAAGCAAGTTACCATTATCGACTACTGGTTGATCCACCTGGAGAGGAAGAGATGGGCAGGCTCCAATCCAAAACTTCCTCTAACAACCTGAAAAGCAACATAACAACACCAGAAACCAGCAATTATGCAACAAGAGGATCTGAGCAACCTAATACAGAAGAAGTAGAAGAAATCGACATTAAACATACCTTTATGAAAGTGCTAGAGACCATTAAAGAAGAGGTGAAAAATTCCTTTAAAGAAAGAGATGAGAGGACTAACAAAAAGTTAGAAGAAATGAATAAATACATCAAAGATACCCTAGAAAGCCAAGAAAAACAAACAGGTAAAGGAAACAGTTCAAGACCTCAAAACTGAAATTGAGGCAATATAGAAAACACAAACCAAGAGATGGCTGGATATGGAAAAGTTGGATAAACGAACAGGAACTCCAGAAGCAAGTATAAACAACAGAATAAAAGAGATGGAAGAAAGAATCTCAGACACTGAAGATACGATACAAAAAATAAATTCATCGATTGAAGAAAACAACAAATCCTGCAAATTCGTAAAACAAAACATCCAGGAAATCTGGGACAACTTGAAAAGACCAAACCTAAGAATAATAGGGGTAGAAGAAGGAGAAGAATTCCAGTTAAAAGGCACAGAAAATATAATCAACAAAATTATAGAAGAAAATTTTCCAAACCTAAAGAAGGATATTCCTATGAAGGTTCAAGAAGCAAACAGAACACTGAATAGACAGGATCAAAAAAAATCCCCTTGCCATATAATAATCAAAACAAAAAACATACAGAATAAAGAAAGAATATTAAGAGCAGCAAAGGAAAAAGGTCAAGTAACATATAAAGGTAAACCTATCAGAATTACAACCGACTTCTCAATGGAAACCATGGAAGCCAGAAAGTCTTGGATGGAGGTGCTGCAGACACTAAGAGACCATGGATGCACGCCCAGACTATTATACCCAGCAAAGCTTTCTTTCGCCATCAATGGAGAAAACAAGATATTACAGGATAAAAGCAAATTTAAGCAATACATAACCACAAACGCAGCCTTACAGAAAATACTGGAAGGTAAGCCACAACAAAAGGAAGCAAACACCACCCATAATAAC
>JAQHUG010000270.1:723441-763481 GCA_028555095.1 Dicrostonyx torquatus | reverse complement strand
CAGGGGGAGGGCAGTGGGGTAGTGGGGGAGCGGGAGGGCCGGGAACAAGGGGAGTAAATGTAAATTTTTCTTTTAACAATAAAAAAAAAAGAAACTTCAGTTTTAGGATCTCTGCACTGCTTCTGTGTTGTTGTGTAGGAAACCACACACACACAATACAAACGCATACACAGATACACAAACACACCTAAAACATATGCATTTATACAGAGATACACATACCAAACACAAACATACACAAAACATATTCACTTATATAGAGATACACACACAAAACACAAACACATACATGCATATGTACACAATCATAATGATCGAAATTACACAATATATATTCTAGATTTTGTCTTTAGCTTAAGATTACATATAGACTTAGATTTTATTTTCTTGGCTTCAAAAATCAAGCCAACAAAAAAGTTTTCCTGTGTAGGATTATAACATTTATTAAAAGTTTACCCTAGGATCTATTACTTGGTCACCTCTGAATGTTTTGTGTCCCTTTTATTAATGAGGATCTTGGTACCAGCAACTGGCTGCCAGAATGACTGACACAAATTTCACAGCTCACACCATACAAAAGGATGGAAGTGATGACCTCTTTATCAGTGGTGCCTCTTTCTGATTTGTCCCCCAAATCTGACCTTTACATACCACACACGCTAGACATATCACCACCCAGGTTACTCTAAACCTAAAATGCCTAATTTGTGTTTAAGACTTCATAGTCTTTAATGTTAAATTATTATTCTCTGCAGAGGGAGTAATCATAATATACATAAGTTATTTTTCATTGTGCACACTTCAGAGCAGCCTTTTAGAGAAGACAGAGCCAAGACTACTGTTACCTGAAGGACAGAGTAGAAATAATCTTACCAATGAGATTATCAGAAACGTAGATTTATGTATTAATGTGTGATGGATTAATCCCTCACAGACTTAGTCATGTGCAAATACTTTATAGTTCAGATAAGATGTGCCTGTTTGTGCACAGCTGAACCTTAAGGCTCTCAAGAGGAAAAATCACAGATTATTCATGGAACACCAAACTGCTGTTCTTCTTTATTGTGTATCTGATGTGAAGCTGAATTCTTAAAAGAAAACTAACTAACAAAGAAGAAGAGGAAGAAGGAGGAGGAGGAGGACGAGAAGGAGAAGAAAGAAGAAGAAGAAGGAGGAGAAGGAGGAGGAGGAGGAGGAGGAAGAAAAGAAATGCAGCAATGAGAATTCTAGGATAAGGTCTTGTTCTCAGGGATGCTGTCAGCTGGAACCTCAGAGTTCTGAGGGGATTGGAAAGGACAGTTTTAGAAAGTGAACTAGAGGTGATACCAACTTCAGTGCCCAAACCATTTCTTCCTTCTCTTTATTTGAGCATTTCATACAGGAAAACACCGTCTTTACATCATGTATAATTCTTTTCTCTTATTTCTCCAACTCCTCCCTTGTCCCCATCCCATCTTCATGACCATTTCTACAGTTCACACACACACACACACACACACACACACACACACACACACACACACACCCCACTTAGTTTTGCCCTTATTTGCAAGTATTTAGGGCTGACCACATAGGTCATCCAGGAAATAAGATCTTTTTCCCGCCATCAGTTTTGCAGTTCCTAGGGAAGTGTGCCTTTGAGAAAATGAATGATTTGGTTACACTGCTGTCTAAGTGACTCTGTCAGGCACACTGAGAATCCTTCCCTCTATCAGTTGTCGCTAACACTCAACTCTGGTTTAGCTATTTAAATTTTGTAAGGCAGCTTTGATTGCGCATGATTTGTTTTCTTCTGTTTCTCTTCACTCTTCTTTGTTTCAGACTTGGAAAAAAATTAATCGTTTCCCAAGTATTAGTAAATGACTGTATAAGAATGAAAACTCCTCTAAGTTCAACACTGGGTTTTCTGAGATGGCGTCATATTTTAATTTATAGTACATTATGTTTTCCTCAAGTAAACTTTATAAAGTTAGCTTTATTTAACCAGTTTACTCTCTGGATAAGTGCCCTGGCTACCATAAGTCTTCTTGTGTTGTAGCTATTGTTGGAAGTTTTTTGTATATGGTATAAACACAGTGTGTGAATTGACTTAACAACTTCTCTTGTAAAAACCAGGACAACATATCAGTCCTCTCTTTGTAACCTTCTCACTTATGAGCTTTCTCATACTCAGAAAGATCTCAGGAATGGAAAAAAATAAACAAACAGAAAACTTTGAGGTGCCTAGTAATAATAGTTTCAGAAACAAATGTTCTATTTTACTGGAATTCATCTTTCTTGTCTAGAAATGAGCATACTAGATTACATTGACTCCTCCTCATGATGTTTAAATAGAGGTCAACAAAGTACCTTTTTCATTAAGTATCAGTATGTTACTTTGTGTTGCATTTATTTCTTTAATTATTTTACAGATATTTTATTGTATATAGAAAAAATGAGCTTATAGGGATTAAATACATTGCTCAATGTACTAAAACTGATCATCAGATGCTTTTCCCCACGTCCACTGATCAAGAATTTGCCTTCCTCCATCTCGGATCTGTTGTCTCTGGGTCATGAGGAGGACAAGGCTGGACAATGATCTACACATGCTGGCATTTCCTCTCAGATGGAGAAAAAGGGATGTCTGCATAGAGCTAACCCATTCACTGAACACAATAGCACTTACTCAAATAACTGGAAGGCATTGCTTTAAATGCAGTCCTGCAAACCTGCAATTCGTGCATTCCTATTTCCTAATGCTCTAAAAGTACATCATTGTGTGACAGATAAAGTACTACTTATGATATCTGTCCCTCCTACTTTCCTACTTACCTTTCTCTTGATTGTTGTGTGTTTTATGTAAACAGATTTAGTTTTTGTTTTTGCATTGGAAGTCTTAAGCTTCTTCCTCAGTTAGGTTTCTCTTTTGATGAGTCTCCTTTATAACAATAGGCCATATTGAGACACCACCCACACCCTAAGGTAGAGAGTACTAGCCATTCATGGATAGATTACAAGCACATGTAGGTTGGAAGAAAGCCAGCGATGTTGGTTGGGCACATGTGTAGCTATATTTCCACTGGCCTGTTTTTGTTCAGCTTTTATCTCATTTGAATTCTCCATGGGGGCATAACAAGAGGCACTCCACCCCAACACTTAGTTTGCCATGTCCGTCCATCTCAAGTGCTTTTTTGTATTCCAATGACCACAGAAGGAGTTAGAACTGCAAGATCTCATTCAGAATCAAGAATATAAACACTCTCTTGATAGGAAGAGCCATAAGACACAGAGACATAAACATGAATGACTTTCTCAATTTTACTTTTTAAAGATTTCAATTTTTTCTGAAGTTTCTGTAAGGGTATATATCTGTAATGAGTATGTGCAAGTAAATGTGGGTTCCCATGTAGGAGAGAAACAGGTGTTGGGTCCCTGGAGCTAGAGGTATGAGATGTTGTGAACAACCTCACGTGGGTGAAAGGAACTGAACTTCAGTCCTATGAAAGAATAGTAAGGCTTCACCACCAAGCTGTTCAGTCCAGGAACTGAAGCCATGAGAAGAAGAGATTAATGCAGGTTCCTTCATTCCCTATTTCCCTTTTAACATCATTTTCTTAGTAACAGCTGTGAAGCTGTCACTAACTCACTATTTGCATGTACAAATAGGGCAGCATTTTGTCTTTGACTTTATTTTTTTCTTCGTTATATAATCAGTACACACAATCCATTTTTCATATATGTTACAAGGTCACTGTTGTTTATATTAGGACATGATTGAATTATTCCTGATAAGGAATAAGAGGGCAGCATTACTAACACCAACTGAAATAAATACACTTAGTTTTTCTTGCTATTAATATAAGCCAACATAAACGGGAAGAAATACGCTCAGAGAATTATAAATGGAAGTTGTGTAAATATTATGTGTGTATTAGTAATGAACTTCTCCAAGCATAGTGTTCCTAACTCAGTGATGGTTTATGACAGAAACCTGTTGTCACCTTTTATTGAAGCATCAACTATTTTGTCCAAGATCACATAGCTAAGGCAAGTTTAAAATATGCATTTTTCTTTTTTCTTTATATTTAAAATAGATTCTTTGCTCCTACAATACATAAATGACCACAGTTTCTCCCAGTCCCCTCTTCTCTGCTTCCCATCACCATCTCTTCTCTCTCTCTCATATCCATTCCCCCTCCTCTTCTTTGACACTTCAGAAAATATCAGGCTCCCGAGAGAAAACAACCAAACACAACAAAGCAAGATACAATAAGAAAGGGCAAAAGCCCTTATATCTAGGCTGGACAAGGCAACCCAAAAAGAAGAAAACAGTTCCAAGAGCTGGCAAAAAGGTCAGAAAAATGCACACATCTGCATATATGTTATGACGGTTAGCTTGGTATTTTTGTAGAAAATACACCTTTAAATATGAAGTCACTGTAACTTTCCCTGAAGAGCCCTGTTACGACATTTGAAGAAATGAAGAGGCATGCTAGGATACAGAGACATGTGGTAAATGATCAAGTGTTGCTATTTTAATCTCATTAGAATAGCACAACAAAATTTTGTAGACTGGGGAGGTAATGTAAACCATGTCCACCTAGCCCTCAAAGCTAGACTACCATTTTCAGATTCTCCTTGATTCAGTGTTTGGGGAAAACATTTCCTGTCCTGGTGATTTGGTGATGGTGCCTTCACACCGAGTGTTTGATATTTATAATTATAAAGAGAGAAAGAGAAAAAGAGTACCTCAAAGCCTTATTATAGTCTCATTGTTCTATTACCAAATAAAAAGTTAAAAACCTAATTAGACAGTCAGACATTGACACAGGAAGTTTTGGAGATAGAGTTCAGTCCCCTAGGACTAGATAAGATGACAAACAAATTATAAAAAAGATTGAATTAGGCTTTACAAGGTGTTTTGACCTGTGAGACTTTAGTCCTCCTTTATTCAGATCATACCATTCTCTGCACACATATCAAATGGCTCTTAACTTTGTGCTTTTCATCTCAATTTTTTTTATTGATTTTTATTAAGCTCTACATTTTTCTCTGCTCCCTGCTTCTTCCCTTCTCCTGAAGGTTCCCATGCTCCCAATTTACTCAGGAGATCTTGTCTTTTTCTACTTCACATGTAGATTAGATCTATATATGTCTCTCTTAGGGTTTAGGTTCTCTGGGATTGTGATTTGTGGGCTGGTTTTCTTTGCTTTATGTTTAAAAACCACCTATGAATGAGTACATGTGATAATTGTCTTTCTGTGTCTGGGTTACCTCACTCAAAAAAATGCTTTCTAGCTCCATCCATTTTCCAGTAAACTTCAAAATGTCATTATTTTTTTTCTCTGTGTAGTACTCCATTGTGTAAATGTACCACATTTTCCTTATCCATTCTTCGGTTGAGGGGCATTTAGGTTGTTTCCAGGTTCTGGCTATGACAAACAATGCTTCTGTGAACATAGTTGAACACATGTCCTTGTGGTATAATTGAGAATCCTTTGGATATATACCCAAAAGTGATATTGCTGGGTCTTAAGGAAGGCTGTTTCCTAATTTTCTGAGAAATCGCCACACTGACATCCAAAGGGGTTGTACCAGCTTGCATTCCCACCAGCCATGCAGAAGTGTTCCCTTTTCATCACAACCTCTCCAGCATAAGTTGTCATCAGTGTTTTTGATCTTGGCCATTCTTACAGGTGTAAGATGGAATCTCAGAGATATTTTGATTTGCATTTCTCTGATGACTAAGAATGCTGAACATTTCCTTAAAGTGTCTTTCAGCAATTTTAGATTCTTCTGTTGAGAGTTCTCTGTTTATGTCTGTACTCCATTTTTTTTATTGGATTATGTGATATTTTGGTGTCCAATTTCTTGAATTTTTTGTATATTTTGGATATATACGTCTGTCTGATGTGGGGTTAGTGAAGTTTTTTTTCCATGCTGTAGGCTGACGTTTTATCTTGTTGACCGTGTCCTTTGCTTTATAGAAGCTTTTCCATTTCAGGAGGTCCCGGTTATTAATTGTTTCTCTCAGTGTCTGTGCTGCTGGGTTTCTATTTAGGAAGTGGTCTCCTGTGCCAGTGCGTTCAAGTGTACTCCCACTTTCTCTTCTATAAGGTTCAGTGTGACTGGCTTTATGTTGAGGTCTTTGATCCATTTGGACTTGAGTTTTGTGCATGGTGATAGATATGGGAATATTTTCATTCTTCTTCATGTTGATATCCAGTTATGCCAGCACCATTTGTTAAATATGCTTTCTTTTTTCCATTTGATAGTTATGCTTCTTTATCAAAAAACAAGTACTTGAAGGAGTGTGGATTAATATCCGAGTCTTCTGTTCAGTTCCGTTTTTCCTCCTGTCTGTTCTTATGCCAGTACCAGGCTGTTTTTAGTACTGTAGCTCTGTAGTAAAGTTTGAAGGCAGGGATTGTGGTGCCTCCAGCAGTTCTTTTATTGGACAGGATTGTTTTGGCTATCCTGTGTCTTTTGTTTTTCCATATGAATTTGAGTACTGTTCTTTTGAGGTCTGTGGAGAATTTTGCTGGGATTTTGATGGGCATTGCATTGAGTCTGTAGATTGCACTTTCTGGTGTTTTCTTCAATTTCTTTCTTTAAAGATTTAAAGTTCTTGACTTCAAAGATTTCTCTTAGTTGAATTTTAAATTCAACTAGCAGGCTATATCCCCTTTCTTTCATTCTTTTTTCTTGAAGAACAAGTATGTGGAGTATAGTGTTTTCTCAAATGTACTGCTTTTCCTCTCTGTTACAGGCCCAACAGCTCACTGAACTGGAACAGAGGTTAGCTGTCGCCAAAAATGAACTTGAGAAAGCAGCTCTCGACAGGGTAAGTTGCCATCCAGGAGCCATCACAACTCAGCTTTCAGGCACACAGTGTGCTTGCTGCTGCCTGCGGCCATCCAGTGCAATTCTAGACACTGCACAAAAGCTGGTCCTCAAACTCCTGAGTTTGTGATGGCTTCCTTGCATTCATTTTTCTGCCAAAGCCAATTTAGGGAACTCTGCAGGTTTGTGACTCTATTTTTCATTTGTCTTACTGGCATATTTATTCCATAACACCATGTATAAACATGGAAGTCATACTGTTCTGTGATAACTCTGGATGTAAAATGGAAGTAACCATGAGTTGTTAAAAATGTATCTTAAATGCCTGTGCCTTAGCATTGTTCCTTTCGTCAAGAGCTTGGAAATTTGCACAAGGATATTACATGTTTCAATAATCTAAAACATAGGGCTTTATAAATATTACATAGCTATACTTTGGAATATCATTCCAAACATAAAAATTACAAATAAAATAAATTTTGTCTATAAGTAATAATTGTTCAAACACATGAAATCTATTAATTATTTATAGAGGTAGAATAAGTGAAAGAACAAATATTAAAATTATGGATTTAATTGTTTTCTGAGAAATTTAGTGGAGATAGCTGCAAAGTATACTTGCATGTATGTGCTTCACCCTCCACTCATTGAATGGATGCAAAGTAATAGTCTGTGCTAGTACTGAATACATAAATATCTCATGTATGTTAAGCATGCAATATATATGTAGACATTGGGTACATGCCACCTGCATATTTGTTTGTCTGTCTGTAATGCATTATACAGCTGGTTAAGTAGTTATTCAATTCAGACTGCTGCTAATCTTGTACATACTATTATTTTCTACATAGTCATTTGGCTAAACTTAAAGTGTTCTGCCTTCTGCCAAGAACTTTCTCTACTGGTGATCACAATTTAGTAATAATTTTATAGATAATATTGAACAGGGACAGCAGTGCGTTTGGGAACTTTCATTATACGAACTCAGAGAATCTGTAAAGAAATGAGGCTGCCCCTTGGTTACCATAACTTCACTGTGGGCATTTCACTGTGGAACAGATAGGAGAGAGACCATGTGGGTTTGGTTCCCTTTGAATATCTTGAGGTTTTACACTGTAGGAAACCTGATACTGTATGGATACTTTGATACTGTGCCATACACTTTGCACTGTGTGGTAAGTTTAAGCCCAGGCTAAAATTTTACTGCTTAGAAATGTGACTCTTTCTCTCTAAGGCATATATCTTTGTTCTGTTATGATCCAAACATCTTCACAGCTGACAGACAGAGTATGTAGACTGTATTCCAATGGAGAAATTAGGAAGAACGTATCCTGAATGTTAATGATGTTCCTTTGTAAGATTTGGGGCTCTGAGACAAATTAAATACTCAGAAAAGTAGATATCTCACCCACCTTAGTCCTTTGGAATTACCATTTATTAATTATCCAAGTTATTAACATTTAATAGTTCAGGGCAGCCTGGCTTTGGGGTAGAATAGAATGGGCATAATTTATTTTACCAAAAATTAGCTTCATAAAAAATTTAATTTCAAGGTTTTTCCAGTGATGTTCACCTCATCTCTTCCACCTTCTGCTCTCTCAATTTTTACAAAGGACACAGGGCTTTTGTAGATTTAGTGGGATGAGAAACCCAAGAGGAACATACAATCATAAATTTTCCTAGATCACATTTGAAAAAAAATTCTCATCTTTGCTGCCACTGTCCCTGAAAACCATATTAAATCCTAAGAAGACATTGAGTCTTCAAAATCCTGAGGCAAGCTCCCAACATCTAAGACTATCATTTCTGGCCATTGAATTATTCTTTCTAAAATATTCTTCTTGGTCTGATATAATATAATTACTTAAGTGATAATGGTTACTGGATTTTAAAATAGCTATTGTGAGATGTTATGTCAGAAACACAGGAAGGAAGATGTTAAAAACAGCATGAAGAAGAATACGAATTGTTCCCTACACCCCTTTAATGGTTAAAGACAGAGAGCTGATTATATTAACCTGGAGGTTTCCTGATGAAGTCAGGGCCTCTGCGTACATACATGTGACACTGAATTTAAGGCAGAATTCAATATGTGTGTACTGTCTTTGACAATATTTCTGTGCATTTAAAACCATCACTCATGGCTGGTCATTACTTTTAGAATCTGAGTTGAATTATTGCTCTGACGTAGAGATTGATGTACCTAATCTGCTAGATGTATGGTGTGAACAGTACGAAAGAAAAAGAATCACGCAAACAGGAAATAATGTTGCTTTCTGTGGGTTCTCAGTATCGAAACCTTCCATTTTAGATTTTCATCTCTATATTCATAGCCATCTCATACTGATCATTCAGTCATCAATGTCAAAAACCATATAATCTTTCATATCAAAAGTCCAAAGGCCAATTGCCATCTTTCATTTTAAGATTGATTTTTATTTTAAAATTATGTGTATAGGTGTGGTGGGTATTTTACATATAAAATTTTACATATGTCCTACCAAAAGACAGAAGAGAGGGTTGGATGTGCTGATGCTGGGAACCAAGCTCCAGTCCTGTATGGGAATACTATATACACTTAACTGTTGAGTCATATCTCCAGTCTCAAAACTGTCAAAAGGTGCCACAGAAATCCCCTGTGTGGGGTACTCTCTTTTCAAATAGATCTACAGTGTTCCCCTAAGAACCTTCCTGTAGTGATTTTAGCCTAAATGTCCCTTCATATTGTCCTCATGTAGAGTGTGCAATCACACCTTAACTGTACCAATAATTTTATTAGCCATATGCAGTTTATTGGTATCTGTCCCATGCCTCCCACTTTACACTCAAATGTGTTTTCCTCATGAACTATTTACATGTCACATCCTTCTGCTCCAGTTTCTGCTTTGAAGACCTATTATAAACCTCACTAAGCACAACGAACAACATCCCACCCACAGCCTGATTGTTATGCCCTCTTGAAATATTCTCCATCAAACCAGTCAGTCCACTGCTTTTTAATACATCACTATGTTCATTTCATTGTCAGAGAATTTGCCAGGATGTAGCACATGTAACCTCTTAACCCATGTCTGATACAATCTTTCTCACCCTCTGAGGCCTCCTGAGCCACGGTTCATGGTCCTCATTTCTGCTGGGATACTGATCCTTCATACCCCCACCAGAATCACCTACCAAATACTGCTTCTAGTTTCTTATAATAATCTTACCTGACATTTCCAACTGTTCCATACCCTCTTGTAAGCCAATGACATACTGACAGCATAATCAGGTCTACAGCAGCAAGAGACCCATATCTTGTCATTAGTTTTCTGCGTTAGTTATTTTTCTCAACAATGCCATCAAATATCAGGTGAAAAACTGCTTAAAGACAAAAGGATTTAGTCTAGTTCATGGTTCATAGAGTTGCATGGGTATCCAAACTGTTGACAATGTGAAATGACACCATGGATACCAATATATCATCAATATCAGAATGACAATGCCTGAGACACTCCTGGGTCATTCTTGGAGGGAATACATGGTAGCAGGAATAGCTCTCAGATGCAGCGGCATTAGCTTGAGATGCTTGATCAAATTAGGTAGCAGAAAGAGATGAAGCAAGTGGGAAGAGAAAAAGGAGTGAGAAAGAGAAAAAGGAGTGAGAAGGAGAGAGAGCAAGAGACAAATCAGAGATCAAAAATCAGTTCAGAAGTATGCTCATGCTATTTCGTTTAAGGCATGTCGCCCAGTGTTCCACAGTCTTAACTGTGCCACCCGCTGGGCAGAAGGTGTTCAAGTAGAAAAGCTACTGTAGGCATCATATTAAAGCAGAACAAGAAATTTCATTTGAAAACCTGTCTGTATTTGTAAGGGGTGAGTGTATTGTAAGACCAACTCAGGGAATGGTAACAAGAACCATAGGTAAAAATATTATTCTTCCCCTTGCTCTCAGGAATCTCAGATGAAAGCAATGAAAGAGACTGTACAACTCTGCTTGACATCAGTTTTCCGTGATCAGCAGCCTCCTCTCAGTCTCATCCCATCAAATCCATCACAGACGTTGCATCTGCCCAGAACAATTGCTCCCAAGATTCCAGATTCAAGGACTAAAAGCAAGGTACATTTTTTTCCATGTGTTAGGAATGATGACTAGTAAGGTATAACCTTTAACCTTCGTTGTGTATACTCAACATACTGGACCCATGTAGGATAGCCAGTTCACTGAATGGTTATTAGGCAGCTCTCAGTAGAAAGTAGCTCAGTCTGCAGTTCCCATGACCACACAGAGAATGCTGTCAGAAAGCAATGTTTTATCATCAAAGAGCTTGTTTTATAAGCGAGAACTTTTAATTGTTTTCATTATAACAACAATAAAAATAGAAAAACAATGAGATATTAGTAATTTTAAAACAAGTATTTGCATTACATTCTCATAAACAACACAAATAAGAACCTTCTTTGGAGGCTTAAGCTACATCATCACAGAACACATGCATTAAAAGTAAGTATATCACATTCAGTCCATCATAATCATTTTATAGTATGTAAAAAAATTGTAACATGAAGGAGCCCACCACATAGCTTGTCAGTTAGATCATTTTGCATTGGCTTCCATTTGCTTTTTAAAAAATTCTATCTTAAGGAATTTTAATGTGCCTCCATGTTTCAAAGCAACTGCTTTGAAAGTTGTCTTTAAAAACTTTCCAACGATTGATTCCATCAGAGGTTCAGTGTCTTCCTCCCCATTTCAGTTTGGTCTACACAGAAACATCTTGGTGGGGTCTATATGTAAATAAATTCAGACGCCTGAAAGAGCTTTTGGAGAAAGTTTTCAATCAGGCTGTGCTCTTGAAGGAGCATCCTCCCTCATCATGTGTGATTAGGATATATGCTTTGCACAGCAGCCTGATTTAGACATGCAAGGCTGTACAGGTAAGGTCTAAGAAGACTATAGCAACAGGGATACAGCATGAGCACTCTGTTGTACTACTGATGAGCCTAATTCCTGTTTATTTCTTACTCTCCTTATTCTATCATTTCTACTTGTGATTGTGGGCATAAAAGATTTAGTAGTTTATGTAAGCTCGTCATATATTAACATATATATCTTGTAAAAAATTCATGAAATTGCATTTCCAATGTTTTCTTCTATTACCTTTGCTCTTATTGTGTGTTGAAGAATATTTATAATTTCAAAGTAAATGTTTTCCATACATTTTTCCTGTTCTACTCGTGAAAATTCTAGGTTCAAAATATTGGATTATTTATATCCCAAACAATACATGTACATGAAACTGTACTGTTCTATGTTCATCAGCAAGTTTCTTAAAATGGCCAAATTCCATACAATGCAATACTGATGAATAAGCCACGGCCTCTTTCCTCTAGTGTTATGTCTGGAGCAGACACAAATGACATCTAAAACTGATGGCTTCCAGCCAAATAGCCCTCCAATCTGGGAGCATGTGACTTTTGTCTCTAACTCAAACTATATTGCTTAAGTGAATTTTTAGAACTAAGCTCTTTATGACTTGGGATATATTGAGGAAATTACTAAGGGTTACTTTTACTTTTTTCTAAGACTAAATGTATTTTCTGTCATTGAAATTAATAAATATTTATTATCTGTCATGGTTTATCACAGAATAAGCAAGGAGGATTTAGCCAAGCAGCATTCAGATTGCTTATTTTTCAAAAACCAATAATAAAAATTCAATTGTTTAAGATGAGTTTCAATAAATCCAGAGTAATGTAATATGCAGTATTGTGTTTTAGAGATTAGCATTAAAAGCTTGTCTAATGTTTATGTTTCATCTGCATTCTTCATCTTTTTAATAGTGGCAGAAATTGTGTTTTATCTGTGCTCAGGGCATAATCTCTATCCAGGCCCCAGCAGATGATATTGTTCTTAGTCCTGAATCATATAACATGGTGTAGTGTATATAAGAAAATCAAGCCCATCAGTCTTGAATGACTCTTTCTTTATAAGAGAAAAGTAACATGTTTTGTGTATGAAGGTAGAGATTGAGCACAGGACCGTGCAAAACCTAGGCTAATGTTCTTCAATCAATCAACAGTCTCAGTCCACACATAGTTTGTTTGTTGTTTATTTGTTTGAGGCAAGCTTCACTACCTGGCCCTGGCTGGCTGAAAATCTCCACATAGAGCAGGTTGGCCTTGGATCCACAGAAATCTGCCAGTCTTTTCCTCTTGAATACTAGAATTACAGGCTTTGGCCACACGTAATTTTTAACTGGACTGGTTAACTCTTAGCGAGAGTTTGTTGTAGCCCATGAGGTTGTATGCCTGACGTAGGTACCTTAGAGTCACTCTGCTCTGTCACTTTGGAATCCTATTCTCTCAAAGTGTCTGAAACATCTACGAACACTTAAAATAAGGTTCTATTTTCCATTCTGCTCCATCAATTTTCATTGAAAAACAGTGTACAAAATGATGTGCTTTGTTTTGATGTTTCCATACATATAGGTCTTTGTATATTGTTAAATATACACAATATAACCTTTTCTCCTTTCCTCCTCCTGGTAGTATTGCTTCTCCATATAGCCTTTCCCCATTTATCTCTATATTTATAACTATATCTATATATCTGTATCATTATCTATCTAGCTGTCTGTTATCTATCAACACCAATATATTTTCTATAAGACATCTATCTATCTATCTATCTATCTATCTATCTAATCTATCATATAATACTCCATCATTATCTATACAATATTTAAGAGGACAATGTGCTATTTTTTCTGACTGGGTCTGGATTATTTTGTTCAACACAACACATTTTTCTAATGATAATATAAACCTGCTTTTTGTGTCTCCGTGACCCTCATTGTGTTTAGGTACCACATATTCTTTTGATGTTCATCTGTTAATTGGCATTTTATATCCTGATTACGGTGATTAGTTCTATAATTGGATGTGATGCTAATGCATCCCTGTAGTATGTAGACATCATGCATGCATCTCTATGGTATTCAGACACAGAGTACTTGGGGGGTATACCAGGAGAGTTGTGCTGGCTTCAACTTCTTGAGGAATTTTTATTCCTATCTTTTTCCGTTGGCTGCATATATTATATTCCCACCAGTAAGGAATAAATGCTCTTTCTTCATATTCTTACCAGTATTCGTTGTTTAAGTCCTAGATTATAGCTGTTCTGACCAAGATGGACTTTCTATGCAAAACCTTTAAAATATTTTATACATGTGTATCTCTTTCTTTTCTGTTTGATTCATCTGTTTGTTTATTTTTGAGGATTAATTTGTTGAATTCTTTACTTATTCTAGATTTTAATCCAGTGTTAAATAGATACCTATCCGGGACTTTCTCTCATCCTGTCAGCTATCTCATCGCCCTGCTAATTGCTTTCTTTGCTGACCAGAAACACTTCTGTTTCATTCAGTCTTATTTGTCAGTTACTGACTTTATTTTCTGGACTGTTTGGAGGTCCTTTTCAGATCGTCTTGTCAAGATTCTGTCTTGAAATGTTTTCCCATTACTGTTCTGTTTGGATGACTTTGTAAAGGATGAGAGAAGGGATCTAGCCTCATTCCTGTTTATGCTAATATCCGTTTTTCTCAGCGCAACGTTTGAAATGGCTGATTTTTCTCTAATGTGTGATTTTTGATAACTTTATTGGAAACAAACTGCTTGTAACTGTATGGATTTATTTTCAGGACTTCTGTTCTCTTCCACTGTTTTGGTGCCAGTGCTGTGCTGATTTTGTTACTATAGTTCTGTATAACAGTTTGAATAAGGTCTTGTTTTATCTTCAGTATTTTTTCTTTTACTCAGTATTGTGTGAGCTATTTGGAATTACCTACCCTTGTATGTTAATTGGAGCATTTTCCCCTAGTTTTGACATCAAGTTCTCATCAGGGTTGCCTTCGACCCATCAGTCACTTTCAGTTTCAGAAACAGTATTAGTTCTGCTGGTCCCCGACAATGGGAGCACTCTGCGTCCTCCAGTGCCCTCCTCCATTCTTTCTTCAGTGTTTCAGTTCCCATTTGAGAGTTCTTCCCTCTTGGCTATATCTATGCCTTGCCATTTTATTTTTCTCTTGAAAATTTTATGGATGTGATTTTCTTCCCAATTTCCTTCTTAGCCTTTGAAATCTTCCTCAGTAGTTTTTTTGGGGCTATCTATGAAATTTGTGAGACATATCTAAAATACCCTTTTAAGCCTGTATAAATAAAAAGACAAAAATAGCTCAATGGTAACAGTTGATATTACTTTATTCCACATAGAAGGCTCACGATGTAAGCCTTCTGTTTCTATCCAAGTGCATTAGTATGTGTGTGCTGTATGTGCATACATTGTGTACATGTGTTATATATGTTTACATATTTTAAAGTCAAGTGGTCATTACACTACTACAGGCTTGTAAGTTTTCTGGAGAAAATTTGTAAAAAATTCAAATATTTTCTCCTCATTTTGTACTTATCTCCTTTGCTACTGTAGCATGCCTGCTCTGTGAGCCATCAGTACCATAGCTCATGTCTGCTCTATAATGTTCCTGTCACCTGTACTTCGCAAGCCTGCTCTGTGAGCCATGCCAGCTCTACAATGTTCCTGTCGCCTGTACTGTAGCATGCCTATTCTACCATGATCCTCACATCTGTCTTTCTTCCAAGCAGATACAGTTATATTTTCTTGTTTTCTATTATTGCATTCTCCACCGTTGTTAATATGATTCTCTCTGATGTGAGAGCTTTGTTTTACCTTCTCAGGAGGATGTTTCTATGGCACCCCTGCTGTGACAGCAGAGGTCTAGATGCTCCCACCATGGTCTATCTTGTCCTCAGGAAGGTGATTAAGTTTATCTTCTTGACCAGCCTGGCATGTTGTTTTCAGAGAATTAACTTGAAATGGATTTTAATGTGTGTCCATTTTCTTACTTGACAAAGAAAATATGATTCATCCAACTAGATTGCCTTCTACACATATATGACGTGTGCTAGACTCTCCAGATAGCATTTGTAGGTGCATGGATCCGCATAAGGCAGATGACCAAGTCTTGTATGGTTTTAATTTTTAAATTTAATTTTGGTGTTTAGAATCCCATGATCAAAATGGCTTTCATTAAAGAAAAAGATTAAGGATACTATTGGTTCCAAATGTGTCTTGGAAAATGTATTTGTGATCTCTAACCATTTGTTTTGTAGATCATAAAGTTTGAATAGAAGGGCAAGTGCAAAAGTATAAACTAGAAAATACCATTTCCATTTTGTACAAAGTAAACAAACTGGAGTGAGAAGAAACAAACCATGGGAACTGATTTCTTTGTTCTTGTATCAAGTGATGACACCTTGACTAAGGGTATAAAATTGGCAACAGGACTCCAGGTTTGCTGACAAAGAGAACTGGTGTAAACTCACAGTTCAATGTGTTGCTGACCTCTTGACTTCAGTGGAAAGTGTATAGAGGTGAGACCGAAGTGGCTCTCAGAGTTTGCATCCACAGATGGCATAAACCATAAACGAGGATTTTAAAGAAAAGTCAACTGGCACAGTTTCCATGTGCTACTAAACAGTAAAAATAGGTATTTTTAATAATATTAGGCCTTTCAAGTCTGTGTACAAAAACACAAGGAAAAGTCATGCCAAGTCTGTAAATCTGTTGTGAAAATATAGTGAAGAGATTCACCAGTTAGTAGTATGGATCCCTGGGAACATGGGCAACAGAATCCAGGAATAAAAGTGTGAACTAAAAAGCTCTGTGAGAGGTCTCTGCCATTAAGAGCATTCACTGCTCTTGAATTGAGTCTCCAGAAGCCATGCCAGAGAGCCCATAAGCAATTTTAGCTCCATGGAATCATACCTTCACACACGAGAAACATACACAAAAATAAAAATACAACAAATACCCAAACAATCAAGTTCTTAGCAAGAACCCAGTCATTTTTCAAAATAGCCATTAACTGTCCCCAAATAGTTCCTTAACTGTTCCACTGTGAGAACACAATGTATTGACTCACAAAAGGGCAACATTACTTTTAGCAGAACAGTGAAGCAAAACTAAAAAAATTTATTTACCATTCAGAGGTCATCATAGCAATGCTATAAACAAAAACAAATAAAAGAAACACACATATACTAGAACAGGAAAATGCTGAAATTTTGTTAAGGGGACCCATGTTTTAATCTACCCCAGATTATATAATTTTGTTGATCCTGGCCTTTCTGCATACAGCTCACTATCTTGGTCTCTGCCATATTTACATGGGCAAAAGTCATAGTCCTGACTTTTATAAAACATCATCCTTTATTGATTGTTTGGAAATTTCACATCATGCACTCTAATCCCACTCACCTCCACCCCTCACCCCTGCAGAATGCCCCCAAATTAATTAAAAACAAAATAAGCAATAAAATAAGAAGACCTTGTTCCTCCAGTTTTCCAACACCCCTTCATTTAGTGGCATCTGGTGGGAGCTGCAGTGTGTCAGGTAGTATATACCCCCTTGTCTAATCAACCCCAGCCACAAAATGCCCATTGCAATGAGTTATTTGTCTGGCTCAAGGCCTCTGGTTTCTGCTACACCATCATCACTGAGTCCTCATTGAAACTCTTCTCAAGTATCCTGTTGTTGCTCTGAGTCATGGAGATCTTGTGGTCATCAGTCCAAAGGACTCATGCACTACAGCAGGTCACAGATGAGGCAGCTGCGAGGGTGGGACAGCCCATGGTATGTGGAATGTGGGTCTAGGTGGTAGATCCCTGATCAGGTCAGTTGGGCCACTAGGACTAACTACCTCAGGCCCAGGGGCAGAGCTAGCTCTCCTCCTAGACCCATTTCAACAGGTCAGCTCTCCTATGCCTGTGGCAAGGGATGTGGCCATCTCTCCTGATTTCCAGGGTCAGCTCTCCCATGAGGAATGGTGGGAGAGTGTCTCCAGCTCTCCAGTAGGAGAGTATCAATGTAGTAACATTGTCAATGGAGGGGCAGGGCCAACTGTCTCAGGATAGTAAGAGTCAGGGATGGCACAAAAAGGCCCTTGGATTTCAACACGGACATGCTATTTTTTTTTATTGCCAAAGTCATTTATGCTCCAGGGATCTAAGCAGGAGTTTCTTGGAATCTGAATAAAAGCAGCATACTGCTTGGTACCCAAAGTCTTAGTGAACATGGGTTTTTAATTACCTTCCTATCTGCCAAAAGCCTTTGGCAAAGCAGTTCTTAAGAATAATCAGTACGGTGCACCTGCAAACATCATAGACCAAGTTTCTCACATTGGATTGTATTTTCAAATTACTGGGTGTTTCAAAAATTCCCAGTTTGACTATTAACACTCTAGATTCCAATGCAATCCAGGACAAACGTGAGTTTGGGAGTCATTTGAAATGCCTAACATATGGTCAAGACAGGAAGTCATTAAGATATGGCCTCTGGAATTAAAAACGGATTCAATGCCAACATAAGCATGCACCTTCTTCTACCCCACTGCTGATAGAAGAGATTTCTTATTTGACCCCCTCAAAGTGTTATGTCTTAGACATTTTTCTTTCTTTGTGATATGTTCAATAGCTAACCACTTAGTTATACCTCACATCTACTGTCTTTACATGCAGACATATGTAATACATCCACACTTATTGTGGGGATATAAATGAAGAAATAAATATACAAAAAACACAAAATGATATAAGAAACATGAGAAAATTTATTTATTATATTTTGATCATGTGAGGTCATAATGCCTTGCTTGATGACTGCTCCCAGAACTGTCCCTTCTCTGTCGATTAATATATATTGGTATGTATCACATGTTGCAATCAAAACCTGTATATTGAGATTCTGGGCATAGCTCAATGATAGAGAACATGCCTAGAATGTCCAAAACCATGTGTTTAGTTCACAGTACTGCAAAAAATGGTTATATAAATGCATACATTATATATAAATAAATAAATTATGTGCATACAATAAATTATAGAATATGTATTTGAAACAGGGGGTGTAAGGTGAGACCTCTGGGATGCCTTGTTTGCACACAGATGCAGAGGTGTGCTGTTCAGAGTGGTACACGTTTAAATCTTCATAAATATTCTTTCGTGGTAGAAAAGCTGAGGAAGGTATGGATCATGACCACTTGGGAATCTTGAAATATTTCAGAGAGTTTGTTAGCAACCAAAGCCTAGAAGCCATTTAATCCTTCTCAAATTAAATCGGAACAAAGCATTATTGGTGAGAATATTGCCTTCAGTGCTTCTCAGAAGTCAAGTAATATTCAGAGAAAATTCTTTGTTACCTTGTGCAAAGAAGACAGTGTCTCCTTTACTTCCTATTTCCACTAATATTGTATTCCTTTTCAGTTTGTTTATTATCTGATAATTTTATCCAGGTGTAAAATGTTTTAAGATCATATCCACTCTTTGTCCCTTTCAACTCTTCCTGGGCAGCACAAAAATGCATGCCTTCTTAATTCCATGCCTTCATTTAAATACATTATCTCATGTATAACTAATGCTGCCAATATGCACATAAATGTGGGTCAGTTACTAGAGCACAGACATCCTGCCAGTAGCCAGAATTCTAAAGAAAAAATGTGTTCCTTCAATTGCCTAGTGAGGGTTGAAGCCTTAGGAGCCCACACCCATCATCAGCTTGGTACCATACCAGCATTGACAAGGAAACCTGTCAGAATCTGCAGTTAAATTTTAGAAACTAAACACCAAGTGTCATGCTTAAGAGATCCACTCTGGAGTTTAGCAGACTAATTAAATAAGTTTTGCTGCAGTTTCTCAATGCACAGGCTTCTTGAGCAATTAGACCCAGACTGTGAAAATTCTTTGTGGATAAGCTTGTAGCACAAAACAATGCTCCTGATAAATCTGTGTGCACATGTGCTCATTTATCACAAGGAATCATGAGGACCTGCTTGTCGGAGTTTCTGTCCCGCCCAGTCCACAGCCAGCAAGTCCCAAAGAAAATTACACAGAGGTCTCCAAAAGTTATAAAGTGATTGGACCATTAACTCAGGCTTCTTATTAGCTCTTGTAGCTTATATTAACCCATTATTCTTATCTATGTTAGCCACAAGGCTCAGTACCTTTTTCAGCAGGGCAGGTCACACCCTGCTTCTTTGGTGATCTAGGCAGGACTCGGAAAAAGTTTCCTTCTTCCCAGCCATTTTCATCGTACCACCTCTACTTCCTGTCTGGTTGACATGACTGGCCAATCAGCGTTTATTTAAAACGTGATTGACAGAATAGAGACAATTCTCCCATACCATTAACTCCTCTTTAAAAAAAAAAGAAAGAAAGAAAAATATCCATAATCCATTTTTGAGAATGTGGGCACAGTATTCCAGGCTACTTCTGGCTGCTTGGGGGCACTGATAAGGTTATGTGGACCTAAAGAAAATTTAGAATTGTGATCAAGTCCTTGACTGGAGTATCCTGTGAGTCTTGATCATCTCAGGCAGCAGTCTTGAATCTGTTCTGGATGTAGAACTCAGACATCCAGGCTCATCTGTTCTTACCAGAGATTTCTCATGTGGTCTTCCTTAACCAAACCTGATTTTTGTTAGCTCAGAATGAACCCACAGCCTCTCATCTCCTGTGGAAACAAAAGCAAAATCTCTTCTCCAAAGTAACATACTTTTTGATTTCAATTTTGAAGTCAAGGTATTTTCAAAATACCTTCGTTGGGTTAATTCAGCAGCATTTATAAGCAAATATCTTTTAGCAGCTGTTCCTCCTTCCTCAGGACTCAAACAATTCAAAGAGAGCATAATAACATGCAGTATCCAGATTCTCTGTGTGTTTTCCATCTTTATGATGCTTTATTTTAAACTCTATTTTTTTATTTTTAATTTTTAACTTTTTGAGACAGGTTCTCTGTGTATCTTTATCATGGAACTCACTTTGTAAACCAAGCTGTCCTTGAACTCACAGAGATCCACTTGCCTCTGCCTCCCCAGTGCTGGGATTAAAGGTGTCCTCCACCACACCATGAATTCACAGAGGTCTGTCTGCCTCTGGCTCCCAAGCTTTGGGATTAAAGGCATGTGCTCCCACACCTTGAACTCACAGAGATCTGTGTGCCTCTGCCTCCCAGGCATTGGGATTAAAGGTGTGTACCACCACACCCAACTACTCTCTTTCTTTTTTTATTTTAAGGATTTTAACCTTTAGCCTGAATATATTTTTAACACACTGTAAACCATTTAGAGGTTTTCTTCATCTCTGAATCTCTCTTAACTGTATATCTCTCTTTTTCTGACCACATAAGTCATTAATTTACCAAGCAATGTGTATAGGATTATAGCCATGGCTTTGACAGCTGGATCCAGCCCATTCCTTAGCTTTCTGCGATTCCAGCCTCATGGCAAAGATACGGGCTGGAGCCATATTTATTGCCACAATTCTATGGCTTTTCAAGGTACTTGCCAGCAAGCAAGCTGCAACAGTGAGTCCACAAACAACACTCAAATGATCCTTAGTTGGGCCGCCTGCCTGAAAGAGTCAGAGTTTGCCCTGGCAGGATGGGTGGCATTTTAAAGTGGCGTGACTTTTTTCCTGCTGTGGCTGAAAACCAAAAAGCATGTGGTCAGCTTTTCATCAACACTATGTGTTTCGTGGCAGGACCTCTTAGCAAGGTTTTGCTGCTAAATATGAGTGAGGAAGCCTCTCTTAGATGAGAGTGCTTGCTTGCCTCTAGCAAGCAGAGAAGACCGAGAAATTGCTGCTACCAAGAAGTCATGCTTTACTCTATTCTTTTCTGCTGAGAATTACTTCCCAAGCTCTGTTAGGCTTTATGTGGATGCAGTTGTCCACGTGGGCAAAAAACCTGTTGTATGAGGAATGGGCCTGCTTTTTGTCCCAGTTGCATGGCTCCAGGCTGCCCAGCTAGCTTACACCCTAGATAACCACACAGAAATTGTATTAATTAAATTACTTCCTGGCCCATTATATCTAGCCTCTTCTTGACCAACTCTCATCCTTGATCACCCATTTCTATTAATCTGTGTTCACCACAAGGTTGTGCCTTACCAAGAAAGCTTCTAACCAGCGTCAGTCTCAGGCAGGAGAACCATAGCGTCTGCCACACTGACTTCTTCCCAGCATTCCGTCCTGTCTACTCTATCTGATTTCTGCCCTATCAAAAGGCCAAGGCAGTTTTCATTATTCAACCAATTAAAGCAATACCAATGCAGAAGGACCTGCTACACCAACCAGATATGTAGTATGGCAGTGTTTAGAAATATTGAGTCTATGACTGAGTTTCTGAGTCTAAGACAAAGCTACACAATACTAATTATCTGTGAGAAGTGGGTTTCTAAATTATTTCTCACTGATAAAATGAGATTAAATTCTTTTGTCTGGAAAAGCTATTATAAGAATTTATTGAGCATTATAGTTTCAGATGCATTTTTAGTTGTTTTTTGGGGGGATTGTTTAGTGTGCATTTGCATGTATGTGTATGTGTCTGTGATTCTCTCTGTGTGTCTGTGTGACTGCACATGTGTGTGTGTATCTGTGTGTGCTATGAAGTGAATATGGAAGTCTAAAGACAATATTCAGGAGTCCATTCTCTGCTTCTGCCACGGGTCCCAGGGATTGAACTCAGGCTGTGTACTTTCACTTTCACCATCTGAGGCACCTAGCCTGCCTCAGACTCATTTTCTGTAATAAATATTGTTATATGACAATCTTTGAAGAACTGTTCACCAAAGAAACTATTGTACATGTCCTGAGTGGAGCTCTACAGCTGCTATCTCAGTTACTTAGGAAGACTGAGGCAGGAGGATCTCAACTTCTGGACCTGCCTGGACTATATAACAAGTAAAAGGCCACCTGTTCAACTTAATGAGGACCTAACTCAAACTGAAATAAAATCAACAATAATTAAATGTTTTCTGAATCTACCACAGTAGTAAAATACTTGACTAGCAGAGGCAAAGCCTTGAAAACAGTAGAAATGAAGGAAAAGAAAACAAAAAAAATACTGAAAATTGTTTATTTTTGCTCAAAAGTAAATGGATTCTTGAACAAAACATGATTAGGGAATTTTCATGTTTATTGTCTTTCTTTGCACTGTTATTGGATTGAATTCTGCTGGGATGGTTACGAGTAGTACTTTAGCTTTTCATAAATCTATGGATTGTGTTTCCACCCATAGTTTTGAAGAATCACAGGTAACAGCATTGAGTTCTCTACAAGGCTGGCCCTGGGCTTTCCTATGACCTGTATGCCTATGTTTTGTCTTCCCTTCATGAAGGCAAAAATTATTTCAGAGCTAGCTAACATAGGAAAACATTTGTAATAGCCATATTCTAAGAGCAAATAATTCTTTTCTGGGATATTGTGGATTATCCTGTTTTAAAGGATAAAATATAAATATATAATTTCAAATTCATAACATTTTATGAATGTAGTGACAAAAGCTTGAATAAATATAATATATAAATAGAAAGATATTGCAATACAAAAATGTGATCCTATTCATCATAAGTAAATAGAATAAATCAGTCAGAAGTGGAAATTGCAATCTATTCGCAGTTGCTCAGATGTAAATTGAAAGTTCCCTATTCCCATTATCTTGGAGCATAAATAAGTAATTTATTTATGATTCTATCATGTAGCTAATCAAATTGCTTATAAAATCATGTTGATTAATCTCTGACTATACCCAGTCCATATGTCAAACATCTAAGAGACTAGTGTAAGCATAGTGGCTCTTAAGAGGAATAGTCTAGATATATACAAATAGTGAGGTGAACAAAACATAAACATAACTAAAAACTCATTCACCACACTATCCTGTATGTCTTCATCTCAAATGTCAGTGTAATTCCAGGATATAAAGTCGACCAGGATCACTGAAGAATGTAATCAGATAGGTCAAAAATGTCCCAGACTGTCATCTTTTGGAAGGAAATGTTCCTTTTCTGGCTTCTGGGACTCATACTTTCTTGTGAATATTCATATTTCATAAATGTTTTTCTTGTAATTGTTCAATAATAGTGATAGATCTTATTTACACAGTTCTTTATAGATACTCATAGGAGCCCTTTTATTTTGTTGTTACAAGAATAATTAATTTTACTTTAAGCAATTCTACACTTACAGGAATTAACCCCGATGCCAATCACCTGATAATGAATATGTCAGCCCAATTACCCTGCATCAAGGCAGAAGATCCATGCTTCTGTCTTCCCGCAGCTATGTTGTTTGAAGAGGTTTCCTAAGCCACACATTTATTCATGAACACTAGTGAAGCATTACAGTGACTTGGAAAGTTGCATTAATAATCAGTTTTCACTTTGGAGCCACATTTAATTCATTTAAACAAATGAAAAGAATAATTAAATTCACTACAATATGAAATAGTTAAGCCATCTTTCATTCTCAAATTCTGGCATAAAATTTCCTTATGATACCATGAATGACTCAATAATTACACGTTTCATCTTTAAGCCTCCTTGTTTCCATCTTACTTCCCAAAAGTAAGTACCAACACTTTTAAGGACTTGCTGGGACAGGCAAATATTTAACCCTTTTTCTTTATGAAATTCACGGGCTTTACATTATAATTATAATAGTCTTCAAAGACTATTTCTATAATATTATCTGTAGCCACAAGATTTTCTGCATCTCACCTGTTCCTGCAGCCACTTATAAAATAATCACTCAGAGGTTTAATATTAATCACAAACTGTTTGGCTGATGACTCAGGCTTATTACTTATTTATAAATATATACAAATATTTATATATAAATAAATCCATTTCTATTCATCTGTGTATTGTCATATAGCCCATGGCTTACCAGTAATGCTCTATCATCTTACTCCTCCTGGAGCTGCTGGCATCTCCTTGACCCTGCCTTCTTTTTCCATGTATTAAGTTTGGCTTTCTCACCTAATTGTAGCCTGCTCTGCCATAGGCCAAAGCAGTTTTCTTCACCAATAAAAGCAATACATATTTGTAGCACAGAGAAGGACACCCCACAGAGGTTATCAATTCTTAAATACTTCACAAATAAATTCCCTGGTATGCTAGGCAATGATACATCATTAAGCATGAGTTTTGGTGTTCATAACACTCTTCTGATAACTTCACATTTCTCTTTATAGCTACAGTTGAGTGACTGTACAGAATTCTTCATTGCGTTTATGTGCGCACACAATGCTTTTCCCAACAGTTCTTTATATCACATGATTCCCTCCCTATCCTGATTAAATCTTCGAATGTCTTGACATCCTACAATAGAAAAATGATAGTAGACATTACATAGAAAAAGCAATGAAGTGCAACATTCTTGATGAAAAGTTCTTAGAACTGAATTTTTTCTGTCTCTTTTTTGATGTTTTAAGATAATAATGAAAAGCAATATACTGTGAAGAAATAGAAACAAATTCAGTTAAAGGGCAGTAAAAATGATAATAGCATATGAGGGTATCAGGGTGATGAAAAAGAGATGGTAAAAGGAGTAAGGAACCTCAAAATACATCACACACAGGTATAAAAATGGGAAAAGAAGCTTGTTTTTTAGAAGTAATATGTATTAATGAAATGTATTAGTAGAGTATACATCAGTAGACCAGTTATTATGGAAACATTGGATTATCTAATAAAATTAAAAGTTGCTGGAGAGATTTCTAGATGCTAAAAGCAATTGCTGTGCAAGCATGAGAATGTGAATCTGAATCCCTAGGTAGCATATAAAAAACTGGGAATGGCTACCTATGTTTATAACACCGTACTCTTGGAGTTGAAATGGGATAATTGATGGTGCTCTTTGGTGCCAGCCTTGATGTGGGAAGTTCTTCTGTATAAGTATTGTTTTTATTGGTTAATGAATAAAGAAACTGTTTTGGGCTGTAATAGGACAAAATAGAGCTGGGGACGAGGACTAAGCTGAATGCTGGGAGAAAGAAGGCAGAGTCGCCAGGCGCCATGTAACCACCATAGGAGAAAGATGCGAGCTGATTGCTGAAACCTTGCTGGTAGGCCACGAACCTCATGGTAAAACATAAAATAATAGAAAGGGGTTAATTTGAGATGTAAGAGTTAGCCAGAAATATGCTTAAGCTATTGGCCAAGAAGTGATTTAAATAATATAGTTTCTGAGTGATTATTTCAGAAGACTGGGCTGTTGAGAAATAAACAAGTGGCCTTCTGACTATACAGCCTACCTCCGGCTTCATAGGAGACCCAGTCTCAAATGAGAAAGGTCAGAATTGATAAAATAGAACATACCGTGTTCTGTTTTGGTCTCCACATGTGTGATATATCCCTCCTGCCACATGCACCTATACCATACACATTCTCTACACTCACACATACACAAACAATAAAAATAAATAGAAATTCCATGAAGACAAAGGGGCAGAAGCAACCACAGAGATTTTAAATGGTATGTGAACTTGATGGAAACAGCTGTTTGAGATACAGACTTCAGGGAATCAGTTCAACTTTATTCTAGAGTATATAGAATATATAGGATGGGGGTGCTTGAACAAACCCTAATTTGTGTTAAGTGGCATAGTCCTATCATAAGGCTCCTAGAAGTCTTAGTTATCATATGTTCAGCAGGGGAAACTTCTAGCAGCAATAGGTGCCAAGGGTCAAGGTAAAGATAAAGATAAATTTGGCAACTGGCTTAGAGACAGTTTTCAGATAAAATCAATCCTCCAGGCCCAGGTAGAGAGCAAGATGTTTTACTGGGGGAGGGAGGGAGTCTCCATGTCACTGAGCTTTTAGAAAAAAACTGCCAAACCATGAAAGACTGCAACCTCTGACCAGCCAGAAAGGCCATCTAAGAGAGAGGATAGGAAAAAATATAGCTTATAAGATTATTTTGCTAATTGAATAATCATTGATATTCTGTTATGAAAATGCATATTGCAGTACTGAGAGAAAGTAGTCACTGCTTAGAATATCTCCACAGTCTCAAGCTTTCCCACAGAATAAAATATCAGATTAGCAGCCAGGTGGTGGTGGCTCATGCCTTTAATACCAGCACTGGGGAGGCAGGCAGATATCTGAGTTCAAGGCCAGCATAGGTTATAGAGTGAATTCTAGGACAGACTTCAAAGCTACACAGAGAAATGCTGTCTGTAAAACAAAGCAAACAAACAAATATCAGAATAGCTATATTATTTTAAGGCAAAATATAAATAAATAGATGATATTTAAAGAATAAGCATGATTCATAACATTCTTTGTAGAATCACAGTGTTTCTTAAGCCCCGGAAATGTTCAAATTATTAATAAAACCTATCTGATTCTGAGAAAAGGGCCCTAGACTCTCATTATAGAAAGATTATGAAGCTATGTTTTAAGCCACGGTGCCTCAAAACGACACTAGATAGGGAATGAGTACAATTTCAATTTACATGCCCTGAGATCATTAAGTGAGGGGAACCCATTAGTCTGTGTATTAATAGAATGAATATGACTATATGTATTTCCAAATATGTTGACATGTTTTTGGCAGAAATATGATTCAGAATATTATAAGCAGAAAACTATTAATTGACTTCAATGAACTAGAACCTTTGGGTCCTTATACCATTGTGGGAATCGGCAGCTCATGTCCTGAAGTGATGGTGAAGTAAGAGGTACACTGCCTTGTATTCTTAACTGGCTGTGCTGGACTTCCTCTGTCTCCTCTGAGGGCCTTCAAGTTCCTTATGGCTTTCGACACAATTGAATGCATGTACTTGGAGTTTATCAACTGTTTAAAGTTCTACATAAGATGAAAGTTTCAAAATCTGTATAAAAATAATAATTTCCCATTGCACATCCAACCATTAATTTGTAAAATTTATATTCAGTTGCTTCATTCCCTTAATTTATGTTAAACTTGTTTCAAGTCAACCCCTTCCAAATTTCTAAACCTTAAATTTCTTAGTGATGGAGAACATGTACAAGCTATGTAAATGTTTATTATTTGGGTCGATTGGAAAGTGAATGATTAATTGGAAGATGACGGCCAAGATGATGTCTGTTCAACAATTTGAAGATGGGATTAGTATCAAAGACAGACTATAATAGAATTATTAATGTACCAATTGATAGGAATATAGTGGACAAAGGATACAAAGTAGTATTAATGTACATTTAGTGATATTATCAACTAAGCTAAGAGTTTGCTCAAGAGGAGAAGGGATGGCAGCAACATGGAAGTAGGCCAACATCTCTCAAATCCTTCCAGATATTTTATCTGTAATATTTTCAACCTTGTTCCAATTACTGGTGAACTTCTACTTATTTCCCATGGGTTCATATCAATGTTAACGTCTTTGACTATTTTGGAAGTTACTATTGCATTACAAGACTTCTATTGTGCTTATTAGATATGCTGTGTAGTGCCCGTGTTGCAAGATCCACAAGCAAGATCACCACAGAGCCGGTGTCCGACGTAAACACACAGGGGTATACTGATTACAAACAAGGTCAAGCCCGGACTATCATGTGTGGAGGAGAACAGCCCTGAGCCTCTGGGGATGTTTTTTTTTAAAAAAACAAAACAAAACAAAACAAAAACAAAAAACCGCAGTCAAGGCAATATAAGCTTTGATGTTTCCGGATTGGGTAGGGGTATGCAACTTATTTCATTGGTTAAGGTCTAGTGTGACATCCTAACAAAGGCTATCAATAGCCACAAAAACATCTAGGGCCTGCACATGTTGTTTACCGAAGTTTCTCATTGGCTGGCCTGCCCAGGGGTCACCCTGGCACGGCTCTGGCAGTTTGTAGTCTTTCTTGGAATTGCTTTTGACAAAGTTCATCCACTGGCCATGCCATGTCTTAAATGGAATTCTTTCTCGAAATGGAGTTCGTTCTACTCCTTCATCCTTGGAATGCTGCAACAGGTTTTTCTTTGAGGCTACCAACTAGCTCCCAAACCAGGACATAGAGACTTATTAGTTATGAATGCTCAGCCTTATCTTGGCTCTTATTTTAATCTGCTATGCTTCATCTACATTTTGCCTCTTGGCTTTTTAACCTTCCTTTCTTTCTGTAAAACTTATATCCTGCTTTCTCCATGTCTGGCTGGCAACAGCCTGACTTCTAGCCCAAGGCATGTGCCTCTCTTTCTCCCTCATTCCCTCTTCTTCTCTCCTCTGTCTAGATTTCTCCTCCTACTTATTCTCCCTATCTGCCAGTCATGTCTATTCCTCTACTGCCTAGCTATGGGTCATTCAACTTTTTATTAGAATAATCAGGTGCCTTCAGCAGGCAAGGTGAAGCAAATGCAACACATCTTTACATAATTAAGGAAATGCAGCCTTAACAAAAGCAACATACCTTTGCCTAGCTAAAACAATATTCCACAATAGAAAGCTGCCCTGCATTTATCATCTAGTCTGTGACTTTCTCATGAATAAATACTTGGTACATTTATATTTTATCCCAAACACAGAAAATAGACCTTCATTAGATGCATAGTTAGTGAAGGGTGATTTGACATTTACTGCTAAGGCTGATGAACTGGAATGTGGTAAAAAGATAATAAAGCTAAACTTTGTCTCAATTTAATCCCCGTGTGTGTGTGTGTGTGTGTGTGTGTGTGTGTGTGTGTGAGTGCACGCATGCTTGCACGTGTGTGAGTGTGAAGAAATGGTTGGATCCTGTTCATTATGTTTTTCTTCAGATTACATACAATCAAATGTGATCAGATGATGAGTTAACTATTTGTCCTATAATGCCTTAATTGAATAAAGAAATAATAATGTTAAATTCCATGAGAAGAGGTATCTAACTTGTTTTTGCTTACTAATATATTCAAGAATCCCAGATCAGAAAGTGCTGTGCAGAGATCAATCAAATATTTGCTGGATGAGTGGGTGTATTAAAAAGGAAATTGGCAGCTACTGACATTGATGTTACCTATTGTACACAATATCAATGTATTTCTTCTCTTATACACTCTAAAACCTTAACTTGAGGTATAATAATGCTTCTAAAACATTACAGCCACTACACTGGCTTCAGTATTTGAAGTCCTTCTTATAGAAATTATTTTGTATGTGTCATTATTTCCATGGTTCCTAAATCTTAATCACTCAATATTTTCTTCAAATATACATACTTATATTTTCAGCAATTTTCATAAATATTTTTGTCAAACACATTTAAAATATATGACATGATTTAAATCACAGTATATTACATGATAGCTAATTAATTTTTTCAACTAAAAGAATCCTTTATGCTACCGAATCTGAATCTCTGGAAAATCAGATTCTTGCCAAGAAGTAGAATCTCTTTTCTGGTTTGTGGGCTTTCAATCTGAAACACTATAATCTTACCCCAGGCTCTGCTATATTGGTTCATCTAGCCAGAGCACTTAGAGAGAATAGGCTGGAAGATAAATTAATTCCAGCAGATGTCTTTATTGGACTTTCCATTGCTAAGAAAGAACAGCCTTTGAGGAAAAAAGAGCAGGGCTAAACAGTGAGTCACTATCAGTGCCCTTTCAATTTCCTAAGGATTGTTTAGTTTAGGATTTGGGAGAACCTGCTTGGAAAATACATTAGGAAAAAGAGTATCAGTCTTTATTTTGTTAGATACTAGTTGCTTCTTTGTTTTGACATGTCCTAGTTAATAGTAGACCCATATATTACAAATCTGCATGGTTAGGTATGCATGGTTAGGTGTGCATGGCTAGGTGTACATGTGCATATATGATAGTGTTTATGTTGTGTGTGTATGTATATATTTTGTTAATGAATTCATCCTTTATCAGTATGCAAAGCACATCTTTCTTTTCCTCTTGTTCTGACAACTCGAACGGAAGCTAGAGTAGCCCTACTAGCTTTCCCATAAGAAATATATTTTGCAGTTGTTTTATTTCTAATCTGTTTCTCTTTCATGGATATTTCTCCCATTTATCAGTAAAATTTATTTTTTGCATCAATAAAGTTAATATATATTGTCACTTCACACTTCTGTCTGACAACATCATGTTGTACTTGCTGAGTTTAGCTCCTCATCATGTTGCTGTATGTAAAGAAACAGAATTCTTCATTACCAAACTTTTCATCTTTGATTGTAAATTTTAACCACCTGTTATTTATTTTCTACTCTGCTTCTCTAAATGCAAACATGTTCCCTTAACAATCCTTTGACAACTAGTATATATTTTTTTGATTCTTGTACATCTCCTTGATACATGTGATGCAAATAATGGATACCCCTTTCTGATGTTTAAAAGTTTGAAAAATAATATGTTTATTGGCCTACAATGCAGAAAGTCCATAAAAGGATAAGGTAGCATACATGGTGCAGGAGAATTGTCTGTATTCTGTCAATCATGTTTTAAATAAAGGCTGATTGGCCAGGCAGGAAGTATAGGCGGGAAAACCAGATAGGAAGTAGAGGAGAACAGGAGAATTTGGGAAGCAGTAAGCTTCCCTGGCATTCCTGTGAAGATCTCCAAGAAGGCAACATGTAAGCTGCCCGGCTGAGAAAAGGTACTGGCCATGTGGCTGACAATGGTTAATATAAGTTATGGGAGCTGGTAGTAAGACTGAGCTAATGGGCCAATCAGTGTATAACTTAATGTAGACTCTCTGTGTGATTTTCTTTGGGGCTTGCCGGCTGTGGGTTAGTGGGCAGGACAGAAACCCCAACAAGCAGGACCCTCATGTTACACATATACCTGATGGAGTCCCAAGATCTTGAAGGGCGTTGATGTAGACTGCACAGTCACATGAAGGCATTGTGAGTATATGGAGCAGCCATAGAGATGCTCCCAGAATCCTGTTGACATTGCTGAATTGCAAAAATGAAAAATTCTAGATTTCTTCCAGTTTAGTATTTCACATCAAATTCTTCAAGGCCAAACTACACTTAATAAGGGCTGGTGACTAAATAACCATGTAATACACTGAGCCTGTGATGACAAAATATAGTTAAACAATTATTTTAAAAACAACAATAAAATACATGGAATTCCCAGGGGACTCTCCATGTCCAGGGCCTTAGCAGCTATGAATTCAAGCAATCACAGATCAATCTCAAGTATTGTTAGAATGTTGACTGTTTGACTGTTTTGAACATGTATAGACATTTTGTAGTGTGAATTTCTGAGCAATGCAGTAAATATATAATTGACTTTTGATAGGGATTGCAAGTCAGCTAGAGGTAATTCAAGTTTCTAAAGAACAGACATGCATGAGTCAGTTCATATACACATATGATGATGGTCTATATGAGACACCTGCAAATAGATAGAATTTGGCATCTGGGACATTGTGCTGGAATCGGTTCCCATAGATTTTGAGGAAACTTATGGAGGAATACCAAGTGGTCAGATCTAAAATTGCATACATGTAGGCAACATTGTATGGACCCAACAAGTTGTATTATTAGGTTTATTTGTTTGTGTAGAGGAGCCCTTGAATTCAGGAGGAACAAGGAGACCCAGGGAGGGTGAAAGGATAGATAGGGAGTGGAAAGGGAGTAAATACATTTTAATTAAATTAAAACAATAATAATAGTAATAATAGCAGCAACTATAACTATGGAAGACTGAAGTAGGACACATGAAGACAATGTCAATTACAGAGAGTTCAGTGATAAAGTTTCAGACTTAGTAGTACAGGGTACATTGTAATGACCTTTTCAAGAATACAAGGTAACTTTTCTGGAACAATGTATGGAAGGGAGTGTAGGATAGTCCCGGAAAGGAGGACTGATTCAGTAGAATCACTGATGGTTACCACAGGACTTAGAGACATCCTGCATGCAGCTTTCTATGTCTGACAATGTTTTAAGTAAGGATTTTGGTGTTCCTACTTCAGTTCTGATTATCACATTTTTCTCCTCTTTTTTTTTAACAGTCTTAATTGTTTCTCCAACTTTTGAAATTGCTTGGCCTATTCTTTTTTAAATATAAATATTTTAAATCATTCATTTTTTTACTAAGGATGACTCAACATTCCAAATTTGTGAAATACACTTTATTAGAAATCTAATAAGAAAAATTTAAAAGAAATATGCCCTTCCATGATGCATTAGTTCTTTAATATTTTTAAGTAAGAAGCATACTTTGAATTTTTATGCTTCATGGAAAAGGGGAATTCTCAACAATAAACTCACTGAAATGGAAAGATTAACCTAGATTTTCTCAATGTACCCAAAACAGTGAAAAGGAGCACAGTAGGAAAAGGGTGCTAGTTACATGCCAGACTCCCAGAGCTCCTGTGTTCTAGAACAGTTCTTCAGAAAGTGAGAACTGTTGCTTGCAGCTTTAAAAAGCCAGGAAGTATAATCCAGACTAGTGCTCCCAGGAGATTCAAGAACACTAATTTTGGAGAAACAAAACCAACAGGGTTCAGTGATTACTCAGCAAGTTAAAGCACTGTCACTAGAATAAGAAACTGAGGTTGACCCCCAGAACCTACATGGTAGAAGGAAAGAGCCAACTCCTACAAATTGTCCTCTGACCTATAAGCATACACACACACACACACACACACACACACACACACACACAATAAATAAATAAGTAAATATAAATGCAGAAGAAAATTTAAGAAAAAGAAATGACATAATTACTGCCTAAATTTCTGTAATTTTACCTGAAAAGATAAGGTTTCTTATAAATGTCATCCTTCAGATTTTATCATTCTTAATATGAGGATATATTACAATATATATGCATATTTTACATTACTATCATTTTGCATAGAAATGCTGCTAAATATTGTGAGCTCCCTATCCCTAGAATCCCCAAAGGATCCTCATGCCTGAAAATGTCTTCATGATGAACCTGGTGAAGAATGGCTGAAACTCCACATGAGAACAATAGAACATCCTGCACTATCAGTGAAGATGAAAACTGGGCTTGGAAGGCAAACTGAAATTGGGGACAGTGAAGGCTAAGGATAAAGGGAAAGGCCCTGGAATAGAGAGCCGTGAGAGACTGTAACCTGCTAAGTATACTCACCCTTCATAATTCATTAGGACTTCATTACTACTTATGGACTATTAACTGAAAATTGAGTAAAAGCAAGAGTTGTGGGGTTTTTTGTTATTGTTGTTGTTTTGTTTGGGGGTTTATTTTTGATACTCAATTGAATAGTTTCTGGGGAATGGTGTGTTTGTACTTTTTAAATGATAACTACATTATACAAATCCCCTATGAGAATATTTGTATTTCATTCTCAGTAATTATCCAACTGGCAAGCAATTCAAATATGGAATGGTAGGAACCAACAAGGTACTGAGATGTTGTGTAATTCTTCAACATAAATGTAGTACTCAAGAACTATCCTGGAGTGGGAACTCTAGAGCTTATATGTTAAAATATACTAAAGCTATATTCCTAGTAGGATAACCCACGACAGAAGAGAACAACGGTGAGCGCATTTTCTGTTGAAATGTAAACAAGGACTCGGGTGTTTTGAGTAATAGGGAAGCAGAAGTCCTAAAACAGCTTGGCAAATGGTTGGCTGTTTTCTTGGATCACACTGCATTCTCTCATCTGAGTACTGAGCTTCATACCTGCAGCTTCTCAGACATGTCACTATGCTCCTTGAAAATTATTTCTTTGTTTATTTGATTGACTGGTTTTATAAATGGAGCCATGCTTTGCTGCTTGAGTAAGGCTTAAACTCATGAGGTCAAGGGCTTCTCTTACCAGGTGTCCTTAGTGGAAATCATTTGGCTATAATTAAGCAAGTCTTCATGAGGTTATAAATGATTTCTAGGAAACTTCAATTTGCACAGACAGGTCCCTAAGGATGGATATTTTTTCCCATTTTATCCTCTCATCTCCCACTCTTATTTGTCTCTTCTCATCATTTCCTCCTTTTTTTCCTTCTTTTCTTTTAATATCGCAATAACACAGAGAAGGTAAAACCTGAGAGGAATACATGACACCGTTTGAGTTGAAAAGAAGAATGTGTAAAAGATGAACCACTCAGTCATGTTTAACATCTGATTTAAGTATATGAACAGAATATTGAGAGAGAAAAGAACTGGACTTTTGTTTTTTGGGGGGAAGGATATTTGTTTTTTTATTCTTCTCTCATACAATACATCCAAACCTTAACCTCTCCTCCCTTCTTTCCTCCCAATTCTCCAGCACTTCCCCTATCCCCTAGATCCACTATTCTTCCATTTCCCTTCAGAAAAGTAGGCCTCCCAGTGATCTCAACTGAACAGAGCATAACAAGATGCAGTAAGACTAGGTATAAACCCTCATAACAAGACTGGATGAGGCAACCCAGTAAGAGGAAAATGGTCACATGAGCAGGCAGAACAGTCAGAGACATTCCTATACCTTCTGTTAGGAGTCTCACAAAAAACCCAAGCTAAACAACCACAGCATGTGTGTAAGAGTGCCTAGTGAAGACCCTTGTGGGCTCCATGATTGCCCCCCATCTTTGTGAGTCCCTATGTGCCCTTCTATTGTAAGGAGGCCACTTGTTTCATTCTTGGCTCCTCAATCAATGAAATAATCACACATAAACTGTATTAATTAAATCACTGGTTGGCCCATTAGCTCTAACTTCTTTTGGCTAACTCTTACAACTTAATTTAACTAATTTCTAATAATCTTTGTATCAGCACGTGGCTGTGGCTTATCTGGTAAAGTTCTAGCATCTGTCTCCCGCTGAGCTACATGGCTTCTCCCTGACTCTGCCCTTCTTTCTTCCAGAATTCAGTTTAGTTTTCCCCGCCTCACTAAGTTCTTCCCTGCTATGATCCAAAGCAGTTTCTTTTATTAATCAATGGTATTCACAGCATACAGAGAGGAACCTCACATCACCCTGCTTAGTTTATTCTGTTGGCCATGCTCTGGTGTCATCAACCCCTCTGGTTCCTATAATCCTTTTCCTCTTCCTACAGTTCTGCTTCATGTTTGACTTTGCGTCTGTGCATCCATTCTCATCAGCTGATGGCTGAAGCCTCTCTAATGATGATTGGGCTACGCACTGATCTATAAATATAGCAGAGTATAATTAGGAATCATTTCACTGAGATTTTTATGTTTGGTTCGGTTTTAGTTTTTGTTTGTTATTTTCCTTTGGTCAGTCTTGTTTGGTTCAAGCCCAGGTCTGTAAGCTATCCTGATTGCGGTTGCTGGTTATGGGCATGATCTCCCTGCCTATGGCTTGGGCCTCCAGTTAGGTGAGTCATTAGTTCGCCATACCCCCAAGCTTTGACCCATCTTGAAAGTAGGACAGGTTTAGGATTGAAAATTTTATGCCTAGGTTGCTGGGCTCTTACAGCATGTAATAAATCACCATCAGCAGAAACATCAAAACATAATTTGATTTTGCTGAGACAATAAATATTCAGTCCCAGTAGCATATTTAAGAGCCAGGATCAAAACTTCCTTCCTCAGGGTCTATTTGCAATAAGCCAGCATTTCCCTATATTGCCAAAAAAATATCAAGATTTTTACTGTTGTTGGCCTTGATGACAGATGTGAGAGATTTAGAGAAAAAAAGAGACATTGTCACAGACTTTAGAATATCTCCAATATCATTGTTGGTCAGGGTTCACAGGAACTAAATTAAGATACTTAAACAAAGTAACAGATTCTGTCAGAGCAGTCATCTCGACAATCCTTACTGGAATAGAAGACTTCTGTGGTGTGCTGCTCTGAAAATGCACGTAATTGGAGAAATTATCTCACTCCAAAGCTAGTCTTGACCCAACATTCCTCAATGTCTCAGTTCTTCAATGCTCTCCTCCAATTGCAATGACTCTGTACAGCATCTGTGTCCACCTCCCAGGAAGCACTCTTCCTCCTTGTTCAATTCTAGCTTCCTAAAAACTAACCTTTTGTTCTTTTCCATATTTTTTCATTACCTAAGATTAGGCAAGAAATGCTGAGGGTGAGGATGCGGGTCAAAGAATCCCTGCGGCTGGAGGTGTGTGGGTTCCAAAAAGAGGGTGTACCAGTCCTCAAGCCCCACATTGTGTGCCAAATGTTGAGGGTGAGGACATGGGTCGAAGAATCCCAGGCTAACTCCAAAATATTTCAATTATATTTTCTTTGTTATAAGGGGTGAACTCACAAACAGGAATGAAAACTCCAACCTCAGTTGTGTAACACAGGAACCAGAGAGAGAAAGAGAGAACCCTGGGTGGCTGGTTTTCTCTGGGTACCCAAAAGGTCACTCCCTAAACTGGTCCAACCTCTTAAAGATCATAGGCTGACAGAGGTTTCCCATCAAATAAATATGACTATTGTTATTCCATCGCCTCTTTTAGCTGTCATATACCTAATAAAATATACATAAACTCTAGAAAACATCTGCCTTTTTATTGATATTTATTGAGCTTTACATTTTTCTCTGCTCCCTTCCCCTCTTCAACCCTTCCCCAACGTCCCCATGCTCCCAATTTACTCAGAATATCTTGTCTTTTTATACTTTCTACTTCACATGTAGATTATATCAGTGTAAGTCTCTCTTTTTTTTTTTTTTTGGTTTTTCGAGACAGGGTTTCTCTGTAGCTTTGGAGCCTGTCCTGGAACTAGCTCTTGTAGACCCGGCTGGTCTCGAACTCACAAAGATCCGCCTGCCTCTGCCTCCCAAGTGCTGGGATTAAAGGCGTGCGCCACCACCGCCCGGCCGTCTCTCTTATGTCTGTATTGTTATCTAAGTTCTCTGGGATTGTAGTGTATAGGCTGGCTTTCTTTGTTTTATGTTTAAAAACCACCTATGAGTCAGTACATGGGATAATTGTCTTTCTGTGTCTGGGTTACCTCACTCAAAATAATGTTTTCTAGTTGCACCAATTTTCCTGCAAAATTTAAGCTGTCATTATTTTTTGCTGCTGTGTAGTACTCCATTGTGTAAACGTACTACATTTTTTTTTTAATCCATTCTTCAATCGAGAGGCATTTAGGTTGTTTTCAGGTTCTGGCTATGACAAACAAAGCTGCTATGAATATAGTTGAGCACATGTCCTTGTGGCACAATTGAGCATCCTTTAGATATATACCTAAAAGTGATATTATTGGGTCTTGAAGAAGGTTGCTTCCTAATTTTCTGAGAAATCGCCGCACTGACATCCAAAGGGGTTGTACCAGCTTGCACTCCTACCAGCAATGCAGAAGTGTTCCCTTTTCTCCACAGCCTCTCCAGCATAAGTTGTCATTAGTGTTTTTGATCTTGGCCATTCTTACAGGTGTAAGACAGATTCTCAGAGTTGTTTTGATTTCCATTTCTCTGATGACTAAGGATGTTGAACATTTCCTTAAGTGTCTTTTTAGATTCCTTTGTTGAGAGTTCTATGTTTAGGTCTGTACTCCATATTTTGTATTGGATTAGGTGATATTTTGATGACCAATTTCTTGAATATTTTGTATATTTTGGAGATATACATCTGTCTGATGTGGGGTTAGTGAAGTTCTTTCCCATTTTTGTAGGCTGATGTTTTATCTTGTTGACCGTGTCCTTTGCTTTACAGAAGCTTTTCCATTTCAGGAGGTCCCAGTTATTAATTGTTTCTCTCAGTGTCTGTGCTGCTGGGGTTCTATTTAGGAAGTGGTCTCCTGTGCCAGTGCATTCAAGTGTACTTCCCACTTTCTCTTCTATAAGGTTCAGTGTGACTGGCTTTATGTTGAGGTCTTTGATTCATTTGGACTTGAGTTTTGTCCATGGTGATAGATATGGGTCTATGTACATTCTTCTACATGTTGATATCAATTTATGTCAGCACAATTTGTTAAATATGCTTTCTTTTTTCCATTTGATTTTTTTTTGCTTCTTTATCAAATATCAGGTGTTTGAAGATATGTGAATTGCTATCCAGGCCTTCTATTTGGTCCTGTCTGTTCTTATGCCAGTACCAGGCTGTTTTTAGTACTGTATCTCTGTAGTAAAATTTAAAGTCAGGGATTGTGATGCCTCCAGCAGTTCTTTTATTGGACAGGATTGTTTTGGATATCCTGAGTGTTTTGCTTTTAAAAATGAAGTTGTGGGCTGGAGAGATGGCTCAGAGGTTAAGAGCACTGACTACTCTTCCAGAAGTCCTGAGTTCAATTCCCAGCAACCACATGGTGGCTCACAGCCATCTGTAATGAGATCTGGTGCCCTCTTCTTGCCAGCAGGCATGCAGACAAAAAGAACACTGTATACATAATAAATAAATCTTTTAAAAAATGAACTCCTAGAGCCCAGATAGATACATACATTCAAAAAAAATGAAGTTGAGTACCATTCTTTTGAGCTCTTTGAAGAATTTTGCTGGGATTTTGATGGGCATTGCCTTGAATCTGTAGATTGCTTTTGGTAAGATTGCCATTTTTACTATGTTAATTCTTCCTACCCAAGAGCCTGGGAGATCTTTCAACTTTCTGGTGTCTTCTTCAATTTCTTTCTTCAAAGATTTAAAGTTCTTGTCATACAAGTCATCCACGTGTTTAGTTAGAGTTACTCTGAGATATTTTATGATATTTCTGGCTATTGTGAAGGGTATTGATTCTCTGATTTTTCCTCAGCCCTTTTATCATCTGTGTACAGGAAGGCTACTGATTTTTTTGAGTTAATCTTGTATTCTGCTACATTGCTGAAAGTGTTTATGAGTTGTAGAAGTTCATTGGTAGAGTTTTTGGCATCACTTATGTAAACTATCATATCATCAGCAAATAGCGAGAGTTTGACTTCTTCTTTTTCAATTTTTATCCCCTTGATCTCCCTTTGGTGTCTTATTGTTCTAGCTAGGACCTCAAGAACTATATTGAATAGGTATGGAGAGAGTAGAAAACCTTGTCTTGTTCCTGATTTCAGTGGAATCACTGGGAGTTTCTCTCCATTTAGTTTGATGTTGGCTGTTAGATTGATGTATATTGCCTTAATTATGTTTAGGTATGTTTCCTGTATCTCTGCTCTCTCCTTTATCATGAAGGGATGTTATATTTTATCAAATGCTTTTTGGCATCTAATGAGATGATCATATGATTTTTTTTGGTTTTTCTTTTTTTAACTTTTTTTATTATTGTTAAAAGAAAAATTTACATTTACTCCACTTGTTCCCGGCCCTCCCGCTCCCCCACTACCCTACCACCCTCCCCCTGCTTCCTTAAAATGGGGAAGGATACCCTGCCCTATGGGAAGCCCAATGACCTCCCCCCTCCATCTCAGTCTAGGAAGATGTGCATCCATATAGAATAAGTTCCCAAAAAGCCAATACATGCAGAAGAGCTAGGTCCCGGTGCCATTATCATTGGTTTCTCAGTCAGTCCCATTCATAGGGTCCAGTTAGGTCATATGCTCATTCAG
>JAQHUG010000270.1:650560-683097 GCA_028555095.1 Dicrostonyx torquatus | reverse complement strand
GGGGAAAGTGCAGAGATCCGAGCGACAAAACGGGGGCAGGTAGTGGGATAGGTGTGCGCGGATGAGCTGCGGCAGTGGGGGAGTGGCTGGGCTGAGTGACAAATGGGAGGCTGGCGGCCCCCAGAGTGGGAGCCGCAGGGCGGAGGGTGGGGGCGCGAGCGCAGCGGGCAGCGGAACAGTACAAGGGCTGCTGCGGTGAGCCTTGAAGCCTAGGGCACAGGCCCGGGTGGAGCCGCTGCAGGTGCAGATAAGCCGCGGCGGCGGCTGAGCAAAGCCGGAGCTGGGCGGGGCAGGCCGCAGAAACCGGTGAGAAAGGACTCAGAACCGGCTCTGAATTTCAGAAAATCCCAGACTCAACGAAGAAACGCAAGAAAAGTGGAATGGGGCGGGGAAACCCAGCCGCTCAGTTCGGCCCGAGATCACGTGCGCATGCGCTGGGCTGGAGCTATGGGCTGGAGGAAAACACAGATCCCTGCCTCAGGTTCCGCAGTGGCACTGATTACGGCTGCGCTGCGGAGTGGAGTGGAGCGGAGGCAGGCTTCTGGAGAAACAGAGCCTCACTATGGGGAGAAATACAGGCCCACCCGGCTGGGGGGGTCCCAAAATGCCCCACGCTGTGGCGCCAAGTGTGACTGTTTTATTTAAGACACACAAGTTTAATAAGGGCCAAAATACACAGAGATTACTATACCAGAAAGAGCTCCTCTGAAGAAGCAGGCAGGTCGGTAATCTGTGCAGAGAGAGTGCTTTCCACGTGGGCCTATCATTTTATACCTCTTGGGACCTGGTGGTCCAGCCCCATTAATTAATTAACAACTAATTAGGGTGTGGAATAATTAGCTAATGTCGGGGCGTGGCTATAAGCCGAAATGGCCAAGACCACACCCCTTCAGTCCACTGTCCATTTATTAAACACTTAATCTCTGTTTATACGTGAAAAGGACTACAGGAAGTCAACATATGGAACACTGGCATACTCCACCTTAACATAGGTTTAGAATTTGAGAAAAAGGAGAAGAGGAAAGAGCAAGTAGACAAAGAGAAGAAGAGGGGAAAGGAGGGAAGCAGTCAGTGTCATTAAGACACAACGAAAACTGACTGGAGCTGTTTCCATTGACAGCAGTTTTCTTTGCTCACATCTCATAGGGCTAAAAGGGAAGTCTGGTTTCTTGCTTTATAAAATGCAGGGATATTTTAGTTATGGAAATATTGCCTTTTAAAAACATATTGATATATTTTGCCAAACATATTTATGATAACATAATTGAAATTCCTTCCTGTATTACAGTATTTAAAGATTTTTAATTTTATTTGCATGTTCATGTGGGAGTATGGGTGTATTTGTTATGCATGTTTGTGAGTGTGGTGCATGTATGTCACATGCATGCATGTGTTTTTGTATGTATGTATGTGAGTGGGGGTTGGGTTGTGTGAGAGTGGGAGGAAGAGAGAGACTGTGTGTGTGTGTATGAGAGAGGTAGAGAGGGAAAGAGAGTGTGTGTGCTTGTGTAAGAGAGAGGTAGAGATGGAGTGTGTGTGTGTGTGTGTGTGTGTGTGTGAGAGAGAGAGAGAGAGAGAGAGAGAGAGAGAACGAGAGAGACTTCTGTGCACACATTGGCAAAGGTTTGGAGAGGTCATTCGATTTCCTGGAGCAAGTGTAATAAGTGGGTATCAGTTTCCCTAACATGGGTGCTTAAAATTGAATGCTGGTTTCCTGAAAGAGCAAGCACCCTTAACTGCTGAGGAATCTCTCCAGCTCCCTGCATGAATACTGATTCCCCTGGAGGCACACTCATTACTGATTTAAGTAATTTAAATGTGAGAGTCCAAATTCATCACAGATACCAAATTTATTTAATCGATTTCTTCTTTTGGCTATTTGTACAGAGAAGGAATTTTTCCTTAGAACCCAGCTTATTAGTAGCCAGTGGAAGAGAAAAAGGAGCTCCTGTGACTTACAGATGACTGAACACTTGACAGCTCTTGGGAACCCATCCAGTTGAGAGGATTTTGCCTTTAGTTTTTAGTATGCATTGAATTGATAGAAACCTTTGAATTGGAGTGAACCGCAAAGGATTCTCTATCATTTTTCTTTGTTTAACTTAAGTAAGCTGACCTGTTTTAATTGTTGTATAGGAGGATAGTCCCTGTTTGGTGAAGATTGAGGAGGGTCCCCAAAGAAACCTCACTGCAGAATCAGAGCCTGCAACACAGGTATTGCCTTGTTAGTCTGCTTCATTTTCATTATATCCAGAAAGTCTTTCTAGTACCCTCTGGATTGCAGGGTAGTTCTTTTTTATTTTATTTAACATTAATTTATTTTCTGTGCATGGGGTGAGGAGGGTGCCATAGCTCTTATGTGGAGGCCAAAGGCTAATTTGAAGGTTTCTCCTTTCTCTTTTCATCATGTTAGTTTCAGGCATTAAACTCACCTCATCAAGCTTGGTAGCAAGTACGTTTACCTATGAGCCACTTAAAAAGATTTGGAGACCTTATAGATTGTCTAAAAGAATGTGTCTAGTTCCTTCAGCTGGACCCTTGAACCTTGCTTGTCTGCTCTGCTTACCAGTAGTAAATATTTTAGTGTAGCTACATGAGGCCCTGCAAAGATAAAGGATATATCCCTTTTTCCTCCTCTAAGCTGCTAACCAAGAAAGTAAAGGAAGTTAAACAGAGAATTTTTTTTTAAAAAAATGTGCCTATAATTATTATGAGAAGAGAGATATTAAAGATGATTGGAAAGTGGAGTAGGTGTAAAAAGTAGTCAAAGTCCTCAAAAATAATTAGAAAGTTTACCTGCAAAACTTAATTCTGAAAATATAGTATCAGTGTTCAGGAATTTTTTAGAGTTAGCTGACTTTACATTGGATGGTTTGACCAATTTTCTCATGGTAACTTTTGAAGAACTGTACCAGTTGCAAACCCAGTATTTGCATGTGGTAAAAGTCTGAGTGTTCAGCTTGTGGCTATCCTTGTGGTCTAACTGCTAATTGGTTACTTTGTTGGACTTACGTTGCTGTCCTACTCCAATTCTGCATTTTTGGCTTACACATACTATTTTGTATTCTCCTAATTGTCTTTTCTGTATTGTTTGGCAGAAATTGCAAATGCCTTCTTGTCCTGAATGTGAGGAGAAAACAGACGCAGAAAAACAGCCAGCTGGTTTTGATGGTACTCCAGCTAGAGAAGAAAAAAATCCTGTAAAGCAGGAGGCACGGAGTCTGGAGCTTCTTTTTCCTGCCATCTAATGTTTCTAGAGTACAGGCTTGAAGGGAACACCATGTTTCTAAAGCATGCAATGTTTTTCAAAATTTTATGTAACTTTATAAAGTGAACTACACAATTTCCAAAAGTTTCCAGGCCAATTGTGAGCTTTAGCAATAATGGAGTGGAAAGGATTTCTTCACTTATACATATCTAGTTGTCCTCCCTAAATTACACCATCTAAACTGATCCCTTTGGAGCTAAAATACAACTTGAACATTTCTTGGTTTTTGTGTGGTTATGTAGTGTTTCTGAGGTCTGGTTGCTAGCATCAGCTATAGGATGCTCAAATTAAAGTCATTGGTCTTTGTAAATTCCAAATTGTACACATATGAAGGTTTTGGTCCACAGTGGCTGCCTGGTGTCATTTCTCTAAAGTAGGAATTTGCAGACAAGAATTCATTATTTTAAATATTTATTGCTTGACTCATTACATTGACTTAATAACTATTTGATATAAATTATGCCCAGTTAATTCTGTCAATGATAAGTTAGATACTAGAATTTATTAGTTATAGTTAATATGATATACATACAGAGTTTTGAGTTTTGTTGTTTTTGTAGAATGAGTTATAGATATCTTTAATACTATTTTTTAAATTTATGCATTCTTTATACATATATGCAGATACTGTTTCAAGATGTGAATCAAGGTGTCTGAAGGGCCAGTATTATTTTTTCTGATGTTAGATGATAAAATGTAAGGTGGGAAGAAAATTCTAAAATAGTAACAGGCAAGGTGTCCAAAGATATTTTAGAATGAACATTTGATGAATAAAAAATATGATGGAATCATTTTAGAAAAGCAATGTGGTTTTAGCTTGAAGATAGGAGTCTATGAGAATATTACTGACCTGAAAAGCCAGGCTCATCATAATTAGAGCATAACTCATAATCAAGAAAACAGATATATAAATGATAATCTACTCAAGATCCCACTTGGCAGATAAAAATGAACCAACAGAAGAAGTCAGGGAGTCCACACTGACTGAGGGAGTACATTCACTCCTGTTGGATAAACACATTTTGAAAGTTCAGAAAAAAGATAAACCATTAACAGAAAAAGGAACATCACCATACATTAATTCTACATGCAGAGTAGTTTTGTAGATTTTATCAGTATTTTCACTCTTTTACAAACAGAGATACATAATCCTACAATTGGTCCATGAATTTTTAGATGAACTGGCCAAGATGAAATATACAATCAGGGGGTTAAATTTCTACTCACTGTGTCTCTTTTTCCATCCCACTCCACCCCAGTTTCACAAAATATTAGATTTTATTGATAGAATAATGGGCTATAGTTTTCTATTACTTTTTCTCTTTTAAGCAAAATCTCATATGTGTCAAGTTAGACTCAAACTTACTACAAAGTAGAGGATGGGCTTGAACCCTGTATCTTCCTGCCTCCACCTGCCAAGTGTACACCACTACAGTAATGAAAAGAAAATGAATTCGGTTTTAATTTAGGATTGCCTTTCATCTCCTGTCTAGGGCACTAATGTCCTACCTCATCTCTGTGGGATGTTAGTCACGTGTTCTGCCTAGCATGCAGGTTGTCAAATCCCTTATTCCTTAGAGAAGTAGCAAGTTTGAGTAACCTTGTTTTCCAGTTGTATATCTCCTTTGCTTTGACTTCCTCTTCTAGAATGTGATAATATAATCAGTTTGCTTTTCTTAACTCTTGGAATGATAAGATGGGTTTGAATCAAATGGTAAAACTTCCTCCGAAAATGTGTGTGGCCACTTGTACCCACAAGTTGTCTCAGTCCATCTGTCAAAGTACTTACTCCTATATTTGAAAGAAACTCCTTAAGAACAGGAGGATTTTTTTTCTAACATTTTTTAAGGAACACTGTGAAAGCTCTTTTAATAACTTGATAGGGTTGCTTTAGTATGATTTGTGGTTATTCTTTAATGTGTTTTGTCTCTCTTTGCCCTTTCTTTGTTTTGAGCCTGGACCAGAGATGTTTAAGCTATTTTCCCAACCCATGTGGCTACTTTATTGAAGAGATGCCCATCTCCTACTCTTCTGAACTATCACCGTTACACTAGATATTGTTTTGAATATGATTATTTAAAGACTTGCCATTCTCATATGGAAAAAATATTATCCAATATATTGACAATACATGGTGTGATTCTGTTAAATACCTTGCAAGGTTAAGTGAAGAAATACAACTTTAGATTACACAGTTGTGCATTAAATCACTGCAGAGGACCCGCCTGTACTTTCTAATGGAATACTATATTTAATATATCCTTCCACAACTTAGAACAATTTTCTCTACTTTATATTATAATATAATAATTCAATTTAATGTGTGAATCAAATATAATGTATTCATTTGTAAATTAGAAAACTTTTTGAACTTTGTCTTTCTTTGTATGTACATAAACTATGTTGATTAAACTAGTGCCTAAGACCTGTGAGTCCTGAACGAGCACTGACTGTGTCTGTTGAATAGGACATGCCCATAAGAGGACAGTGTCAGTCATTCATCTGGGTAAAGATTTTCTTCACAGTTTCAAATATCTGAACACTGAAAATACCAGCGGCTGGCTTTGGTTTCATCTTTGAGCAGAATCAAAGCAATCAGCAAGCATTGCTGCTTTACTCCCCTTGCTGTTTTGTAAAACACACCAAATTACAAGCTCAATCCAGTTTTCTTTACTGTTGTTTTGTTTTTCATGGAGCAGACGTTTGCTGCTTTAGACAGACAAGGTGTCTAACTGGACTGAAATTAAATCTGTGAAATTGCTCAAAGGGAATCTTTTATTTTTTTAGCTCAGGTAATACAATTAGCACTAACTGCACCAGAGGTGAGAGTAATGATTGACACAGTAGAGTAGGGAAAGCTGGCAGAGTAATGAACATGGTGTTTGTTTACTTAGGGACTGTGCTGTTACAAGGTCTATATCCCCAAGCTATGTATTCATCTGGAATGTATCATGTAATATTAGTGCTCAAGTATTGAAAAATAAAAAAGTGCTGAAAAGTAGCCTATTTTCTCCAATAAAAATTTGTTACAAAGCTGATAATGTATTTTTGAAATATCGTAGTTTCTTTAATTTCTTCAGTGATTTCCCCAGAAATATTTTGTGTTATTTGGAGCATTTAAAAAGTTGTATCCATGATGTTGGGACTTAGACTTTCAAAAGCACTGTTAATATTTATTATTGTTGTTTATATTAAATTGACAGTGGCTACATATGGTAAATGGGGACAATTTGGTGCTCAGTGCAGCCACCAGATGAGGAATGATTACTGTAAGCTTCAAAGGTAATACTCATTTGTTTTCTAAGAATTAATTCCAAAGCCCAAAATAGTGGGAATGATCAACAGAAAGAATAAGGAGCACTTACTGCCATGAAACACAAATAAACACAGGCTTTGTCTGAAGGAAAAGCACACATTTTGTGTTTGGCTTTCTCTTTTCTTTATCCTGCTACTCTCTGCCTATTTATGAAATAATAATTTGTGACCTGCGTTTGTGGTTTAAGTCAGGGAGGCTGTAGAGTAATTTGCAGGTCAATGTGGTAAGCAGAAGATGACACAACATTTAGTGATAGGGATATCTTCTGAGATATGAATTGTCCTGGATAGTTTTATGTCAGTGTCTCCCAAGCTGGAGTTACTGGAGAGGAGGGAGGCTCAACTGAGAACCATAAGCCCAGGCTGTAGGACATTTTCTCAATTAGTAATTGATGAAGTAGGGCCCAGTCCATTGTGGGTGGTGCTATCCCTGAGATGATGGTCCTGGGGTCTATAAGAAGGCAGGCTGAACAAGTCTTGAAGAGCAGCTAGTATGCAGCTCCCCCTCCATGGCCTATGCATTAGTTTCTGCCTCCAGATCCCTGCCCTGTTGAGTTCCTGTACTAAATTCTTTTAGTGATGGACAATTATATGAAATATAACTTGAATAAACCCTCCCCCCCAGTTGCTTTGCTCATGGTGCTTTATCATAGCATTAGCGATTTAAAGTAAGACAGAAATTTGTACCAGGATCATGAGGTATTTTTGTGACAGTCCTGACCATGTTGTTTTGGGAAGAACTGTGAAAGGATTTTGGAACTTCAGGCTAGAAAAGTCACTGAGTGTTGACACCTCAGTGGGCTATATGAACTTGGACTGTGAGGACAGGTGGGGACAGGAGCAGAAGGGATCAGGTAGGGTGGAGGGAGAGGGTGCAGGATGAGACAGATGGAATTGGGAGACATTTGGGAGGTAGTGTGGAAATTTAGTGAAGTGGAAATTCCTTGGAATCTATTCGAGTGATCCTAGTGAGGATTCCTAGTAATGGAAGATATGAAATCTAAGCTGGCCATCTTTTGTAGCCAGGCAAGGCTTCCACTGTGGGACTGTGTTGCAGTCAGTTGAGATGTTGGCTGAGGAGGTTCACTGGAGCTCTCTAAGCAACCTGAACTGGTGCTAGGACATAATTTTCATCTCCAAAATCTGACATCAGGACCACGTTGCTGAGGACAACATCCTCATAACTCATTTGATATAGAGAGGTCAAGCTGGTGCCTGCATAGCTAGTCTAGTTCTAGTCTCTTCGGCATGTGAAAAGTTACTCTGTAGGCTGCCAAAAGAGAAACCTGGACACCAACCCAGCTACAAAGCCTTTGACCTACAATCTGCCATGCTTACAAGATAGTCTGAGTCAACAGTGATGAAGAATTTTGGGAGTGACCAACCAATGTCTGGTTTAAGTAGAGGCCAACTCCTCAAAAGGAGGTTCATGCCCTGTACTACCTGGATGACCAGGAATGGGAGACTGGGTAACCCAGAGACCTAGGATATAACCAACCATGATTGGCAAAATACATGCATGCATACATAAATACATGCATACACACAATTATTTTTAAGATATTCTGCTATATTCATAGATCAAGGCCTTGTCCATTTATCATCAGAGAGGCCTATTCTGACAGCGGATGAATGGGAGTGGGTGTCTTTCGAGTCTCTCCTCTTTAAGATGAGGTAACCCCACAGAAAAGGGGGAAGAAAATTTGCAGGAGTTAAAAGGGATAGAAGATACCACATGAACATGACCCATTAAATCAGCCCATATCAAGGCTCATATCGACTCACAGAGACTGAAGCAGCAAGCACAAAGCCTACAGACACATGTAGACCAAATTCTCTGCATATGCTATGGCTGTTAACTTGGTGTTTTTATAGTAATTTTAACAGTGAAAGCAGGTATGTCTCTGACTCCTTTGCCTACTCTTTTTTTCCCATTCAGTTACCTTGACCAGCCTCAATAGGAGGACTTTTGCCTTGTCTTACTGCATATTGCTTTGAAATGCCGTCTCTCAGAGGTCTGCTTTTTCTGAAGAGAAAATGGATGAGAAATGGATCTAGAGGAGAGAGGAGGTAGAGGAAACTGTGATTAAATATTTTGTATGAAAGAAGAATCTTAATTTTAAGAACTTTAGGAAATGGCCAGAGCAGTTCAGACAAAGGAGGCCAGGGTTGTGAAGTTTCAGAGGGGAGCAAAGACTCTACCAGGCCATTTACCTGAATAATCTGTGGATCTGGTCAGCTTGAGCTAAAACATCAGCTGTGATTAACAAGAGACCATAAAAACCTTTGCTTTGCCAGGAAAATTGATGAGAGAAGTTTAGGCCTTGCACCATAAAGAGAGACCAAGAGAGGCTATTAGTGAAAATGCAGGCCAGGTGTAGCAGAAGATCCCAACATTTTGGCAATGCCAGTACCATGGGATGACCACCAAGAACAGAAGTTGCAGCTGAGTGGAGCCTGCCCAGGGTTAGAAGACAAAGTGTGTCTTCTGTGTGACTTCCACCTAGCTGGAAAAGGACCTAAGCCCTTTGCAGGATCTCTGAAGATTGTGAGTGGGCACTAGAAAAAAGAAATTGTGACATTTACACAGCTGGTGTTTGGTATGGATTTGGATTTATTTGATTTGTTCATGACTGTGCCCTGGTTCCTCCCTCCTGAAGTAAGAATGTACTTAATTTATTTTTTATTTTACAAGAGCCCACAGTTTGAGAGTCTTTAAACTTTCAAAGAGATTTTGCAATTTTAGAAACACTTTGGGTTTTCTTCTCTGATTTTTTTAACACTTTATAAATAATAATAATCAAAATTTCCAATTCTTCCCCTCCTCCCACTTTCCTCTTGTTCCCCCACTTACCCTCACATTCTCCCCTCTTCCCCTCCAGTCTGAAGAGGGGAAGGGTATCCTGCCCTGGAAGTTTGGATATGGTGAAAAGACTTTGAACTTTGAAGCATTTGAGATTTTAAAGATTGTTGGACTTTTACATTTTTAAAACAATTTGTATTGTGATTTCTATATTAATGCAAGATCTTGGAGATGGGTAACAAAGAAAAGGTTGTAGCTTAATAGTAACCTGTCAAGTTGACAAGGGGTCAGTTGTGCAGGCTAGTTTTATGTAAACTTAATGTAAACTAGAGTTGAAGGAGAGGTGAGTCTCAGTAGAGGAGATGCTTCCATAAGACAGGGCTGTAGGCAAGTCTGTACGGCATTCTCTTAAGTATTGATTGATAAGGGAGTACCCAGTACACTGTGTGAATGTCTGCTTCTGGGTATGTTGATCCTCGGTTCTATAAAAAAGCAAACTGAGCAAGTCATGGGGAGTAAGTCAGCAAGCAGGACTCCTCCATGGCCTCTGCATCAGCTCCTGCCTCCAGGTTCCTGCCATGATTGAGTTCCTGTCCTGACTTCCTTTGATGATGAACAATGATGTGGAAGACTAAGTCAAACAAACCTCGTTTCCCAAGGTGCTTTGGTCATATTTAATCACCACAATAGAAACCCTAACTAAGACACACATCACTATACATTATTATCTCTACATGAATAACACAGCAAACAAGTGGGCATACACACAGGCAATGGCATGCATTCAACACAGGGAACATATGAAAATCAGAGGATAACATGCAGAGATCTGTCCTCTCCTCCTACCAAGAGAGCATTGGGATCAAACTCAGGCTTGGTGTCAAGCACTCTTAGGCCTTGACTCATCTCTTTGGCCCCTGGCTACATGTATATTTAATGAAGAGAGCCTAAATCCAGCAATTAAAGAACCATAGGACCTCTGAAGCTCACTCCCTACTCAGTTTCTGTCCCACCTTGGCCCATAGTTGTTCAGTTGTCAGGAAAACACAGATGTCTACATTAGTTATAAACTGGTGGGCCTATTTGCTCAGGCTTCTTATTAACTCTTACATCCAACATTAACCCATAATTCTTGTCTGTGTCAGCCATGTGGCTTGGTACCTTTTATCAGCAAGGCATTCTCATCTTGCTTCCTCTGTGTCTCGGTGACTAGAGCAGACTCAGCTTCCTCTTCTCAGAATTCTTCTTTTCTGGTTGCCCCACCTATACTTCCTGCCTGGCTACTGGCCAATCAGCATTTTATTAAACAATACAAGCAACAAATCATTTGCAGGGTAGAACATCATTGTCCCACAGCAAGACAGTCATGCTTTCGTTTGATAAATATTCTTTTTAATTTGGAAGTGTGCTTATGATTCTAATGATTAAAAATTTGACAGTAATTCTTATGCAGAAAGTGCAGTGAACATATAACTCAGTGTTTATTATTTGTTGCTTGAATACTCTATGGAGTATTTGCAAAAGACAGTGCTGATACTGATATTCAACTTATAAATAAAATGAAGGACATATTTGAATTATGCCTCCCAGATTAAACACTAATAATTAGAAGAGATGGGATAGGAACACAGAAAAAATTCCATGTGCTTAAGTGTCACAGCCAAAAGCCTTTCTAGAAAAACAACAGCAACAACAAGGTTCTGCATTCATGGCACCTCTAATGTGGAGAAAAAGTGTATCAATGAACAAATCATACAGGTAGATGTATGGCTGCTTCAATACAATACTGTAAATTTCTTGCTAGTGTTCATCATGGAGTTCAAGGTGGGGTATCATAATGAAACTTGGTTAAGGTAAAGCTAAAAGTAATAAAGTAATATGTACTGCACACATTTCTAAAAGTCACATAACTAAACACAAGTCAAAGAATCTTTGCTTCGCAGTTGATATATGTAAAACATAGATGACACTCAGACACCAATTTCTTCCATACAAATGTACTTCTCAAATTTCATGGCCTCTTCCTTCTTCTCCATCTCCATCACCTCCTCCCCCCTTCCTCTGTTATTAGAACTAGAGTAAGGAAAGAATATATCTAGTTCTAATATCTCTCTCTCTCACTGTGTGTGTTTGTCTCTGCTACAAACCATGTCACAAATAAGCTAGAATATATATATATATTCTCATTTCAGTTGTTTTCTCATTCACATTCAATTAAAATTAATTTAAATTAATTAAATTCAATTAAAATTATTTTGAACTACTTTTAACATAGTAGAATATAGTTATTGCATCTTCCCCAATCAAGTGAATGCTCATGACTGAGTTTCTTATCCTTTCCTTCTTGACTCACAAGTCACCTTACTCCTTTTCAAACAGGTTTTTACTCCTTGCCATTATCAGGCACTAGCTTCTTGGGGATGAGTTAGAATGCTGCTTGTTCAGTCCCAGAAAATCAGACAGTATTTGAAGCCTCTGGAAGAAACAACTCCCCTTCGCTTAGTCAGTGCCAGGAGGACTTCATTGAAATACTTACTATGGAGAAGGAAAGGAGTAGAGGCAGCTCTCCAACACTAGCTTGTCTGCAGCATGGCTTGCAGTAGAGACAGGTGTCATCACCTCTAGCTTATCTGTAACATGGCTTGCAGTAGAGACAGGTGTCCACCAACTATAGCTTATCTGTGACACGGTTTGCAGTAGAGATGGGTATATATAGCTTATTTGTGACACAGTTTGTAGTAGAGATGGGTATCAATCAACTCTACCTTATTTGTAACATGGTTTACAGTAGAGAGAGGTGTCATCAACTCTACCACGTTTGTACCTTGGCTTCTAGGAAAGACAGGCAGGTGTCTTTCAACCTTAGTACATTTGTAGCATGACTTCCAGGACAGGTAGGTGGCTGGACTACTGTGGTTTCCAGGAGAAACTCACAGAAAACAACTCTAGACAGATGCTCAGCAGCTGGAGCCAGTTGAACTTTAAAGAATAAATTACGAGTGAGAAGGATGCCTGTTAAATTTTTGTATTTATGATAATGACATAGCAATTCTTGCAAACCTCAGTTTGACTTCTTTATAGGTTTTCATTCTTTACCCTCAAGCAAAAACAAAATTATTTGGATTAAATACTTTACCAGTGGACATTTACATATCTCCTGGGAAGTTCGAATCTTTTTAACTTAAGGTACCCACTTAGTACAAACACAAATATTGGGATGCTGTCTTTCACACATGAATAAAATATTCTACTGACAGTTTCTTTATGGAAAGTGTTAGGAGTAATTTATCTCATGTGATTTTTTGACAAACAGAAGACTGAACATAATGAGGACCAGGGAATAAAGAATGTGTTTTAAATCCAGAGTTGTAAGCCCTGAAACACATCCTGCCAGGGTGGTATAACCTTAAAAGATTATAATCATTTACTGGATTTCCTCTCCAGTTATTTGTTACATATAAGCAGTGTGGATAATGGATACCCCTCAACATTAAAACTATCAAGAGGTATGTGGCAGGTGGTAATTCTTCTTCAGTCATCAACTTGAAAAAATTGACTCTAGCATCCTTAAAAATGTGACTTTTTTCATTATTTATATTTCTGTTCACATGTTCTTGATATTTTAACAGAGAATTCCAGCAGCACAGGAGACCACTCTCCCTGTGGAGTGAGCTTCTGGTACTGTTGACTTGAACCTATCATGCTAATACAGTTGGTCCAATGGAATATGACAAAACAGAATCAAAATTCAGGCATTTGGTACTTAGCAATAACTCGGTTCTGAAGGTACAGAGTGGGGCATGAGCTATTTAATCCCTGCAGGTGCATTTTCAGCTAGGCCTTGACTCAGGAAATATATCTGGGGAATATTAAGTGGATGGAGGGGAGCAAGGTCTTCTTTCCAAATGTCTCTATGTGCATGAAACCTCAGAACAGTTATACAAATTACAGTGTTTATAACAAATCGTTGCATAATGGAACTGAGATGATTACCATATATAGTATCCTCTGGGACTAAACAGGAGTCAAAATGTTCTGAGAGACTGAGCATGGTATCACAATACTCAGGAAGGAGATATTTCACCTTCCCCAAATTGCCATAACGATTTCCTATGAAAGAAATTTGCTTTGACTTTTCCAGGCATCCACTATTCTGAAATCAATAAACATACAAATCAACATCTGCCTAAGAGGAAATATTTCGTCAAGGTCATGCCTTCTTTTGAGTTTTTAAGTCAAAGATATACTGTTACATTGCCTTTTTTCCTGTTTTATTTGGAAGTTGTATAAACACAAACCATTTGCACCTATAATTTTAAAACAAGGTCAGAACCCCAAGCACAGCAGTCAAGGCCGTCTCTTTCTTAAGGACTTGGAGCGTCTTGGAATTTCTAGAAAACCTGAGAATAGATCTATTTGCTGGCCCCCTTTGTGCAGTGGAATCCATAAACTTCCCCTGCCAACAGCAATAAAGTGGATAAGCAGTGTTTGATATGTCATTTTTATTTTCCCTTTGCCTAAGATGTGTGCAATTATGTGTGTGATTCCTGCATCCCCCAATTCTCTTCTGCAAATGGTCTATCTTCCTTGGACTCCAAACAGTTTGATCCTTTGGTGGTAAAAGACTTTTTTTAATGGGGGAAGGACAGAAGGAGAGAAAAAGGAAAGAGATATCTTGATCCAGGGGGCTATTACGGGCCTAGCAATAATCCTAGCACTTAGGATTGTCTCAGGAGAATCCACAAGAATGACCCCAGCTAAAACCCTAAGCAATAGTGGAGAGGCTGTCTAACTGACCTTCCCCTGTAATCAGATTGAAGACTATTTTAAATGTCATCATAGAACCTTCATCCAGCAACTGATGGAAACAGTTGAAGAGATCTACAGCTAAACACTGAACTGAGCTTCTGGAGAGTAGTCCAAGAGAGGGAGGAGCAATAATATGAGAAAAAGAGTCATGACCATAATGGGCATGTCCACAGAAACTGCTGACCTGAGCTAATGAAAGCTCACTAGATCTTGACTGATAGCAGCAAGGGAACCTGCATAAGGCCAAACTAGGCTCACTGAATATGGGTAACAATTGTGTGACTCTGGCAGTCTGTGGGGTCACTGTCAATGGGACCAGGATTTGTTCCTAGTGCTTGAACTGGCATTTTAGAACCCATTCTTTTAGGAGGCCTTACCCTCTCTGAGGAATGGTTGAGGGGACTGGAGTGGGGGGGGCAGATAGAGGGAACAGGAGAAGAAGAGGGAGTGGGAACTGGGATAGGTATGTAAAATTAGAAAAACAATGTTTTAAAAAGTAACTTTAGTTTAATAAAAGAAATCCTGAGCAGCCTTACTGAGCCAGGTTTCAACCTGCCTTAGAATATGCTATTTTTAGGGCAGGCTTTCCAAGACAGTTCGTGGGATATGCACACCTACCCATAGTGTGCATAGAGCAATGGAACTGTCAGAGAGTTTGTAGCGAAGGATCCATAAGCAGGCCCCAGGTGGTAAACTGTTTAGCACTGTGTTATTTGTGTTCTTTTTTTGTCAACTAATACTAAATAAATAATAACTAAATGTCAAAGACTGGGTAGCATATAAAGAAGAAATTTTTTTTTATTGATTTTTATTGAGCTTTATGTTTTTCTCTGCTCCCCTCTCTGCCTCTCCCCTCCCTTTCACCCTCTCCCAACGTCCCCATACTCCCAATTTACTCAGGAGATCTTGTCTTTTTCTACTTCCTATGTAGATTAGATCTATGTAAGTCTCTCTTAGAGTCCTCATTGTTGTCTAGGTTCTCTGGGATTGTGATTTGTAGGCTGATTCTTTTATTTATCTTTAAAACCACTTATGAGTGAGTATATGTGATAATTGTCTTTCTGTATCTGGGCTCCCTCACTCAAAATAATGTTAATTCTTACTCAGCTAATGGTTCATAGGGCTAGGAATTCAACATCTGCTGAGGGCTTTTTATTCATGCCAGTTTGAAAGTCAAGACAAGGCTCACATGGGTATCTGTCTTCTCATTTAACTAATGTCCTTGTAGATGCCCAACTTCATGACCCCAACTAATCCTGCTACCTCTCAGAAATGTCAACTTTTAAGCATTATTTAGACAGAGTCTTGCTATGTTATGCTAACTAACCTGAAATTTGATTTTTAGAGCAGTCATTCCTTGGACTCATGGAGATATTCCTGATTCTTCCTCCTTAGTACTGGTATTAAAAATCTGTGTATATCAATATGCCTGGGAAAAGCCTAATTTTTAAGTAGTGTTAAACTATAACTTTGCACAAGTTTCAGGATATTGTGTAGAGGACAAACCCCTTCACTGTACCAGATCATGACTTCCAGTTTCCACAGATTGCAATTAACAGGAAAGTACACCTCAAGATACATAGGTATTTTCTTCAGTATTAAATGGGATTACATAAATAAGGAATAGTATACACTTAATGAATACAAACTGTTTTAAACATATCTATACATACATATTTAAACATATATGTTCAAAAGGAAGCAGGAATACTCGAACCATGGCTGTTTTAAGATTTCTATATATTAAAATGTTCTCTATCTGCATCACCCCTCTCTCTCTGTGTCTCTCTGTCTCTCTTTATTCTTTCTTTGTGGCATTCGGTGACTTCATTCACTCTGTAGGTCATAGTTTCATTTACTTCTAAATAACCAAATTTAATTTTTATTGCCCCCTAAAACTTTGGGTTTATGTAGATACCACAATTTGAACTCAGATTTTTAGTTTCCTCTCCTTTTTATTGGGATAAAAATTTTAATTGAGATTTATTGCATTTGTTTGGCAAAAATTTAACAATAATACAAAGTATTTCCCTATTCTTTAATGTGACTTATTTTCTAGATTCCTTTCTCATTTTTTTAATAGCTAAATGAAACCATGTTTAGGACAGAAATTTATTCATCTAAACTTTTATCTGTGATAGTTGAAAAATTATCTATTACTGGTTGTAAGCCAAAAAGACAAAGAACAGCTACTAAAATATCAATATTATGTTAACAATGTACTTCCTCAGATGATTTCATTATAGGAAACAAAGCAAATACATGTATTTGAAAATGTTTCTTTTTTATGTTTTAAGTTGAAATAGCTTCAGTATTAGTTTTAGGAAAATCTTTGTTATTATTATTAACTAATTAAAACTTTTCATTTATCTTATATCTCCATCACAGTTTCCCCTCCCTCCTCTCCTTTTGTTTCCTGCCCTTCTTCCCTCTACTCCCCCCACAAGAACTCCTCCCTCTAGTTTTGAGGAATTCTTTAAATGATTAATCAAATATTGCTCTAAAGCATTCTTCATGTGATGTGCTAAGCTGGGAATGAGTCTACATGCATTCATTGCTATTTGAAATTGAGTCTGTATTCACATTTGAGCAAAGTGTCATCCACTGTCCTTTATAGTCTTTCTATCCACCTACATCCAAGCTTCAGATGGTGAACATCTGTGTATCTTCCACTTCTCCTTCTGCTTTGCGTGTGAAAATCTGTGAGTAGACTTCTAATGCCATGAAATGTCATCCAAGAGAGTAAATGAGAGTCTCTCCCCAAACCCAAAAAGCCCGTGAACTATTTGGCATTCATACAGTGGAAGCTCTCTTTAATACAAAGTTTTCACATTTTGAACTTCTCCCCTAGTCCTGGTTGCATTTACTGTCACCTGGTCCCCTACTGCCATTTGCCACAGTGTCCAAACTGATTCTTTAAAAAGAACCCCTTATATCCCAGACTCAGAAAGATAATTATAACATGTACTCACTCATAAGTGGTTTTTAAACATAAAGCAAAGAAAACTAGCCTACAAATCACAATTCCAGAGAACCTAAACAACGAGGACCCTAAGAGAGCATAAATGGATCTAATCTACAAGGGAAATACAAAAAGACAAGATATCCTGAGTAAATTGGGAGCATGGGGACCTTGAAAGAGGGGATAGGCATGGAGGGGAGCAGATAAAAGTGTAGAGCTAAATAAAAAATCAACTAAAAAAAAAAACCTTAAACATGTATGTTGTACTACTGTGGTCTTTTCTTTAAAACCCACCTAACGACGTCCAACCTAATAAAATCCTCATCATCATCAGAGGTCTTACACAGCTGGCCCAAGACTTCTGGCTTCTTTATTCTACGTTCTTGAAGACCCCTCTCTGCTCTGTCTTTCCTGGGTTGTTATTCTGGTAAACATTTGCAGAAAAGTTCCTGTTTCAGCTTCTTGGCGCTTCTTTATCTCTAACAGTGATGATTTTCTCAGATACTACACAGCTGTTTTTTGATTCTCTCTGGAAACAAGAAGTGCCATCCACAGTGTGTTCTCCTGTAGTGATATCACAACACATCCCTCTGCTTCCAGCTCTTTTCTTAGGTCTTCAAGTCACAAAGCACATTGTTAACCTGTAGCATGTTATGGGGACAAGAGCAAATGGTGTTCCATTAATAACTTCTAGTGTCAGTTCTCTAGGTTTGCAGGGTAATTTTTTTTCTTTGTATCTCCAGGCTCCACTGCAAGTGGAAATTTGATGGAAATTATTTCAACAAAAAATTTTCTTTCTCGAGTAGCCTTAGCACTTTCTCTGCTCTGGAATCTGAAATCAGAAGTTGTTAGTTCAAGCTACCCATCAACTACATCAAGGGCATACGGTCAGCAGATCAGAGTAGGTCACTTGCAGAAGGACAGGAACCACTTGGGTATAAGTGTTTGATGGAGCCCAAAGCACTGGTATCCATCCTTCCTACTCAAATCACCACAATCACAGATGAAAACAGAACCAAACTGTCTAAGTGTGATTCTTGCTAAAGAGGAGATAATCTTTCCTAAACAGAGGAAGAATTTTCAAGTAAGGTACATGCTTCTTAGCTAAAAGATTTTTTTCTTCACTTAATAGTTAGTTTTTCAGGTAATGAAGACCATCAAATTCATTAGGTGGTTTATCCAAGGCAAAGGTAACCAGAATTTATATAAGCCATGAAAAGTTGTATTGTATTCTTTTCTTAACATTTAACTTATCTTCTACATCTGATCTTATGGTTAATCTAAGAATTTTAGGTCATGCTCAAAAATCACTCAAACTTCTGGAAACTACATTGCTGTTTGCACGAAGATTAACTCAGGTAAGTTACAATGGTATGAGAGCAGGAACACATTACTTAGGCATTGTGTGTAATTCCAAGGAATTTCCTTTCAAATTCTCCATGACACATTTTTCAACAATCTATTATTAAGCACTGAAGGATTTTGGACAGTGGTGAAATAAAAGTGATGCCCTGTCCCTGTTTCATTTCTAAAGCAAGACTCAGTGTGCCACACAGTGTCCTCTCCACTTGGGAAGGACACCACTGGACTTTGTTTCATGCCTGGATAGATTGAAATACTGAACATGTCAACCATCGGTGGATGACTATTATTTGATCAGCAACATTGACTTCCATGACAAAGGAGTGTAATGGGGTCTCCATGGTAACAGCCCCTTTTGGAAGCTACTAGTCATTTCTGTGTATCTGTGTAAATTGCTTTGACCTAAGCTTCACTTTCTCTCTTGAGGATAAGGAATTCGAAGAACTTGATCTTGAATTGTATATGTTCTAGTATCATTTGGATGTACTTGAGTTAAAAAAATAATATTTGTGTTAACAGTGACTGTGGAAGAGGATAAAAAATAGCATCAGACTACAGGAGTAAGCAGTTTGCCTCTGCCAAGGTCAGAGAAGGCACTGAAAAATAGCATGTGTTGTCAGTGACAGATCAAGGGCTTACAAAGTGAGCAATTCTTATCAAGCTGGAGACAGAGTGGGTCATTAAGAAACCTGAGCTTGAACCTCTTCTCAAAAACATTCTTAACCTCAGGTCCTTGTATGCCTTCAAAGGAGTGTAGAGAGGGAAACTGGTCAAGGAGTCAGTAAGTTACCAAAAACCTCAGTGAGCAAGAACTCAACTGCACTGTTTTTTCCTGTCCACATAAAAACAAAATACTAGCTTAAAACTTTAAGAGAAGGGCTCTCCTGGAGCTTAAAATGCAAATGAGGACATTTCACTCCCTTTGTCAGCTTTTTCATATTTAAAGCCTTAATTTCAGGCCAAGAACATCAAAACTCAGCAAGGTCTGATTTACGCTGTTTTGCAAGTGCCTTTAGCCTTGCCCTTCCTCACTCCCTTATAGCTCAATGTCTATGTATTTACAACACCTCCTGCTAATATTCTAGTAACCGTGCTTGTTGTTACAGCTAACAGTGATTTGCTTACTTGCAGTATGAGATATTTGACACTGGAGAGAAAGCTAAGTCTTTTTCAATAACTTAGAATGAAGCTCCATTGTCTTACCTAGTACTGTTCAGCTACCCCAGTCATTATAATGTGGTGATGATTACTCTAATGATGCTGCTTTTGTCTGCTTTCTTTTGCTGTGATGAGCACCATTACCCAAAACAACTTGGGATAGAAATATTTATTTTATGTTTTTCAGTCCATCCTGAAGGCAAGCCAGAGCAGGCATCTAAAGAGGCAGAAACTAAAGAACAGAAAGTGGAGGAGTGGTGTAGGAGGGTTCTTCTATATTTTGTGTTGATTTCATTGGTTAATAAAGAAGCTGCCTTGGCCTTTTGATAGGGTAGGACTTAGATAGGTGGGGAAAATAGAACAGTATGCTGGAAAGAAGACTGGCTCAGAGAGAGCTGCCATGAAGCTGCTGGGGTCAGACATGCTGAATCTTCCTGGTAAGCCCATTACCTCGTGGTGACTTACAGACTATTAAAAATGGATTGAAATAAGATGTGAGAGTTAGCCAAGAAAAGGCTAGAAATAATGGGCCAGGCAGTATTTAAATTAATATAATTTTCATGTGGTTATTTCGGGTATAAGCTAGCTGTGCGGCTTCGGCCGGCAGCCAGGCGCTGGGAACAAATGGCCGTGCTCCTCTGCTGGGACACAGACGCCCATCATTACAACAGATTGGCACCCAACATGGTAAGCTGATTCCACTTAAAACCTGAGAGGGCTTTAAAAGGAATTCTAACACAAATATAAAGTTTAGCACAGCTGGTTGTGTTCCATAGCTCCTTTAAGAGAGATTTCTTGATTCAGCAAAGCAACACTGCAGTGGTTTTAAATTAGGGCTTCCTGGGCTGTGCCACAGGCTCGAACTCTTTGTGGGCTTGGATGTTTGTGTGCCCACTCGGGGTCAGGAGTAAAACAGCTGAGACTGAGACTGGGGCTCAGCTCTTCCTGCCTTAGGCGGTGGGATCAGGTCTACTAGAAACTTGCAGTTTTGAAATTCCAGTTTATGGTCTGTGCCACCAGTCCAACCGCTGGCTCCTGTGGGAGACAGAGCCTTTGAATGGGGTTTGTGAGTAAAATGCTATGACTTGCTTGCTTGATGACAATGTGGACTCGCTGTGTGTGCTGTGTGCCTGGAACTGCGTCGCTCAGATGCACAACTGACTTCAAGGCAGAAGCGGCCCTGCCATTCTGAACTGTGCTTGCTAATCTTAGGCGGGATCATAATTATCATGATAACAGCACAGTTAAGTTTAGACTGGACAGGAAACAGGCTGTACCATATTTCTCCTACATAACACAACTTAAGTTTTTAAGATGTACTTAACATTTTGAAAAATGCTCCTGGATAATAAAAAAATTACAGATTCAGATATAAAAGACCTATAAATGGGTCACAGTGTTAGATGGGTATACATAGGCTTGGTAGAGAGAAGAAAAAGAATATAGAGAATAAAGTTAATGCCTTAAAATTAATTAATGACTTAAACAAGGGTAAAGTCTTTGAAGAGACAGACTACAAATAGAGATTAAAAAAAAATGAGCCACGTAAACATGGAAAATTCACAGCATGTCTGGATTATGTATTTTATTGTGTTTTCTTTAAATTTTTTCACTGTAAAGGAGCTAAGTAGAGAGACATCTCATTATATGGGCTGCCAAGCTAAACAAACATGGATATTATAAAGATATTATTGCTCCACAATTTGGGTCTAAGGATGTGATGCTTTCAGAAAGAGGTTCTTCTTTTGTTTTCATAGAGGATGAGAACCTGTGGACTTATCCTATACCAATCTGGTATGATAGACCACACCCTCCTGAAAGGTCACCATGAAAAACTTCAGAAAATTACTTCACTCAGCTGCCAACTGAGATGTACCAGCCACACATGTTATACCATGAAAATCTTAATTAAGAGCGCCCCCATAGAGCAGGAAGCAGTTTGGAGAGAAATAACTATGTCAATATTCCCAAATATTGTTTATAAATGATCTTTTTTTACATTTAAAGGGGGATATGATATGTATATGAATAATTTGCATTGGTATAAAGTTTGATTCATTGACATGTTTAAGATAAATCTTGTTATATGTATATTTCTGATCTTGATTAAGGTATTGTGATTGTGTAGTTCATTAAAGATGTAATCTATAATTTAGAAATATAGGTTGTTACAAGTTTATAGTCATGTTAGATTTTCTAGATATGCATAGATATATTTCAGTTAGATCAGCATTCTTCATATCTCTCAAAGGCTACAGAATATGGCATATTAAATGTTTTAATAACTTAGGGCTTTTCATGGCAATGAGACATGTCTGCTCCTGGCAGCAGCACCATGCTACTTCTTGAGGAAAATGGGCATCGAAGAGGCTCCTTATGGAGTTTGTTAGCCACTTGTGCAAGAAACTGCTCTTGCCTGGACTGCTTAACTGGACACAAGGTACCCACAGAGAGAGGACTGCTGAATTTGCCTAAAGGTGAGATGATCCTTCAGGGTTCCTGCTTCATGAAAGAATCTGTGAGACATTCTGCAGGACAGAGAAGAAAGTGACTGAAATGTCTTTCAATTTTCCTACTTCATGGAAATGTCTGATGGATGCCCCAATGGTACAGAGGAACTTTGGGGGACTGTCCAGGCAGCGAGATGTCTCTGTCACTTGTAGAGTTTTGGAAGTTGCTTACTTCTTTTTTATTTAGGTAATATTATATCCTTCTGGAGTCTTTGATGGAGTTGAAGAATGGATAGTTATAGTTATAGTTTTCCTTAGTTATGATTAAAGAAAATAGATATAAATATGGTAACTGTAGTTCTTGCTTGATAACTGTTTTGTTATATGTAACTTTACTATGTTAAAATGAAAGCCTTTCTTTTTTGTTTTAACAGAAAAAGGGGAAATGGTGTAGGAGGGTTATTCTGTATTTTGTGTTGCTTTCATTGGTTAATAAAGAAGCTGCCTTGGCCTTTTGATAGGGCAGGACTTAGATAGGCAGGGAAAAGAAAACAGTATGCTGGGAAGAAGACTGGCTCAGAGAGAGCCACCATGAAGCTGCCAGGGTCAGATATGCTGAATCTTTCTGGTAAGCCCACTACCTTGTGGTGACTTACAGACTAGTAAAAATGGATTGAAATAAGATGTGAGAGTTAGCCAAGAAAAGGCTAGAGATAATAAGCCAGGCAGTATTTAAATTAATATAATTTTCATGTGGTTATTTCAGGTATAAGCTAGCCGCGGTGAGACACAGCCCTCTGAGCCTCTTACTGCAGAGGAATACTGCTTACTGGCATGCTCTCCAAAGCTTGCTCAGTCTGTTTTCTTACACAACCCAAGACTATCTTCCCTGGGGTGACACCACCCATCTAGTAGACAATGTCCTCCCACATCAGTTATTAATCAAGAAAATGCCCTACAGACTTGCCTAAAGGCCCATCTGATGGAGGCATTTTTTCAGTTGTTGCTTCTTCTTTGTAGACAACCCTAGCTTGTATCAAGTTGACTAAACAAATGAACTATCAGCACTGTTCCTTATTTATTTACCTGCTACCAATCTCAGCCCTCTTGATTGTTAGTGTTCTCTCATAAGAAGTCTATAGGAAGGGTCAGTTGACCTGTATATGATCTCCTGTGCTTTCCAGGTACTATAATTCTTCCCTAACTGTGTGCATCCTCCTGATCTCAGGAAATATTAAAATTTATACACCATGAAATAGTAACTAAATGGAGGGGTTTGTCTTTCAGCTGTGGGGAAATCATCATCCATGCTAGAGTGAGTGATACTTTTTGGTAGAATGGCTGCTTTGGGGCCATACACAGTCCTTAAAGTAACCCCTCACCCATGTTCTGAAGGCAAGCCCAATAATCTTATTGGTTTCCAGAGGCAGAATGTGGTAGACCCACACTTTGGGTTGTCACAAGTGCTTTTTTTTTTTTTACAAGAAAGATGTAGACATTTGTTTCCCTCAGAGAAAGAATTCCACTGTCAGTATATCACAATCCCTGACATGTTTGATTAGTCTGTAAGAATTTATCAGCTTCTTGTCTACAGCACAATATGAAGGCATGCTAAGTGACATCAGGTTGGTTTTTTCCAGTGATCAAGAGCTGTAATTACAAAAGACATATCTGTAAGATATTTGCATGATCAAAAACTAAAAAATGAGATCAGCAAACAGTGGCCTTTCTTTAAGTAAATTTTCTGGGTAGATCATGTTATATAGGGTATGTTAAAATACCCCTTCTTTGATGATGGGTGAGTGCATGAAGTTCTACCCACACACACACACACACACACACACACACACAAACACACAAGCACGCATGCCTGCACATATACATGCCACCTCTTCTTTGATAATAGATGAATGCATAAGTTTCTATACACACAGACACACACATACACACATGCACACACACATGCATGCATCCATGCACACTGAGCAGCCAAATTTCTTATGAAATCCAAATGATGTTAAAGACTTTGGAGTTCTCTTTTTTCATGTTAACTCTTGTCAGTTTCCTATGCAGTCTGAATGTGTCAATTTATAATGACTAAAATAAGAGAAGATTCCTCAAGAGGGCCACTTCTGGATCACACAAGAAGTTCATAGCTGATGTAATGGAGGATGAAGTGTTTCCAACAGGTAGAGCTATTATTTCACATCTTTAAACACTGCCTATGAATTACAACATATCAGTGGAAGTTTGTGGAGAAAATGCTCACTTACTTCTATTTGTCTTTTGAAAAGAAACTAACTAGGCTTTTTTCTTTCTCTGTTGAGAGCCAGAGCCATGAAGTCAACTTGTGATCAAAGACTTGTAGGAAGACATACACTGGGTTTCATGCAGCAGTCTGCCATTTTCCAATGAAGTACTGAGTGAGACAGCATGTCTCAACAGAGCAAGAACCCTGTGATAAAGTGGACCAAATACTCATTACCTCACTCCTGCCAGACCATTCTCCTTCTCAGTTGTACAACTGTGGTCTGTGGAGAGTTCTTCTCTAGCCAAACCCTAGTTTCTTAGATGGTTGCAATATGCAAGAAATGATAGCTGTTGCTATCACCTATTTCTGGAACAATCACAAAACATAGTTACAGGCCAATTCTTCCACTAAGAAGAACTCTGAGCTATAAATCTTGACATTTGATTTACATGAAAGGAAAAATGACGAAATACATTTACATGTTTGTTAGTGAGTAGTAGTTTTTATAAAATCATTGACAAGGAACTTTGAGAAAGAGATTCATAGACCTTAAACCAGGTTAAAATATTAAAATATATTTACAATAGTAATTCCTTTTTAACAGATACTTTTACACTGTAAGAAGAGAAACTGCTATATACTATATACAAATACATTCATTAGTAATCTAAACTTCATTGTACATAGATATTCATCAGATTCATTCTTTGACATTTCTATACATGTATATTATATAGTTTGATTACTCTTACCTAAACTCTCTTTTATCTCTTTTCCCACATGTCAATACACCCACACTGCCCAGCTGATCTCTTTCTCATACCTTTTTGCTTTGTTTTATGGCCTATTGAGCTCAACCAGGGCTCTATAAGTAAGCCTGGGTATTGCACTATCCAATGCCATTCAATGGAGTTCAGTCAGTGAACATCCAAAGATAATGACTTCCTTTCACCCAGAGCACTTCAGCAGGAGGAATGGGATCCCATGAGCCCCCGTGCCATCCACAACTGGCCGCTGACAGGTCCAGGGTTATGCTGACACAGTGAAGATAATCATATTTTCTGTGGCTTTCACTATTGCTATGGCTATGCAATGCCATGAAGACACCATTTTGTCACCATTCTCCCTATCTACCTTATTTTACAATCTTTATGCCTGTTCCTGTTCAATATCCCCTAAAGCTGGAGGGGTTAGTTTAAATGACTCTTCTATGGCTGAACACTCAAATATTCAGTATCCTTAGGATCTTGCAGCCAGAAAATCCTGCCTTCACTGCTATTCATTGTACAGGGAAGGGCCTAAGCAATCTGAAGGGCAGCGATAAACCTACATGAGAACCTATGACATCACAACCCAAGTAAATATACAATGAAAGGAGGTATTGAAACAAATGTGATATGAAAGAATGGGGAGGAGACATAGTGGGAGATGAACGTTTAAGTGGAGCTGAGGGAAGAGGGCATGGGAAACAAGGCACACAAATGGGTTAAAAAATTAAGATATATGAAGAAGCCTTATGAAAGCCAACTAGTTTGTAAGCTAATTAAAATAAAATGCTTAAGGAGTCTCAACAGAGGTATTCTGCAAAAACAAACAGTGCTGCTCCTAGAAGGTGCAGGTTACTAAAATGAAAAATTCAGCCAGATACAAGTTACTTCTCTATGAGTTATTGATCAAGGAGTTCCTGGGGGTACAAACTATCACAGTTTATTGCAGTCTCTCTTGGCTGCACAGTATCATAGTAGATAATCAGCCTCTGCTGCTAGAGTCACTTCTGTTGCAGGTTGAATATCCAAGTGACCTGGAAATTTTTTGCTGGCTGGTTTTCATGGTAATGGAAAGCCCTATCCACTCTGCTGGGGGAAATAAATGAATGATCTTATCCTGTGTTAGGTCCTATTTGCTACCATACCAACTTGCCAGACATTATTTGTCCACTAATGTAACAATGGCAAGAAAGTTTAGATAAAACAAACCACTCCTTCACTGTAAATAAAAGATTCTGTCCAGCCTGGACCCACAGCCGTTCAGTCCCAAAGTAACACACAGATACTTATATTAATTATAAATGGTCTGGCCGATTACTCAGACTTGTTACTACCTCTTACAATGTAAATTAACCCACACTTCTTATCTATGTTTAGCCATGTGGTTTGGTACCTTTTATTAGTGCAACATTCTCATCTTGTTTCCTTTGCATCTGTGTAAAAACTGTGTCTGACCTTTCCTCTTCCCAGAATTCTCTTAGACCGGTACTCTGCCTATACTTTCTGTCTGGCTACTGGTCAATCAGCATTTTATTAAACCAATATAAATGACAGATAGAGGGTATAATAGCATTATCCCACAGCAATATCCCATAGCCCAGCTAGCTCAGTCAGCAGAATATGAGACTCTTAATCTCATGTTTGTGAGTTCAAGTCCCACAATGGTTGCCAAACAATGCATGATTAATTAAAAACTCAGAGACTGAAATTAGGGTTCAACCTGAAGATCCAGAAAGCAAAACAGCTAACCACTGACTCTTCCCTCAACCTCAGTTCACAAATGGCAATCCTGGCTTCAGAAATCTCAGAATGAAACTGAGACTAAGAACTGCCTCCTCCTGTTTTATGCCATGATGGAAATGTACCAAACTTTTGAACCTGTAATCAAGTCCCAGTGAAACTGTTTTTTTAAGAGTCTCTGTGGTAAAATTATGAATGCCAAGTCATAGATAGGACATTTATATCTCCTGCTTACTCCAGGATTCTTGGAATTTCTGGGAAAATGTAAGTTGAAGGGGATGGGGAGAAATTCTATAAATGCTGTTCTCTAGACAAGACAGAGCTGTCTCAACCATGATCTTACAACATCTGAGGTTACCCACACAAGACCTACACAAAATCAAGCCAGTTAAAGATTCGGGCAAAGACCAAGAAGGGACTGCCGAGACTCCAATCCTGGCTGGAGAGATGAATGTCACTTGATCCATTCTAACAGAGGGATATTCATTTTTCTCTTGGAGGGACAGCGGTTTTCTTGCACCCCTGAAGAGAATGCCATACACATGTGCAAATGGGCAGCACTGATTGGACTCAATAGGTTCTAAATAAAATCAGAGGACAAGAGGTTGAGAAGGAGATAGGAGATAAGATGTTGGACATTGTGGAAGAGCGGAGCTGTAGGGGAGAATAATTTATCTTGTTTAAATGCATGAGAATCTTATATATTTTCAGGGCAGTGTGGGGCAATGAGTCCTGTGGGTTACTTTATAATGACCTTACTTGAAAGACTGTATATTACCCTTAGGTAAAATTTTACTTATTTATTGTATTTGAATGTACTTTGGTTTTCTTTTTCTCTCTTCAACGAATTCATTTCAGATATTGTGTGACATCGCCTGAAACCTAATTTCTAATTTAAACACTTTATATTGTTTGAAAGTATAAAAATTTTATAAACAAAATAGGAGAATAATTAGTGCTTTGAAATATGAGTATGAATTATAACATGGAAGATTTATTATGAAAGACTTTCTCTGAGGTCTAATAAATCCAATGAGTATCATATGCATCTTCCCATAATTTGAAATATTCTGACATTAGCATGAAATACATTTCAGACGAAAGTTCCAGTAATCATTCATCAAATACATTCTTCAGTTATTCCCCTCGGTTTCATTCCTGTTCCCAAGACACATATTGATTATATGTAGTCTAGAAAAATTCAAAGGAACAGAATTGTCATGGCAAACTGTAGAACTCGGTATCTTGAGTTTTTACAAAAACTTTTTATAATTCAGCCTTAATTTATGTGTAATTTTCATGTTTATATCAATGCAATGCAATTTTAATTATGAAACATCATGGGTTATTATTCTACTAAGCTGCATATATGGTCATTATGCATTTTAGGGAAAATGTTAAGGAGATGTGTAAGTTCTGCTTGGTGGTGAGGGAGCCAGTGCTTGTGAATGCTACTGTTTTGCATGAGACACTTCTTATGCTCCAAAGAGGAGTGTGGATATGAATGCCATGCTAAGTAGCAGAGACTCTCCCCGTGTGAGCACATGAGCAGTCACATAAGAATGCACAACAACAGCTTTAAAACTACATTTAAACTCATCTGCTGCAAATTATAATCTCTCATTCTAAGAGTATTTTTATAGACCTTACTCATTTGGTAGTTGCAGCTGATAAACACATTGAATACTGCACAGTATTATTTATGTTTAAGTGGAAATTTTGAAAATGAATATTATTTGAAGGAAATACATAAAGAATGATTCTTGAGAGTAATTTTATCCTATATTTGACAAGCTACTAAAAGCAGCTCAGAAACATCACTGCAGGGTTCTGTGCTGAATGCTGTCTCCTCAGAAAGAAGCCCTATTTGGGGAGTTTATGGAAACCTTAATATTTGGGACTTCAAGGGAATTAGGTCACTAAAATTGTGCCTTTTGTGCCTTTCAAAGTCTCCCACCTGTACCCCCTTAGTCTTATTCTCCATGCCCCCAGCCCCTTGCTCCCTTCCCTGCCTGCCCTCATTTGATTAACCTCTCTCACATGGGCCCACCTTACTTTTAGCATGAAGTAAAGTGTGAGGGAACACCATCTGATTAGTGTTCTCTTACATCAACATTTCTAACAAATCTAAACTGTTTGTAGCTTACCTTAGACAGGAATTAATGATGTCTATACAATTCTGCAGAGAACCCTATTTAACCTTGTAGCAATTTATGTTAAGCTCAGACAAACTTAATGTAAAGAGGTTGTTATTGAACATTTCTTCTCCCCATTTACTGTACAGAGTACACATGCCGAAATGTGCCTAGGAAGGTTTCTCTTTAACATTGTACTACTTTCAGAGTAGTTCATTTCTAGAACCTCTACTAAGTCCTCAGCACGGAAAAACCAATGTCTTTTAATTTTCATTTTTGAATGATTCTTTAGTTATGACACAAACAGAACATTTGAGAACTGTGAGGAATTACTAAATAATTTGATTACTTATCAAAGCTATAATTATCACATGTAGATCACTAAGAATGATTACAACCAATGCTTTCAGCATTTACCTTGAGAAAGCTGACACTACACTTAGCAGTATAAATAATGTGACCTTTAGTAGTACTGGTTTTACTCTGTGTGAAGAATTTCGTGTAAAATAGGGAAGATGATATTGCAACTAAGAAACTAAACCAGAATGGTGTGTTCACTAGACATTATTTGGGGTGGTGTTGAACAATGATGTCTGTGGGTTATTTATAGTGACCCCACTTCAGTTGCTGTGAGTTGGCTAAAATGAATTGCTGTGGGATAATGTTCTTGTATACTGTAAAGACTTATCACTCATATAAGTTTAATAAAATGTTGATTGATTGGCCAGTATACAGGCCAGAAGTATAGGCAGGGTGACCAGACTAGGAGAATTCTGGGAAGAGAAAAGGAAGTAAAAATGCAGTCTTTGTCCAGAAGCCAAAGAAGCAAGATGAGAATTTCTTACTAAGAAAAGGTACCAAGTCAAATGGCTAAACATAGATAAGAATTATGGGTTAATTTAAGTTGTAAGAGCTAGTTAATAATAAACCTGAGCAATAGGCCAGCCAGTTTATAAATAATATAAGCCTCTATGTGTTTCTTTGGGACTGAATGGCTGCAGTACCAGTCAGGACAGAAACTTGTTTCTACAATGAGTATTATTTTACTTTTTATTTTATTTGTATATGTGTCTGTGTGTAAATATGCATATGCAAGTACCAATGAAGGCCAGAGAATTATTTCAGATAGCTTAGATTTTACCTGCTAAGCATAAGTGCTGGAATTCAACTCAGGTCCTCTGAAATACCAACACATAGCATATACTTTTAATCAATAAGCCATTTCTTCAAACCCCCAAATGGAGTGTTTTTAAAAATACTATTTAATCCATGGTGAAAATATAAATACTTTCTAAGAATTTATTTTCTGTATATTGAAGAGCTCGAGGACTCTTGATGCAAAATACTATTCTTCAGGACTCAAAGAAAGCACCTAACAAAATCAACAGGATTCTTTAAAAGCAAACATATTACAAGAATCATTCATTTGTCTAAATATATGGATATGTGGTGTGTGGAAGGATGTACATGTGCTTCTGAGTGTGCCCATGATGTATGTGTAGGACAGCAGATAGGACCCTGCTCTTTCATTCTCCACTGTGACAAGGATAGCTTCTCTCTACCAAAGTTCTACAATGGCTGGAAGATGGGAGTTATATGTATTATCCTTTAGCAATTTTCTAAAATTGTATTTTTATATTGAATACACTTTGGTTTCATTTTTTTCTCTTCAACAAGTTCATTGCATATATTATCATGCTATATAGCCTAAACAACCTAATTTTTAATATAGTAGAATATGACAAAACACTTTCATGTAGTTTTTAATTTATCCGCTTAACATTACTTTTCATCATTTAAATACACACACACACACACACACACACACTCATCTGCTTGAAGAATTGGTAGAACAGTGATGAAGAATGAAAATCCACACTGAATTCCTTGTCCTCCTAGAATACACCATCTTTGGTCAATATAAATAAGTAGGGTAAACAAACAACAATGTATATGAGTGGAGGAGCCAAGTGGCAGGGGAGTATGTGTGTGGTCAAATAGATGGAAACTGCATTGGCTAGATCAATATTGCCTTCGGAGTGGAGGACAGCCTTGACTCTTGAAACTGCAAGAACTAATCTCACTACACACGTGAAAAACAATAAGTTCTTTGGAACATGTTACTCACAGTGAGACTTTTAAATTATCTAATGTTTTGGTTACATCTCTATGAAGATACACAATCACCCTAAATTCAATAGAGGGTTAGTGATGAGGAGTTACATAGGTTCATTTCTCTCAAAAAATAACTTTTCCAAATATCAAATAAATAAACCTGTAGATATGACATTCAGTACATTTGCTGTAAATATAACATGCATCTTTATAATAACAGTTATTTGTGTTAAAGCTGATTTTAACATGAGAATATTTACCTTTCATTTATTTATTATTGATTTTTATTGAGCTCTACATTTTGTTGTGCTCCCCTCCCTTTTTCTCCCATCCCCTTCAACCCTCTTCCAAAGTTCCCATGCTCCCAATTTACTCAGGAGATAGAGTCTCTTTCTACTTTCCATGTATATTATGTATATCTCTCTTGGTTCCTCATTGTTGTCTAGGTTCTCTGGAATTGTGATTTGTGGTCTCATTTTATTTGCTTTATGTTTAAAAACCACTTATGAATGAGTACATGTGATAACTGTCTTTCTTTTTAATAAATAAAAACTGCATCTCTCTCAATTTTGACTGCAGACTAAAAGTTGGATCCTCCAAAGATTTTACTGAAATGCTGTCTAGAGATGGGACCTTTGGAAGACAATTACATCATGAGGGGAATTATCAATAAATGCAATTATAAGTATACATATCTATCTATGGCATACACACATACACAAGTGTATAGTCCACATCAATAATTTAAAACACGTATATGCCTTTTGTGTGCTCATTTCTCCCTGAATCATGCTCTCTTTTCCATACCTGTGTCTCTTCCCTATATCTCTCTAACAGAAAATAATCACCATCAAGTAATTTTAGATAGCTTGAATAAATGTCATATTACTTGACAATTAAAATTATACCCTACACATTTTACTTCCAAGTCTAAATTCTGTTCCAACACTCCAGGGCATTTTGTGAAATGAGGCTTTTATACACGTTTTAAAAGACATAAACACAGTGCATTATTAGGGGATTTTCCTATAAAATGCAGAATGAGAGAGATTAGCTAACATTCTTAAGCTATGAATTTCAGTAATTTTATTATTCATGTATGTTTGTTCTTTCAGCTGCAGTGTATCATAGAACAAAAAAATGTAGGGTCCTTCATTTTTATCCCAGCTGTCAACTTGAGCACACTTAGAATGTACTGCAGTACTATTTTATCATTGTTTCCTTTACATTGTTCTTTTTTATTTATTTATTTATTTATTTATTTATTTATTTTTGTTAAAAGCCAAATTTACATTTACTCCCCTTGTTCCCAGCCCTCCCGCTCCCCCACTACCCCACCGCCCTCCCCCTGCTTCCTTAAGATGGTGCAGGTTACCCTGTCCTATGGGGAGCCCAAGGCCCT
>JAQHUG010000270.1:632791-645070 GCA_028555095.1 Dicrostonyx torquatus | reverse complement strand
TTGCAGAATCGCTGGATTCTGGCACTGTCATTGTTCTTATGTGGAAAAGCATACTCTATTTCTCATAATTTCAGTTTGCTCTGGTTGACTTGATGGGGTAGGAATTTCAGTTTGCACTCCCTGGGTTGATACCCATCAATTTAAAAATCTGTATGATGAATTAAACCTTCTGGCAGACAATGTGTCAAGGTCATCACAAGCCAAATACATGAACATTGATGTGCTTTCCTGATCTATTTGACCAATAAAATAGAAATTACTTTCTTCACATCTTCCATCAGCCTTTGTTGGAAGCCCTTGTTGGTCAAAGTTTGCAGTCAATCACAGCCTGACAGCTTTCTCCAAAAATGCTGTGATTAATAAGGTATTTATTACTATTATCAGTGAACTGGTACTCTGGGCAAACCCTTTACTTTTAAAAATTGCTTTTATATTTGAGAATTTTATATCACACATTTCTGTCATCCGGCATGGAAACACCAAGTCAATAATAAGCAGGAAACGATTTTCTTTGTGGTTGTTTTCATGGTAGCAGAGGTGTTATGCCAGTTGCTGAGCAAACAAGACAGCCTTCAGCAGTCTTACCCACCTGCGAACTCTGTGAACTGTGACAATGGCCATTGTGGCAAGAAATAGGCATGGCAGCAATTGTGAAACCCTTTGCTTTAGAAAAGTGTTTGCTGTGTCAAACAAACCAACCACCTTGCACAAATCAATACCTATACTGATGTTTGCTCTTGTTTAGAATATAGTTGTATATTGAAACAGAACAATAGACAATGTATGCCTTATATGATAAATGTGAATTGTAGTACATAGAATGTGCAGGCACAAGAACATATCACATCAGACGAATAGATCTTAAAAGATATTCCTGTTGGAATTTCCAAAATTTAAAAACAGGGTACTACTTTTGAATTCTAATCTGTACTGATACAGTTCTAGAACCTCAGAATTTACACCAGTTTCTTCGGGCCATGATTTATCCATGAGTGATATGTGGAAACCTGAGAAGAGTGTCGTTGTATGTAGTGCACATGGTGTGGAACTGAACACCTGCCTGTTCTCAAAAACGCTTATGGCCGTTCTAGGCGTCAAAAGCACGGCATGAGCCACTGCAAGTGAGAAAAGCAATTTTACCTGAAGGATGATAAATGCATGTGAATGTGATGTGCCACTTGCAGAAGTGTCTCTGGAGATGAATACCCACACAGAAACGGATGCATTGGGACTTCCATGGAAGTTTTGGGGCTAGAGGCTGAGATTCTCATTAACTACACATATGTTCTTTTCCTCTGTTGTGGACCACTATGGTTATAAATATGCATTGTTCTGAGAGGCCTCAAGTGTTAAAGAAACCACAGTAACAATAAGTTGGTTGCTAGACCATATGCCTTCAATCATGAGTCGCTAGCCTCACACAGGAAGTGAGCACGTCTGTGCTTCTTCTCATCTCTGCTGGCATGAAAATGTAAGTACCGCCCAGATAGTAGACGTGAAGTTTCCCTATATACAGCCATCACTAATTCACTTTACCATATATTTTTTTAACAGTTGTAGCCCAATTTCCCCAAATATGGGTATGCACTAATGAAATCTTTCCAGATGTCTCAATGTGTGCCCATTAATTTAAGAATCTTCTTTAACACCTAATGGTGCTCATAGTCATCACTGAGTTGCCCAGCAGTGATGGTCAGTCCCTCCATAATCAAAGCCCCTGCTTTTCATTTGAGGCTATACCCTACAGACAGTTTAAATGTTTGTCTCCCTCATTGTTTCTTCCCTTCCTCTCCTTTCATTTTCTACTCATCCCCTATCTCTGAGTGCCTTTCCCTGCTGTCCTCATTAATATTCTTGTTCATGTGCCACAGCTTTTATTTCCTACCATTAATGATGCCTTTGCTTCTACTCTAAACTTTCATAGGCAGAGCAAATGTGTAACCATATGGCTTATATGCATTGTAATTGTTTCAAAAATTGAGCTACATAAGTTTTGCATAAAAGTTTTAATGAATTCTCATATAAAGAAAAAAGCATGAATTTCAGTGTATGGCCTTCATTATGTCTGTGTTAACTCTTTAGAACACAGACAGAACAGATCTGATTTCTATTTCAGATAACTTATGTAGCTTGATTATTTATTATAAAGAATAAACATTGCATAGAAAACATATACATATATATATATATATACCTTAAATACATCACATAAAGAGCATGTATACATTTTCTTAGATATGTTCACTCTCTCTGTAATTACATGTGCATATATAATATATACATTCATATATGTGCATATGTATATTTAGATATGAAATTCTGTGAGCCTGAATTTTTCAGAACTTATTTTTGAATAGAATCCCATATAGCAGGTATATTCCTTAAACTGGTGAAATTGAACTGACCTCAATCTTCCATCTCAACTTGCTAGGTGGCTGAAAATAGTGTCCCCATTGAAGAGAATTACATAGACAGTTAATGATTACAATTACTAAACAGACTATCACTGATACAAATACTTAAATATACACTTTTTTGCTGGATGCATGGCTTAGTCAGTAAAGTGCTGAATGCATGAGAATGAGGAGCTGAGCTCTGACCCATACTAAAGCAAGCATCATAGCACATGCCTCTAACTTTGGAGATGTGAGATTCCCTTCTGTATGCTGTGAATATCAATGGTTAATAATGGAACTGCTTTGGGCCTATAGAGAAACAGATTTAGGTGGGGAAAACTAAACGGAATGCTGGGAGGAAGAAGGCAGAGTCAAGGAGATGCCATGTAGCCCCACAAGAGATAGACACCAAAACTTTAGCCGTTAAGCCACAGCCACAAGGCCACACACAGATTAATAGAAATGGGTTAAATTAATATTTAAGAGTTTTCCAATCAGAAGCTAGAGCTAAGGGGCCAAGCAGTGATTTAAATAATACAGTTCTATGTGATTAGTTTCGGGGCTAAGCAGCCGGAAACAAAGTAGTGACTTCTTCCAACTTTGGCACTGAGAGAGGAGAAAGCATACGTAAGCAGATTTCTAGAACTCATAAGTCACTAGTCATCCTAACTATTGATGAGATTCATGTTCTTTGAGTGGTCCTATCTCAAAACAAATGTGATCAGAATCTGCCTTCATGTCAGACTCTGGGCTTCATACATGGAGGTATATACCTGCATATACATGGTCTTAGTTGCATTATATTTCAGTGACAAAAAACCATGGCCAAGGCAGATGATAAAAAAAAGGCATTTTATTATATTTATTTGGAGGATTATGGTTCTACAGGGTGCTAGTTCATGGCTACCAAACTGTTTTGGGGATGGGTTCCATCTCATCGTGTGGCCCTTAAATCAGATATTGATTGGTTAGTGCTACGGTTTTCTTAACAGTGTTGCACCAGTGTATCTTACAGGCAGGTTGTCATTTTAAATTAAAGCATTTACAGCCGGGTTGGTGTTTACCTTGCTCCATTGGCATAGTCCCAGTACCATGAAATATTCTATAGGGGTGAAGGTTCTAGACAGGCAGCTGCTCAATTACTCTGTTTTTATGAGTTGTATTGGTGTTGTCTTCTAAGAATTCTAGTTTTCATTCTATCCAAGTAAGCCTAGAATATTCATGCAAAAGATTGTTCTTTAAGAGACAAATGAGGAACTGAGAAGAAAGAGGGCTATCTTCCCCTGTATTCCATGCTCAATATACCTCTAATACAGTGGTTCTAAACATTCCGTTGCTACTTCCCAAGTATAATTTCGCTAATGTTAGGAATATAAATGTAAATATCTGGTATGCAACACTCAAAGAGGTAGTGACCCAGAGGTTGGGAATCACTGCTCCAATACAAATTTATATAGTAGAATTCTTGACTCAATCACCAATTCTGTACTTATCATCCACTATTTTACATACTAGTTACATTTTGCTACCTGCCTTTATAAGGTGGCTACTACAAACAAACAAGTTATTTTTTATTCTAGATAATTTAATTTATAAGCACAGGTATCTAAAATAACATAGAAACCCTATTTCTCTAGTATGGCAAGAAAGTAGACTCAAAAGCAAGTAAGTGCCATTTGATTCAACATTTCAGTGAATCTATCAAGTAAGGCTTCCACATTTTTACCCAAATCATTTGATCATTTCTTTCATAACATTGCTGTCTGCTTGGAATAAAATCTTGTTAGTGCTAAATCATAACCATCCAAATATATCATATTTTATCCTATTCAAATGTAAACCACACATCGCATTCCTACATTTGAGTTCTTTTTGTTTTTGGTTTTTTAAGACAGAGTTTCTTTGTAGCTTTTTGGAAAATGTCCTGCAACTAGCTTTTGTAGTCCAGGCTGACCTCGAACTCACAGAGATCCGCCTGCCTCTGCCTCCCAAGTGCAGGGATTAAAGGCGTGCGCCACCACTGCCCAGCCTACATTTGAGTTCGTTTTTTTTTTTTATTTTAATTTATTTTTGTTCTTTTCTTGGTTTTAAGAAGTGATTTATTTCATCTACACTCAGGAAAGTAGATCACCTACCTACTATGAGCCCCCTGGATTTACATAGAGGCTGTACACTTTCTTAGCCATACACTTTCAAAGATGTAAGCCTTTTCCAATGTGAATTCTTTAGAATGTAAACATTCTAGGACATAGACTTTCAGGAATACAGATTCCTGGAACAAGAATCCTAGCAATTTGAACATTGTGGAATTTTTGCCTTTCAGAATGTAGGTCTCCCTGCTTCACTGAGTGCTGCAAAGAGAAACTTATGACTGAAGGCAAAGTGTGAGAAGCAGCACGGTAACCTTGGGCAAAGTCTCAGAAAAAGACAGGGTTCTCTACCTGATATAAAAAGTTGGCACATCCAGCCACTGGGATAAGGCTGTGGAGGAAAGCCTTTGACATAGTCCAGGGAGCTGTTGTCTCTGGCTAACAGTAGCTAGCACCTCTGTGCACGTGTGTTGAAATCTCTTGATAGAGTTGGTGTCAGGGTTTGTTGGCAAGACCGATGACTATCTGAATTAGGTAGAGACAGAAGAACTGACATTTGCCTGCTTCCCTTGTTGAAAGAAAAAAAAAAACAAGATTACTTAATAAAGCTCTATTTGCATTTATTGATTACAAGTTCCATAGAATTGCCAATAAATCTCTACACTGAGAACATACAGGCAAGTTGTTCTGGGTAATGTAACTTACATCTTAACCATGTTGATGTTAGCAAAAGTCCATGCTTCCAAGTTTGATTATATGCTTCTGAGATCAGCAATGATACATCTAAAAATATGTATGCCCCAGAGTTTTGTGGATTAATTAAAATAAGAATACATATGTGTATCAAACCCTCTAATATAATTTTCATCCTAAAATGGATATTTTTCCATTCCATTCTATTAAGAAACCTCTTCATTAAAAGCATACCACACCTCAATGGTACTTTGTAATCAACTACTAACCACATATCTGGAAATAGTTTATAAAGTTCCTAGATATCTTTTTGATAAGTATATTTTTTCTTGTAAGTTCTATCACAGTTTTGCTGATTGGATCAGGTTTCATACTTAGGCAATGATGGACCTCTTACCTCTATAATTTAGATGCTTGAAATTGGAACCTAGATAAAAACACGCCATTTCAACTATGGTAAACAAACTCAAACACATTGGGACAACCTGACTAACACTATAGGCCAGAAGAACAAAGGATCTGATCTGAGAATGAGAACAATGAATTTAAAATAAATTTGTTGGGGGATTTTTACAGATACAAGCATTGTTTAGTAAAGATTCTGTGTTGGTTTAAACATGTTGTCCCTGTTTTAAACTTTGTTGGATAACTCTAAGGACTCTGGCTTTACTACTTCTGATTTCACGCTTTGCATTTAGTGTGACATGTGTTTTGTTTTGTTTTGTCTTTTTCCTTGATAACTAGACCACACATCCTGGGTAAAAGGATTTGACATAGATAGACTTTTGGACATACTGTCATAGGATGTTGGGGAGGTGAAGGGCTCAGTCCTATAGCGGGCATAAGGCTCTGAATTGTGAATCTTGCAATCACAAGGGGTTTTGTACTTGTGGTTGTTTTGTTTTGTTTGCTTGCTTGTTTTAAATTTTTGTGATGTACAGTTACGTCAACTGGGTGGCATTGTTTCTTTTCTCGATGGTATCTATGAGGCCCTGGCCAAGAACCCCAGAATAGTTTCTGGAATTTCCTGAGAGCAACCCTTGTTAGGCTGAATGGAGCCCTCCCAAGTGTTTCAATTGCTTCCTTTTTCTCCAACACTGACTGTGAGAACCACATTCAGTATCTAGAAGGAAGCAGAGGCAGCTGTGACTAACACCTTAACTTACGGTTGCCTACCCTCTGGGAATCAGAAAGCCATGGGTAAGGCTTCCATGACACTGATTCCTTGGTTATATCTCTTCTGTGGGTGATTCTTTGTATCCCTCTGTGAGAATCTTGAATCTTGGGGTCTGCAATGTCTGCTCTAACTTTGCTTCTCTTGTAGATCTAACAAGGTGTATTTTTTTTTATCTTTTTACTTGCTATGGGATAGAGTGACAATTTCAAGCCACTTACTTGTGAAACTGGAAACAGGAAATCAGTCTTGTGCTTTGTTAAGGAAAGGATAAAAAACTAGTTGAAAACCAGCTCATGAAATCAGTATCGTATGGCATTGTATCCAATAATAACTTTAAATCCGTATTTTGGGGCAATCCTATATCAATGTTCAACTGGTATTTGGAACTGTGTCATAGAAAGCAATGCTTGGCCAAGGCTAGTTCAGAGAAGGCATTATTGCACACACCAAACAGTGGCAGTGACCCTAAGAAACCTACTCCTGTCCCTGGGTCATTCCTGCCAAAGTAGTATTCCCCACAAAGTTGGTCTTAAGCAATTAAAGAAGAGTTTAGGACTATTCCCTGCAGATAACTCAGATGAAATGAGTTAGTCATAAGGTATTGTTAGCATAAAGTATGTTTCAATAAAAGACATGTTAAGATTGTATTTGATTCAAACCCAAGCCAGCGTGAGGTGTAGGCTACAAGCAGATTTTCATGCTACAAACAATCCCAGTGACATTTGGCAATAATATTGATCCAATCTTCATAATTCTCTTTTTCAGTTTTTTAATAAAAACATCAAAGAATCCTATTTTGACCCATCTATAGGGACATATACCCATAGCTTTTATATAAATGTATGTAGTTTATATTGGTACAAATATTTCTATTTGTAAGCAGCTGTCACTGTTTATGTGGCTTACATATGGGTGTATACGTCATAGTATATGCAGCAGGGATAAGTCCTGAGTTGCTGATATGCCGACATCACAGTGTCGACACACGTAAACCAAGATGACCATGGTACCACCGTTTAATATTTGGAATCACTGTTGTACCGTGTGGTCTGTGTGATACACAACTTTGCTCTCAGTTTTCACATCTGCCTCTGTCTTAGGATACATATGTGTCACAGCACTTTCTGTATCTAATTCTGAGACATGTCTTTGGCCTCTCCAGGTGTGATTCCCCTCTTCAGATTCTAGTTCTGAGATCAACTTCTGCTTTTGATTCAAGGCTTGATCTTCACCAAGCCTCTGATAAGGTCTATAGTGGTTCTGTTATAGTCTCCGGATGCAGAAGTATAGATGAGCTAACACAATGCTGTGTACTTAAGATGACTGTGTTTTCATTGCTTAACATCTGAGGCCAGATGAAATGAAGTTTAATGTTTTCCAAGTACAAAACCTACATTACCACATCTCAAATATCTCTTTATCAAAAGCAGGAAAACAATTTTGATTACTCAGAACATAAAGTCTAAACTAAGCTATTTGTTTTGTTATAATTTATATGGAATCAAAAGAAAGCCAATTAAGATTATTTCATCTGTTTCTCTTAACTATTAGACATGCTGGAGACTTCTATGAGATTTAGAATCTTTCTTCTATGTCTTTTCCACCTTTTAGTGTTCTAGAAAAACAAACCCTATCAACTTTTCATTGAACCTACCAGAATTCTTATATACCAGCATGAAGAATTGGAACTGCAATCGAGAAACAGCTCTTCCTTTCCTAGTACTTGAAGTCTCGTAATATACAAAAGGAGAGATATTCGTTATTCTTTCTTCTCTATGTCAGATTTAAAAGAGAACTTTTTAGTTATTACTTTTCTTACTGAGAATTCGTTATACTGTAAAATAGTGAACTAAAATCAATCACATAGAGGAAAACTGAGCATCATTTCCTTGTATGAAACAAAATTTAATAATCACAAAACTAATTAGCATCCAAAATCTTGCAGGTTTATAAGAAAATGTTTCTCAGACAATCTTTCTTGGGACATTTACAAATGTCAACTACTCTCCACAAATAAGCATGCAGAGTTTTAATTAGTCTTTGTTACAGCTGGACAATCAATCCAAAGAAATCACATAAAACAATAAAGTGTTAAAATAGAGTATTCTGGCTGTCTGCTGCAACCTCTAAACTCTGTACAGTCGTTCATCTAAGTAAGGTGTTTCTATTCCAAGGTGAAGGAGGGTAGTGTGTGGAGACTGGGTAATACACAGTGAATGTGTGCTGCCAGAGACTAAAATAGAGAGGTCCTCCTCTTTTCTCACCTGGGCCTTATGTCATTTTATTACTGCACTGTGACAGAGGTCATCACGTCCATACAGCACCTTACTCCTGTGCTGTCCAGAGCACACAATCCTGGCAACTTAGAATATTCACAACACCTTTTCTAACCCACAATGACAACAATAAAAATTCATCTAATTTGGCTCTAACTTTGCTTCCCTACATGTCAGAAGTGTATCAGAAGCACAGACATCCAGGAGCTAGCTAAAATACTAAGACCCTCTTTACTGCTTCTACTTTTCCAGAACCCTGTCTCATCTTGACAGCTGGTCATTCATTCACTCCACAGACTGAGAAGCTCTGCTGAAGAGTGCCATGTCTGGCATCTGAGTTATCAGTTCCTGGGTAAATAGAAAGCTTTGTTACTCTGGTGGCCATGAACATCTTCCTCATATCCATCAATTAGATCACACTTTCCTTTTCGTGCCGAGCTATAGTTCCCTCTACTACGAATAGGCCTTTCAGACATAGTATCACATCAGATCTTCTCCTTACTCTCCTCCAGTTCCCCTAGCCTGTCCTCACATCATAAAATGACTCTTCTCCTAACACAGTTCACTGTTCTATGTTGATGACTGGAAGTCAAGGTGAGACCTTTTGACTTGGTATACGATGACCAATGTGAATGTGAGCAAGAGTACTTGCCCATCTGCATTCCCCACAATTATCCATTTATTAATCCTTCCTGAAAACTGCACTTGTGGGGCTCAAGGAATGGAGACACAAGCTTGATCTGGATAATAGCAGTCTCTAGTACCTAAGGCCTGTGGTCATGTTGTTGCAAGTTTTAAGACAATAGACACCAACTCAGTGCTTTGAACTTCAAATCAGAATCTGCCTTGGCCATGATCACTACAGTTCTGAATCATTTTTCCTAGAAGCCTTTCCTGCTTCACTGAGCTCACTGTCATTTGAACACCATTTTTCAGTGCTTCATGTTTATTATTTACTTGATGTAATGATGTTCACATTTCTTTTGATCATGCCTAAAACACAGAGATAGTGGATTTCATTTCCTCAGTTACTATGTATACATTTCGCTATGTGTTTGTACAGAGAATTTTTCTTCTGTATTGTGTGGTCTATTATAGCCACAAATATACACTCAGAATCACACTGCATGTTTGTCTCGTGGTTGGATATTCTGACCTGTACTGAAATAAACATTTTGAAAGCTCTCAAAGTTATTTGAACAGTTTCACCTTAACCCACCTAAGCCTCAGCCTTCTCATTGTCAATTAAAATACACAGTATTTACCTTACAAAGAAGACGGGAATGCTAAAAGCAACATTCAAATTCCCATTGCTAGTAAATGTTACTCCCAGGATTTAAATTCTTTTTCTAACAGGGGAATAAATACGAGGGACAGCAAAAATATCCAGTCATGGAAAACCATTGAAATCACTGTGGATTTTTCTATTTCATTTTAATATTATAAAAATTGCTAGTAGTTATAAAATTCTTATAATTATTCTAAATTCTATAAATGATGTCTACTCTCTCTTTCCAATCAGCTTATCTTTACTGGAAGTCATTTTTCTTACTCTTGCTTCATAAGTTACTGATTAAGAGGTGGTGAGGAACAGTGCTGAGCTCTTCCCTGCAGGAGTTGGAGACCTTAAAAAAAAATCTGAGCCTTTGTTAGAGACTTCCTGTGAATAATGCCCTCCATTAAGCACACAAAAAAGAGGAGTCAGGGAAACAAATTGCTAAACTATTTTCCCTGTTTGAGACAACAGATGGAGGAATTATAGTTAGAAGTAAAGAGAAAAAAACTTTTCTCGGTTGTCTTATATTTAAATTAGATCATCTGTAAATTATGGAAAATCAATATCTGCACCCAGTGCCCCCTGCTAATGCTAACAGAAAACAATCCCCAAACTGTGAGCATCTTCCTTTAGCTTAGGTGTATAGTAACCCCATAAGAACATTCATGTTTGGTAGGAATATTGACAGTCTGTTGGTCTCAACCTTTGACCCCAAAATGAAGTGATCAATTGATACATTTCCCTTTCACTGCAATCAAATAATGATTCTTGCTATGCCAAACAGAAAGAATGAAGTCAAGCTAGAAGGAAAGAAAGAAAGGAGGAAGGAAGAAGTTAAAGTACAATCATCCAAAATGACCACTTTATTACTTGGATTTGAAAGTTTCTGCAACATGATAAATCTCTCCATCAACATAATAATCCAAATCAGACCAAATCAAACTGAGTTAGAAAAAGCCCAGGTTTAATGGACACAAATGCTCCCAGATGCCTTTTCAGTCCCCCATAGAGGAGATGGGAAAAGAAGACCAGAAAACTAAGTGTTTGTTCTGTGGGAGGTAGTTTAAATACTCTGCAGGAGTGGTCTTGAGCATCTCTGGGGAGGGGTCATTGTTTGGCCGGCTTTCTCAGGGACAGAGTCTGGACCTAGGCAACTCCAGGGAAGGGGATTTGAGGTGGAGCTTCCATTCAAATATACCAGATTCTTTTGATATATGGATGGCAGGGGTTGGAATGAAGCCTTCACCTAAACATTCCAGACTCTTTGAGTATATGAATGCCAGGGGCTTCCATCCAAAAAAGGACTGAGAATGTTTCATTTCATTTATTTACTTATTTATAATTTTGAGACAGTGTTAAGTAATCCATGCTGGCCTCAACTTCCAATGTAGTCTGGAATAATTTTGAAATATTGGTCCTTCTTCCTCTATCTCCAGAGAGCTGGGGTAGCATACATACCTGGTTAAGAATGCTTTAAATTTTATTTCTCTATTAGTTGATGTTTGAATTTATTTGCACATTTTCTAGTGTGAAAACACCAAAAGAAAGAAAGAAAAAAGAAACCCAAACTCTATCCACATATTATCATATTTTTGACATGTGGTAATAAAGCCATTGATGAATGATCATGTTGTTTGTTGATTTGATGTAGTTTTGTGTTCTCTTGGGCATTTCCCTATCTTCTCATTTATGTCAACTATGGTCAATATTTATTTGCTCATTGTTGAATCAGTAAAATGTAAAAGATATCATGAGTAAGGTAAGGGTAGCCATTGAGTGTGTGTGTGGTTATATGAAATTGGGGGAAAGGAAAAAATCCAAAGATGGAAAAAAGTTATAAATTCAGTGGCAAGTTCCAGGATTCCAAAAGGGGAAGCAGTTCATCCTGCCACTTCCATGTTTTCGTATTCTGCAGAGTCTCTTATTCCTTCTTGACAGGAATTAGGACTGTTTTTATTCTGTTTGGCTTGTGAATTTAATAACCCCCTTAACATATTTCTTGATATATATCACAATTAAAATGATAAAACAAGGATTTGTTTCTGTCTTATGTCAGAGAGCCTCTCAAGGGTCTTATTATGGAATGGCCTATCATCTCAATCTTACACATTTCTAATGTAATAAGTTAAATGTTATGTGGCCTTTTAAGCACTTGTGAAACTTTGTTTTCAGATTTGTTTAATATAGTGCTAACTATATGATATAATTTCTTATACTAAGGTGTCAGGGACCATTCCCCCTAATAATTACAGATATGTCAGGGACCATTTGCCCTAATATTTACAGAAGGTCATATAAAGCCTTTTAACTTAGGATGCTTAACAGAGCCAGCTAGGAATTTTGACTCTAGGAAATTTACAAAGATAAGAAA
>JAQHUG010000270.1:603959-625862 GCA_028555095.1 Dicrostonyx torquatus | reverse complement strand
TAAGTGAAGACAGCATCAAGGAGTTGGAACCTCCTCAACTTGAGATGCCCATGATGCTATATACACCAAGAAGGGAATAATGAGATGTGGGCCACTAACTCTAGATTGCTTCACTTCCGACGTAAAAATCAGAAATACATTAATTAAACTCACTTTTATCTGGTACTATTATGGTAGTTTGAGTGAGAATGACCCTTATAAACTCATACGGTTGAATGTTTGATCCCCTGTTTGGGACGAATTGGGAGTTGTAACCTGGTTAGTGGAGATGTGTCAGTGGGAATGGGCTTTGAACTTTCAAAAGTTCATCGTCACCAGTTAGGTCTCTTTGCCTTCAACTTATGAATCAAGATGTGAATTCTCAGTTCTTTGTGTGCCAGACTTGCTCCACCATCATAAACTCTAACCTTCTGAATCTGTAAGCCCAATTAGATGTTTTCTTTTATTAGTTACCTTGGTCATGGTGTTTTGTCTCAGCAATAGAAAAGTAATTAAGACAGTTGTGTTGTGTGATCTGGCTTAGCTATACAAAGCAAGACACTTCTTGTTAGCATTTCCCAGAGTCTGTTACTTCTCAAGGACAAACTCTGTGCCAGTCTTCTGCTCAGTCAAATCTTTTAGGTGTCTTATGATACCATAGGTGGCTGAACTTCAAGTATAGGTGGTCAGGAAACGTTGAATTATTCAAGACAAATTGCATAGAGATGTGTGTTGTTGTGGGTGTGGTTTGAATCACAAGCTTTTTATGTATTTAGAATTATAAGGAGAGAATTCTTTGGTAATTTTATTAGCAAGTTAGAGAAATGAGATGTAAATTTTATTCATTACATTATTGACTCTATCCTAGAGAGTTTGGGTCTAACAGCCATGTTAATGGCTTGTGGCCTCCTGGATTCAGTAATTAATCAGCTCTGACTGAACCAGCAGGGACTGACTTTGAAGCAGGGACCAAAAGGCAATCACATGCACACAGATTCATTGTTTTGGATTATTGCATTTAAGATTCAAACAAGCTCAGACTTTTTATGTAAAATAATTAAAATTGATATAATTTGTTTTGCATATGAATTAATTTTTTATAAACATAATATCTTGTTCGGCATACTATTTCCTAAAGAAATTCACCACGTAATAGATGCATTATAGATTAACATGAAAACTAACACTATAATTAAATCAATGACAGAGTTTTGCAATGACAGACATTATGAGAAATATTAACAGCCAATTGCTAGAGGCTGGGAAGTCATCTTTAAGCATCAGTTTTAATTATTTTAACCAGTTTCTGTCCTTTTCCACCTAAACTACAATTCCTATAGATAAGAAATTGGTGTTGCTATGAAATTTACGTAGAATGTTGTATAACTTGAAAGAATTTCCAGAATATCTATTAGGAGCACTGGCCCAAGAAAATACACAGACTCCCCTCCTGAACACAGTTGTGAATGACTGAGGGAAGTCCAATCTTCTAAAAAAGAAAGAAAAAAAATAGTTAAGGAGGGAAAGACTCTTTCATGTGATTATCTTCTATTTTTGAAAGCAGAGCATAAACAATTAACAAAATCAAAGCTAATAATAATGAAATGTTTTATCAATTAGTGATTTATCATATCAAAATTACAGAGTCTGATGGATTGCAAATTCCAGCAATATAATGTGGTCTGCCTCACACAGTGTGACTTAAAAACTCCCTGTAGGAAACATGGTGTCTTTGGCTAAGGCTGGTGAAAATAGACATGTATTTGAGCAGTACTCAGGACTTCTTTGGTCTGTCTTAATTTAAACTTCTCTTTGAGAAAGTACTAACAAACACAATGAGGCACACATTTTAACATCTATTTACAAATGGTAAAGAGAGAGACTGGGAAAGATCTAATGTGGAACTGTGTTCAGCCAGGGAAGTGAATAGGTACCCTCGCCTATGCACTAACACAAATGCTGCTTTTGTTTTCAGATCTGAAGTCTGATTCATACTTTGAGAGATGGGTTTATGTTTCCATGTAGTCTTCGGTGCTTTATTATGTTGACATGATTGTGACAGCTTGATAAAATAAAATTGTTATTCTAAAATCTCAAATATGAAATAAACAAAAGTGAGATGTTCCAACTTTCCTAGGATTAAGGGGATGGGATGTTTGAGAGATATGAGCTGTGCCTACAGACCTGACTCAGAGTCCTCTGCTCTTGAATAAAAATGTCAGTCAGTGTACTTAGGTTTAGAAGAGCAAATTTACAGATGCCCTGATATGGGATTTCCCTCTGTATGTTGTGATTACCATTGATAAATAAAGGAACTGCTTTGGGTCTATAGCAGAGCTATGCGGAATAGAACTAGGTAGGAAAAACTAAGCTGAATGCTGGGAGAAAGGAGGCAGAGTCAGAAAGAAGTATGTCTGGAGAAAGACATGCTGAAAGTTTTCTGGTAGGCCATGACATCGTAGTGATCCACATATTAATGGAGATGGGTTAAATTAAGATGTAAGAGTTAGCCAATAAGATGTTAGAGCTAATGGGCAAAGCAGTGATTTAAATAATATAGTTTCTGTGTGATCATATCGGAACTAAGTAGCCAGGAACTAACTAGCAGCCTCCTTTAACAGATGCTCCTTGACTACTGTTTTATATTACTGGAAAAATCTACTTTTGAAGCATTATTACTTAGACCTTTTTCTTCTGTATGAGAGTTTCTTAGTTTATTGCTATGAAGAGAAAACCATGGCAACTCTTATAAAGGAAAATATTTAATTGAAGCTGTCATACAGTTTAGAGGCTTAATCCTTAATCATTATGTTGGGAAGCATGGGGACATGCAAGCAGACATGGTGTTGAAGGAGGAGCTGAGAGTTCTACCCTGATCCAATGGCTGACTTAATACTGCTCATTATGGTTTTATACATAATGTGTAACTTAAAACATTTTAAATCCTACCTTAACTTTCTAAAGTTTCAAATAGGATTATGTTTGAATTCTTTTCCAGGACAAATATACATTGAATCTGATGTGATCCTAAAGGATAGTAAAGTTTTAATATGAAGGTGGAATGATTGCAAAAACACAAATTGAGAAAACTGAGTAAAGCTTTGTCTGTTTTGATGAGGCTGGAGGTTTCATTTAGCATAAATGTAATTCCCAAGAACAATGTGTGAGAGGAAAGTACAATCTCAATGACTAGAAAATTGGGAAGGTTTAAAGACATCAGCACAGTAATTAGACAGGTATAAAATTACCTGAGAGCAAACTTTGCATGATTTCTAATGAGCATAAAAGAAATTTCATAGTGTTGCCTATAAGAAACAGAAGGTGTGGTTTCTTCTCCTGAATTGCTCTATGATTTAGGAAAATTTCTTAAATTCCAGCTCTGCAAAGTTAGGGTAGTTTTCCATCTCACTCTCAAACACCATAAATTCTAGGATACAAAAATCTCTGAAAAACAAATTGAGGTAAGTTCTTTCCCTATGCAATCTTAAGTTTATTTCCAGGCCTGGACTAAGTAGAGGATAGTGTTGAAATAGTAATAATTATGTAGGTAGTTCATAAATTATGCATAAGGTGATTCCCTTTAAGTAACTAACATGATGGTTATATTGAAGATCCACTTAGTACCCTGACATAACCCATTTTTTTCTTAGTTGATCTTTGAGGCAACATCATCATATTTCTTAACTCGTTTTATAGGTGAGGATGGGTTGTCTCTGTTGCATCAGCCAATAGAGCAGCTTTTCATTGTATATATAATTGGGAATGAGTATAGCCATTAGCAGCAAAATTTCATTAAGAGATTGTGTAGGAAACAGGACAAAGGAAGAGAAATGTGAAAGACTGTGTCTCCTTAGAGAGTCATTTCATTTTGGCTGACTTCCCCCGCTGGTTAACCAGGAGCAGCTTCCTTTAGCAAGAGACTCTCACCAAGAGTGTGAATGCAAAGGTATTCTCTAGCAGCAGAGCATGAAACAAGAGAGATCCTTGAGAGCATCATCTTGTGTTTTAAGAAAAACTCCAACAAAATGAGAGTACTATTTTTCAGAAATTCTGAGACTGTTTCCCAATGTGTCTCCATGTTCCTGTTCACTTAAATGTGTGAACTATAAGGCAGGATGGCTGCATCATTAAAGACACAGGTTCTCTGTGCCATTTGCTAGACAAACTTAGAGAAATGATGTAACAAAAAGAGTACTCATATTTGTTATTATAACAGAAGGTGTTTAATAAATTTAATGAACAGAACCTTCCTGAGGATGAGTAAATAACAGGAGGTTAGCTGGGCTTGCTCAAGCGGAAGCTCTTTACATCTTCATATAAATTTTGATGCCATTTTCACAACAGCTAAGAATCCAGGCAAAGTCCAATTCAAAGTATCTAAGTGAGAGATTCATGACACGCTCCTCTTGACCATGAAAACTAACTTCCTGGGTTTTACATATAATGGCAATAGCTAATATTGTGCTGTCAAGGCTAGTATTTCAAACACATTATGTCACAATTTATCTAAGAAAAAAATAATAGCCTACGAAACACCTTTTATGTGAGATTTATGCTATATATATCTAATAAGCTCATAGAATTTTATAAGAAGACATATTCAGAAAAACTAATATAAGTAAATGTCACAGTATCTAATGGCATTGATAATGCTGAAAACATTTACAGTTACTGAATTTGGACATCAACTTTACCTGTGTGCCTTTTGCAACTCAAAAGTATTTGCATATGCAAGCATTATGTAGAACAGACTCCAGATATTATACACTTATGTCATCTGCATGTATGATACCATCTTATTATAACTGTGAAAGTTGTGATTTACTCACTGCATTAGAACTTCATGTATACCGTTTATATTAACATTTTCCCAATATTCAATATTTGATGTTGATCATTTTATTATAGTATTTGTCTAACAGACTTGCTGGTTTTATGTATCCATCTTCTCCTTTTAGTAATGATGAAAAGCTTAAAGAGGCTAAAGAAATTTATCCAAAGTCTCGCTGTTGGAATATGAAGCCAGATGAAAACAGAGATACATCTGACTCCAAATTTGACACATTTTTAATGATTTTTTTTTTGTTAGAAGCTTTCAAACTAAGTTTCTGCATAGTTAATTCTGTGATGAATAGTATAAGATAAGTGGTTTGCGTAATAGGTTATATGAACAACAATTTTATTGCCACTGTTGTCCTGGAGCAGGAATACTTACACTCATGTAAATTTCAAAGAATTAAATCATTAGTTGACTAAGTTTTTTTTTAAATTGACGGCATCTCTGTTTCCGTGTCTGAACACAAAGCAGAAGACGCAGATCACTGGAGCCACAGACGTGCATCGCTGGCTTCTGTGATTTCAAAGAGCTTCTAGGAAGCAAAGTGCGGATGGATCTCTCAGGCCAGCTACTCACACAGTTCTAATAAACAGTGATTGTCCTTTCTATTTCCCCATTACTTTAGCAAGCTGTTTCTTGTGTACAATGTTTCCAAAGGGAATGCAGAGCAGAGAAAAATGACTAAACACAATAGATTTTGCTGTCTTCATTTTGTTATTGATGTTTCCAAGTGGATTGCTCTTAACATCCAGAGCATTTATGAAAAAAAATTATCTCATTTTTGATAAAAAAAATATTATTAATAAAAGAAAGATGATAGTATAATGTACAGTTACTAAGCACCCACTGAGCTGTGACAGCTGCCTAGTAAATCTTGCTTGAAAGTAGTAAAAATCTATAAAATCTTGTCATTTACAAAGTCACAAGCTTTGGAGGCAATGAGACATACTCAGTGTGCAAGGAGAATCCAACTAATTCCCTTTGAACTGGCAAAAATTTCTTCCATTTTAAGTGAGGCTCATAAGGATGCAAAATAATTTTTTAAAATTATTCCTTTGTGATAATAGTGATACTTTTTAAACCTCCAAAATTTATCCACAAGGGAAAGGTTTCAATTATCTATTTCACAAAGAAAAGGAAAAATTATGAATAGTAGCAACCCAGTATCATGATAAAGGGGTATTCATGACTAAGGCCTGAAAATGTGCGTCCCAGCACACCATGATCTTTCTGTTCATCAGAGCTTTATACTGACTGCTGTACAAATCACTGGTAATAGTCATGGCTTAGGAAAACATGTGAGTCTCTTGTGTGTGAAAGGATGTAGCTGCATGACTTCACCTCATCATTAGCCTCTTACATGAATTAATTTACAATGAGGGACAAACTGAAATGTATAGTGTGAGGAAAAAAAAAAACAAAGGAGAAAAGAAGGAGGGATAGGGAAGAAAGACAAGTGGAAAAGTCCATTCTATAGGAAGGAAGAAATGAAGGGAAGAATAGGAGGAGAGGAAGAGGGGAAGGGGAAAAGAAGATGAGAGAGAGAGAAGAAAAGGAAGGAAGGGAGGGAGGGAGGTAAGGAGAGAGGGAAGTAAAGAGGGAGAGAAGGAGGGAGGAAGGGAGGAAATAAGGAAAGAAGGAAGGGAGGGACAGGAGGAGAGGAAATGGGGGAAAGTGGAAAAGGAGATGAGGAAGAAAGGAAGAAAGGAAGGAATGAAGGAACGAAGGAAGAGAGAGCGGGAGGGAGGAAGGGAAGAAAGGAAGAAAGAAGGAAGAAGGAAGGAAGAAGAAAAAGAAGGAAATACTTAATAAGTCTTGAATTAAGTTAAGCATGAGACTACCAAGAGGATTCATGTGGGACAATTGTCTGTATTCTGTCAATTATATTTTAAATAAATGCTGATTGGTCAGTATCCAGGCAGGAAGTATAGGGGGGACAACCAGACAGGAAGTAGAGTCGGGTCAAGGAGAACAGGATAATTCTGGGAAGAGGAAAGTCTGGTCTGCAGTCCTGGCCCAGCAACAGAAGAAGCAAGATGTGACTGCCTTGCTGAAAAAGGTACTGAGCCATGTGGCTAACATAGACAAGAATAATGGGCTAATAAAAGTTATAAGCGGTAAGAAGAATCCTGAGCAAATGGGCCAGTCAGTTTATAAGTAATGTAGACTTCTGTGTGATGTCTTTGGTACTTAATGATGGCGGGAACCAATCAGGTCAGAAACCATAGACAACAGAGGATGATAATGATGACATTTGAAATGTGTCCACACCTTCTAAAATATCTATTTTTATTTTGTAGCCACAACTTTCTCTAAAGCTAGGCTAGTTTAAATGAATGTGCTAATTTTTTGAAGGGATACTCAGCCAGATTTGATCTTATGATACCCAGTCTGGGTTCTATTTAGTTGTAAATAAGATACTAAGAAAAAAATAGCCAAGACAAGACTAAGATGCTGTTTTGGGAAGTCAGCTCATGACTTTATTAATTGGAGGGACGCTTATATAATCATATAATAAAATTTTTAACTACAGAGTAGACTCATATCAGGAAGAGGTTTAGCAAACAACAAGGAGCAAGATGAAACAATTATTTGCCCATAGATAATAAATGGAGAGCCTTGATCTGCAAGACTAAAAAGTACAATATCCTCTTGTTCTATTTTGGGTTTGAGGTTTTGGTAATTCTTGACTTACAGTCTTCTAAGTTCCCTAGGATCTAACTAGCTTATGTCTACATGATGTGTCTACAAATATTGCACAGAACAAACATTGAACTTGCTGTGTGGCAGCACACAGAGAAAGATTAAAGTGCTTGCATATATAAAATGAAAGTAAATACATAGAGGCAGGTGGGTAATCATGCTTTACCAAGTAGGGAATGGAATTCCAAGAAGAGGAAAATAATAGAGTGTAGCCAAACTATTTGTCTGAGAACATTTCCTGATATGCAAAAGGAGAACATTCTTGGGCAAATTACAAATTCTTCCTTTCTCCAGAGAGGAGAGAGTCAAAAAGAGAGCAAATGTATGAGAGTGCTTGTTGATGGACTAGGTCGGTATGATGAATAACCAAGCCAGCTCAAGAAGAATGGGTATTTTTAATGATTGAAAAGGGGAAACTCATGCTGCAAGGGTGAGAGGTCTGACATCCTATCCATCTGGCGAACACCGCATGTAGAGAGAGCACACCTGTGTTGCCTTCGTTTTGCTACCTGGGGTTCAAGTGGCCACACCCTAACTAGATGTGATTGGTTGATAGTTTTTCCCATCATCTCCCCCTTTTGTCTAAACAAGATCGATCCAAACCCCACACAGTTATATACAATAGGAACAGACATCAAATATAAAATTACAAACAATAAACAATATTAAGCAATGAATGCATAATAAAAGTTTTACTAAACATTCTTATTTCAAGGAGTCTAACTATTGTATTGAAATTAAGCTTAGCTAAATTGTGAGGAAGGTAACTACAATTATCTAATCTTCAACTCCATCAAAGATCTGAGAAGGGAAACAATATTACTTGAGTGGACAGGAAGTGCAATCAAGAAACTTCCAAAATGTGCAGCAAATGACAGAGACAACTGACTACCTGGCCAATCACCCAATGTCTCATTTGCAATGTTGAAGCAATCAACTTTGGCTGGGGCTTAAAGTAACTGACATACCATTTTCAAAGGCAAGAAACTTTTCAAAACTATCTCATCCTGTCTTGGCAGGAATGACAGTCCTGTTTTGTCCATTTACAGATACTCTGTGTATCTCTGTTAGTGGTTGAGGTATGGGCATTTCTTTAACCCAAAGGCCAGTTCTGCCAAGAAGAAAGGCTCCATGTGGAGTGTCTCTGGATTGGTGTTGCCAGGATTGATTGTTTCTTACTGCCACAAAACTATGAAACTAAATTAGATTAAAGCCATTTTCCACAGCTCCTTGAAAAGGTTGAAGATTATCTATGCTGAATATAATCTCTATGTATCTAAGGAACCTGATTAGTCTAATTATAAATATAACAAACATGGATGACTATTGATCTATAATTCTCAATACCTATCTAACTTGAAGACTAAGACAATAAACAACTATGTAATAAATGAGGACAATGACCTTCAAATATAAACAATGCGTAAATATCTTAATCAGAGTTAGTAAAGTACAATGTGGTATGGTAAATATATATATATATATATATATCAATGCATAAACAATGTTTTAAATAGAAGTAGAAGCATACATGCATACAATATTCAATATAATTTAACTTTGTATCAACATACAATAATCTGTACCAATATAACTGTCTAAAGACAATAACTCACAAATACAATCTATTATCCCATCATCCAATTATCCCTCATTTTTTAAAGATCCCTGATCCTATAAATTTCCTCCCCATTAGCAATTATAATCAACCCCTAAATGATGTTCCTAAACCTAAGGGCAAACATTGCTGGGAGAGGGGACATCATCCTCTCTCCTTTTAGCTGAAGTTACTTTTAGCTGTCATGGGGCAACATTCTTTCTAGGGGATCCTGTTAAAATAAATGATGGTTAAATTACCAGATTAACATTTGGCCTGGTAAAATTTTAAACAGTCTCTGAGTATTTTTTGGAGGTCTGTTGTAAAAGAAGTGCACTATTCAGCTAACCAAGTTGGAACTGTCCTGTGCAGCTGGTATCCAAACAGGTCTTGTAATAGCGCTATCAGCATCATGACATCATAGTAACTGGGTGGAGTTGTTGTTATGGGGCCCCTTCTTTTTCCTGAAAACTTCAAAGATTACTGCAGGGAAAATTCATTGTTTATTATGGAAAACGTAAGCATTATTTATATAGACATACATATATATTCAATGAAAGGTATGATAAAGGCAAAAATAGATATGAAGAAAGGCAAAGAAGTTTTTAAAAATTATTATATCCTTCTGTCCCATATCATAGCTCTCGACATGAGACAGAAACTCTGGGTTTTTTCTTAACATCAGCCTTGGAATTAGAGAGGGATTGAGCCAGTGTCCAACTCTAAAACCAGCTTCATGTATTTATAAATATAAGTACATTCGTGTGTATTTAAAATATTTTCACTTATGGAACCTATTTGATTTTATTGTTGATCCTTATTGGGTTGTAAATTGTTTCCCTCTGTCAGTATTTAAACATCCAGGGTCCCTTGAATTTTTTTGAAGATGAGTGTTTTCCAGAGGAGATAAGAACAGAACCCTGCCCCCATCCTATATGCTTTTCTTACCACCTGTATGGTTATCATCATTGTGGATGAGCTGTCATTTCTCCTTTCCAAGAGGTTTCTCCTATTCAAACCAAACCTTTATTAATTTTGATGGTATCCACAATTTTTCTTCTCCTGTGGAAACAAGAGCAAAACCCCTTCCCTAATGCAGCATATCTTCTGGCTTCTGTTGTGAGGTCAGCACATTCTTGAAATAAACCAGTTGATTTAATTCAGCAGACTTTTCCATTATCCAATGTCTTTCTGCTGCTGTTGTCCCTTTTTCATTAATGTTAAGAAAATTTAAGGTTAATAAAGCATTATGTAGTCTATTTCTGGGGGTATTTTCCACCCCAAGAAGAACATGGGGGAAAACCAATAAGACGTTCTAGAACCTATGCAACAAGAGCTTGTGGAAGTGGTGCCTGTTTTGGCAAAGACTGAGGTGGGTCAGGAGGCTGACCTCTTTGGTGAAAAAGTCAAAAACAAACTATGTGTTAAAGGACCGGAGGTGTCTGTAAACACAGATGGACCTGACAGTCAAGAAAAGATTGCTGAAGTGGTACATGATGGTGAAGTATTGGGAGCCCCTGAATGTGAAGAAAGCAATGGTTGGAGGTCCTACATCCTATCTGTCTGGTGAACACCGCATGGAGAGAGAGTGCAACTGTGTTCCCTTGGCTTTGCTACCAGGGGTCCAAGTGGCCACACCCTAACTTGATGTGATTGGTTGATACTTTTCCCCATCAAGTGCTGTTTAGAAGACCTGCTGGTGCCAAGTTCATTTTGCAGTGTTGGGAGCTAAAGTCTGAATTCTTATATTGTACTGCTAAATGCCAAATGTCTGGCATGGGACATCCCTGATTCTCTTAGAATTCCCCACGAGTGCATATGGTGCATACAGCCAGCATTTATTGAACCATGACTTCTATGAATAATTCCTTAATATTCCTTTTAATATTTTACATATTATCAGAACTCACTCCTAAGGCATCTACAGTCACATCTTATTTCTCAGAACTAAGAGATAATTATAGCCATGCTTTTTAATTCATGAGATTTCTGGTCATCTGATTTAGAAGGTTATTAATTTGATCATCATCCTGCATTTATGAAGCTTAATTGTTTTATGTAGATTCACAATCAGAGGTAAAGATAATTGGTAAACAAACACAAAATTACCATGAAAAGTAGTGTCATTTATCCTTTCCATTCCATGGAAATTGTTTTTTTTTTTTTTTTTGAAAGCACCATTTACTACACAATAACTGAACATCAACTCTTGGCCCTGTTATTTTGCTAATTGTTTTATTGTTCATAGTTAAAAAGAAGCATATAATTGGAATGTATCCTGGGGTATTTTAGACAATTTTAATTTGATACAAATTACTTTGTCCTTAAGAAGTATTCATTTTGTGTGCATGCATGCCTTTAATTAACAGCTGTATAGTGTCCACAATAAAAAAGAAGTGGCATTTTTTGTACCACCATGACTGACTTGGTATCACTCTTTCATGCTTTTGTTATCATCTATCAGTTATAGATAGTAATAGGTTTCATTATGACATCTTCACATGCTCATATTAAGCATTTTGCTCATATTTAACTCAATTATTCTTTCTTGTTCCCTTCCCATACCCACTGATCCCATTTCTTTTTCAGATAGTTCTCCTTATGTTTTCATGACATTTTTCTTATTTAGCCATTTGTCTATGCTCATGTATGTATATGTATGTATGTATGTATGTATGTATGTATGTATGCATGTATGTATGTATGTATGTATTTTAGAAACACTATTGAGTTTCATTAGAGTGGCCATGCTACTGTGAACAGAGTTGCAGAAAACATGGATGTAGAGGTGTCTATATCATCTGCTAATTTACTTTCCTCCTAAGGAATGCCCTGAATGGTATAGATGAATAATGTGTTTGTCTATTTTTAGTTTCTTTAGAGATCTCCATGCTTTATTCAATAGCACCAGCACTGATAGGTTGAGACAACTTCTCAAAAGAGGTACACAAGGCTAATAATTCCAGAAGGGTATTTCTGAAAGTTAACTAAATTCATATGACATCAATCTGCTTTTTAAATATGTGTGCTTATACTCATAGACAAAAGTCACTCCTATCCTCAACCAGAGAACTCTTCTTTGCAATGCACTGTGTTGAATGTTGGGACTCGTCTCTGCCCAAGATGTCAAAACTAAGACATGGATTGGGGCCCAGCCAGCCCAAAACAAGTCATTTATGTCACCCCCTGTAAGGCTGAGGAAACATTGCAAAAGATAAGTTAAGAAGTGATAAGAACCAGAAAATAGGATGAAAGGTGAATTCTCTGGATTTGCTGTTGTAACCAGTAGCTCACATCAACTGTGGTTGCCTGCGGTGGGTCAACACAGGACCAGCCCTTTAGAATATCACTCCAGGAAGGGAGACATGGCTCCCAGCACCCTTCCTTTACTCTGAACTTAGCTATCAGTAGACTCTGTGAGTAAGGGGGAATCACTGTCTTTAGCTGTGAGCCATCTGCTTAGACCACCATGCTCGAACAGATAGGCCCATCCATACTTGTGGTCACAGAGACATCCCTGTCTGATCTTGCTGGATAACAAGACAAATAGACATTATCACGAGAGAATTTATGGGGAGCTCTGGATGAGGATGGTAGGGAAATAGGAGGTAAGAGTATTGGGTATGCAATGTATACATAGCTAAGTTGTAAAATAAAAATTTAATCAGCTGGTAAATATTTTAAAAAGTCAATTGTCTCTTCTTGCATATTCTTCTTACATTCTTCCCCCCAGTTTTCAATGTGTTGTTTTTTTTTTCTTTCTAGTATTCTTATATTCTTCATATAATTGCAGGTAAATATTTCTGTCAACGTTGTATATGTTTCCATGTTTTCTATTAATTTAGATTCATTTTAATAAACATTGTAAATTTTGAGCGACTGCATTACCTTGCCTTTTTTATGTCTTCTATACTTCCTTTTCAAATAAACAATAAACACAAAAATGTTGCATTAATTTTAATACTATGTTTACACTTACTCATTTTAGTTCAGAAAATATTATAGAGGTAACAATTGAGGGAGTATTTACAAAATTTGACTGATTTATAGCAAAGGATGAAAGACTTCCTAGAAATAAGGACTTTTTTAAAATAATTTTTTGTTTTTATTTTACTTTATTTATTCTTCTCTCATACAATACAGCTGAACCACAGTTTCCTTTCCCTCCACTCCCCCAAGTCCCATCCCAATCTCCCTTCTCCCTCAGATTCACTCCTACTCAGTTTCCCTTCAGGAAAGAGCAGGCCCCCCTCTCTTTGGATATCAACCAAATGTGGCATAAGAAGTTACAATAAGACTAGGCACAAACCCTCAGAGCAACGCTGGAAGAGGGAACTCAATAAGAGGAAAAGGGTTCCATGAATGGGCAAAATAGTCAGAGGCACCCCACACCCACTGTTAGGAGTCCCACAAAACCCCCAAGCTAAAGAATAACATATATGCCAAAGGTCTGCTGTAGACCCGTGCAGGCTCTGTGATTGCCATCTCAGTTTCTGTGAGCGCCTGTGGGCCCTACTTAGCTGATTCAGTGGGCCATGTTCTCATGGTGTCCTTTACTCCTCTGGTTGCTGCAATCCTTTCTCCCCCTCTTCTGCAGGGATCCCCTGGCTACACCTAACGTTTGCCTTGTAGGTCTCTGCATCTGCTTTCATCAGCTTCTGTGTTGTAGGATATTTGATCACACTCTATGAAGATGTCTTTGTTTCATATCATCTTCTGGCCAATAGCTAGGCATCAGAGAGGATAGTAGGGACATCCTGGGAGAAAGGAACTCAGAGGAAGATTCAGAGAAAAGGAGTTTTTCCCAGCGGGACATGAAAGAAGTTGGAAATACAGTAATGAGGAGAGATAACAAGTCATGTAAAAGTTGGTTAATTTAAGTTTTAAGAGCTAATTGTGAACAAGCATAAGGTAAGGCTATGATTTTATAATTAATAAGAAACATGCATGTCATTATTTGGGAGCTGGTGGCACAAAGAAATCTACTCTGCTAGATGAAGTCTCTAATGAGAGTTGGGCTAGGCATGGGTCTATGAGTATAGCAACATAGCAACATATCATTAGAAATCATTTCATTGACTTGGTCTTTCTTCTTTGTGTGTGTGTATGTGTGTGTGTGTGTGTGTGTGTGTGTGTGTGTGTGTGTGTTTGGCTCTACACTACATCTCTGGGACATCCAGATTCTGGTTCCCGGCTATACAGGCAATGTCAGGCATAGGCTTCCTCTCATGAACACAAGACACTTTAAAAACTATTTCCAGCCCATAAAGCAAGCTTGTATTCAAATAACATACTTTATTTCAATGGCTTTCAAGGACTTATTTCAAGTGTTATCATCTAAAGTATATTTTTCATATGGTTCTAAGTGAGACAAAAGTGATTTGCCTATTTTATACTGGTAAAATGGGTCTAACATTAGCAGCAAGGTGAGTCACCATATTTCGATTGTCTTGGCATTCTTCCCACCAGTAACATATATGCTTAATTAGAACAACAGCAACAAACCCTCTCCCTGAATGGCTCAGACGTTAGTCATAGCTGGAAGTGTATGCTTTTGAAGAAAACAGACCATAGTTTTTTGGTGGAACAGAAACTGGATTAATCAGGGTGTGCATCCATGAGGAAACAGACATTAAATTCTGGATTGAGTGGGGTCAATAACACTCTTGTCTTCCAGGCTAAAGAATGACATCTTGATTTTACAGTCAGTTTAAAGACATAGAGATCAGTTAAGTTGGGGCTTACTATAATGCAATCTATATTTTCATACACTAAATATCAAGATAATAAATCCTGGATGGTCATGAGGTAAGAAATAGAAAGCAGACTCAGTATGATCTCATTATTCTCTAGCCTCAATCTGACATAGACTTTAATGCAAGTTTGCCTGACTGGAACTTGTCAGAACAATGGACTCGGTTTTCACTTTTAGTCAACTACTGTTTTTACGAAAGTTGCTCAGCTCTCAAATCTTCCTGTAGTTCTGTATTTATAAACTCAGAATTGGCTCCTCTGTATCATCTTTCACAGAGACCTCTCCTCTTCGTAACACTTGATGCAACAATTGTTCATATATATATAGTTATATTGCATACTATACATAGGTATATATGTGTACATAATTACACATGCTTATATTTCTGCACTATAAAATAGTACATTAGGATAAATAGAAGTTTATAAATGCATGAATAGAGAGCAAAGACAAACACTTGAAGAATTAGCACTTTCAATTGGATATAAATGACAGCAATTAACAAGGTTGTAAATATTTTCTTGAAGAATGAGTTAATGTTAATTATATCCAGAACAACCTTTTATTTTGTGGGAAAATAAGAAACAGTTTGGTGGCCGGGTGGTGGCACATCATGCCTTTAATCCCAGCACTCAGGAGGCAGAGGCAGGCGGATCTCTGTGAGTTTGAGACCAGCCTGGTCTACAAGAGCTAGTTTCAATATAGGCTACAAAGCTACAGAGAAACCCTGTTTTGAAAAACCAAAAAAAGAAAAAAGAAAGAGAGAAAGAAAGAAAGAAAGAAACTGGTGGTCTGAACCATAGAGAAATATAGTAATGAGTTTAGTGGGCCACATTCCCTGTGCCCAGCTCCGGCTCCTGGCCGCCAGCCTGCTTTTGGTCCTGGCTAGCTTATACCCAAAATAACCACACAAAAACTATATTACTTTAATACACTGCCTGGCTCATTATCTCTAGCCTTTTATTGGCTAACTCTCACATCTTGCTTTAACTCATATCTAGTCATCTATGTATCACTACAGGAATGTGGCTTACCGGCATGAGTCTAATCTACGTCCATCTTGGAACGGAGAATCATGGCGTATTCCCCAGTGCCTTCTCTCTCCCAGTCTTCTGTTCTGTCTACTCCGCCCACCTAAGGGATGCCCAATCAAAAGGCCAAGGCAGTTTCTTTATTCAACCAATGAAAGCAACAGAAATACATAAGGACCCTCCTACACCATTTCCCCTTTTTCTGTTTAAACAAAAAAAAGGCTTTCATTTTAACATAGTAAAGTTACATATAGCAAAAACAGTTATCAAGTAAGAATTACAGTTACAATATTTATATCTATTTTATCTTTTATTATAACTAAGGAAAACTATAACTACCATTCTTCAACTCCATCAAAGACTCTAGAAGGATATAATTATTACCTAAGTAAACAAGAAGCAAGCAACTTACAAAACTCTAGAAATGACAGAGACATTTCACTGCCTGTATAGTCACCCAAAGTTTCTCTGTACCATTGGGGCATCCATATTCAGCCTACAGGCCCATAGTATCCAGCAGACATTTCTATGAAGAAGGAAAATTCAAAGAGAGTTCACTCACTTTCTTCTGTGTCCTGAAGAATGTCTCATAGACTCTTTTATGAATCAGGAACCCTGAAGGATCATCTCACCTTTAAGCAAGTTCTTCAGTCCTTTCTCTGTGGGGTCTTTGTGTCCATTTAAGAAATCCAGGTAAGAACAGTTTCGTGCCCAAATAGCTAACAAACTACATAAGGAGCCTCTTTGATGCCCATCTTCCTCAGGAAGTAGACTGGTGCTGCCAGGAGCAGATGTGTCTCATTGCCATGAAAAGTCCTAAGTTATTAAAACATTAAATGCCATATTCTGTAGTCTTTGAGACATATGAAGAATGTCTATCTAACTAAAACATACCTATGCATATCTAAAAAATCAAACGTGACTACAAACTTGATTATTATAGATGGTTATCTATTAACAACCTATATTTCCTAACTATACATTACATTTTTAAATGACCTACACAATCACATGAGGGCTGACTTGTTGTGGTTTCTGTTCTGCCCCGTACCCCACAGCCAGCAACCCCCAAAGAAAATCACACAGAGGTCTCCATAAGATTATAAACTGATTGGCCCATTAGCTCAGGCTTCTTACTAGCTCTTATAACTTATATTAACCCATTGTTCTTATCTATGTTAGCCATATGGCTCGGTACCTTTTCTCAACATGGCAGATCACATGCTGCCTCTTTGGTGGTCTGCACAGGAGTGCCAAGGAAGCTTCCTACTTCCCAGAATTCTCCTGTTCTCACATCTACTTCCTGTCTGGTTGATCTGCCTATACTTCCTGCCTGGCCAATCAGCATTTATTTAAAACATGATTGAAGAATACAGAATTGTCCCTCACCAGAGAAAGACTAGGAAGACATTTAAATCAGCAGGGGACATATTACCAAATCTGTTGCCTCATGTGCTATACACATCCAAGTTTGGGACAAAGATCTTGAAAACTTCTGCTTTGCTGGGGCTTCTGATGTAAAGATCATAATGGTAAATACCAGAACCAGGTATAATGTAACATTTAATATAATAATTTAATAAGTTATAGTACTTCAGAGCATTTCCAATCAACTTCCAACCTGCTGTGTGCTTATATTTTGCCGTATGTGGAACAGTTTGGAAATGACTACTCCCCTAGACTTCTCTGTACAAGAATAATGTTGTCTAGTTTATTTTATAGACTTTAAATTACAAAGTGTTCATGCTGTCAAAACTGAATTCCCTGAGTTATGATTCCATACAAACAGGAATTCAAAGAGCATAAAAAGCCACACAGCAAAGCTTGACTTCATACTTAATAGATTACTTCTACAGCAATGCACAACCTCCACACAGCACACACCCTTTGAAAGCCAGCCTATCCATATCACTTACCACCTGTGCTAACTGCTTTTCATCCTTCTCCATATAAAGAAATGGGCTGCCAGAAAGGAAGGCATGCCTTTCATGGGTTTGTAAAATGTGGCTCCAATAAAGCTCAGAAGAATTACTTTAAACCACCCCTCTCCTCTTCCACTCCTCACAAAGGGTATGGCCTCCTTTGGAAAGCCAACAAAGTCTGTCATATCTAGCTGAGGCGGGAACAAGCCCATTCCCTTGTATGGAAGCAGAACAATGTATCCCTCCATAGGGAATCAGCTCCGAAAGCCAGTTCATGCACTGGGGATAAATCCTGGTCTCACTGCCAGTGGACCCATAGGCTGCCAAAGCCACAGATCTGACACCCATATTTAGACAGCCTAGCTCAGTTATATCCCACCATGATCATTAGACATAAAGAGAAGGATAGCCAGGCTACATTCCACAACAACTGAGAAGCTAGGTAACAAGGAAGACACTAAGATATGCATGAATGCCCTTGACAAGGGGAAAATAGACAAGATCTCCTGGGTAAATTAGGAGTAGGCAGGAGGGAGGGGTGAGGGGGATGGGGAGGAGAACATGAGGGGGGGGTGGGACAGTTGAGTGGGGGAGTTACAGAGAGGGAGAACAAGGAAAGAGATATCTTGATAGAGGGAGCCATTATGGGGCTAGGGAAAGACCTGGTGCTAGGGAGACTCCCAGGAATCCAGAAGAAGGACCCCATCTAAGACTTTTAATAATAGTGGATAGGGTGACTGAACTGCCCTTCCCTTGTAATCAGATTGATGACCACCCTAATTGTCATCATAGAATCTTCAAGCAGTAACGATGGAAACAGATGCAGAGAGATACAATTTAGCACTGGGACAAGCTCCCGGAATCCAGTCCAAGAGCGGAGAAGAGATTGTACAAGCAAAGTAGTCAAGAACAGTGTTTTATACCATTTTCACATAGAAGAAAACTGAGACTTGGAGTTCCCATAAGTTTTCTCAAATCTTACATAAAACATATCAAGCCAGCATATGGGGCCAGGGGTCATCAAGAAAAATGTTTTAAATGTGGGAGATCATCATATACCAACAAGTAGAAAAGTGTAAGACAATTTAATACAACAAATATTTATAATAATCTTCTTACCAAACACTGCAAAGAATAATACCTGTTATGGTTTGAATCCAAAATGGCCCTCCAGACCCTACCTCTGAAGTCTTGTTTTTGGCTGGTGACACTATTTTGGGAAATTCTGGTAATTGGTGATGTATGGACCAGATAACGGAAATACTTCTAAAGGTTATTTATAACCTGCCCTTGGTTCCTTGATTGGTAAAGTCCTTCTGTCTACGTGTTACTTTTATTGGTTAATGAATAAAGAAACTGATTTGGCCTGTGATAGGGTAGAGTAGAGCTAGGCAGAAAAACTAAACTGAATGCTGTGGAAAAGAAGGCAGAATCAGAAGAAGCCATGTAGCCCCACGGGAGACAGACGCAGGATGGAATCTTGCCAGCAAACCTTAGCCCCATGGTGATTCACAGATGAATAGAAATGGGTTAAATTAAGATGTAAGAGTTAGCCAATAAGAAGATAGAGGCCAAGCAGTGATTTAATGAATATAGTTTCTGTGTGATTGTTCAGGTTGAGCAGCCAGGAATGAACAAATGGCTCTCTTATGGTTCCTCTTGTAGAATTTTCTGCTTCTTAAATCCTCTGCTTCTTAATCCTCTGTGATGTAAATACCCTCTCTCACTTTTGGTAGGTATTTTTATAGTCTCTAGAAGTTGTTTAGACTGTGTAGTTGGAACCCATGGTCAGAAATAATGGGATTGCATTTTTTCCTGTCTCTATTCTTTTTTTAAAAAAATAATTTTCTCAAGTATTACATCCCGAATGGAGTTTCCCTTCCCTCATCTTCCCCCAGTCTCTCTTCCCACCTTCATTCTCCACCAGATCCACCCACCTCTACCTCCTTTCAGGAAAGAGCAGGCCTTTCAGGGATATCAATCAAACACAGAACAAGCCACAGTAAGGTCAGGCATATACCTAATATCAATGCTGGACAAGACAATCCAGTAGGATGAAAAGAGTCCCATAATGAGGCAAAAAAGAAAGAGATAGCCCCCAGTTCCACTGTTAGAAATCCTACAAGAACTAGAAGATACTTAGGGTTAACATATATGCAGAAGTACTAGTTCAGAGCCTATAGGCTCCCTGATCTTTGCAAGTCAATGTGAGTCGGTTCCCTGCAAGCTCCATTGATACCAATACTTGGTGGACATAGGATATGAGACAACCGTGGCCCTAGGACACTGGACCCCTATGCCTAAAACCTCCATGTGGGACAAAGGCCAGGGGATCCCCAGGTGCCTTCAGCATTTCTAGTACCAGCAGGGGGCTGGTCTGCTAGACAGCCATCTACCCCACCCCCAACATGTTGTTCCCTGCGAGTTCCATGGAGAACAATTCTTGATGGACATAAGAAACATAAGAGTTGAAGGAAGAGATGGGAAGGCGCCAATGCAAAAATTCCTCCAACATCCCAAAAAGCAACATGGTACCACCAGAAACCAGCAGACACACACAGGAAGACTTGATCATCCTAACCCAGAAGATATAGAAGAAAATGACTTTAAACATTACTTAATGAAAATGATGGAGACCTTTAAAGAGTAAGTGAAAAACTTCCTTAAAGAAATGGAGAAGACAAACAAAAAGCAAGAAGAAATTAATAAATCCCTCAACGAAACCCCAAAAAAAGCAATCAAACACATGAAGGAAACAGTTCAAGACTTGAAGATTGAAAAAGAGGTAATAAAGAAAACACAAACCGAGGGAACTCTGGATATGGAAAATCTGGGTAAATGAACAGGAACTACAGAGACAAGTATAACAAACAGAATATAAGAGATAGAAGAAAGAATCTCACACACTGAAGATTCTATTGAGGAAATAAACTCAGTGGTCAATGAAAACACTAGATCCAAAAATTCTTAACACAAAACATTCAGGAAATCTGGGACACCATGAAAAGAACAAACCTGAGAATAATATGGGTAGAAGAAGGAGAATTCCAGCTCAAAAGCACAGAAAATGTATTCAACAAATTATAGAAGAAAACTTTCCCAACCTAAAGAAGGCTATACCTATGAAGGCACAAGAAGGTTACAGTACACCAAATAGACTGGATCAAAAATAAAAATAAAAACACCATCCCCTCACCATATAATAATAAAAACACAAAACATACAGAACAAAGAAAGAATATTAAGAGCTACAAAAGAAAAAGGTCAAGTAACATATGAAGGAAAACCCATCAAAATTACACCTGACTTCTCAATGTAAACCATGAAAGCTGGAAGGTCCTGGATAGATGTGCTGCAGACACTAAGAGACAATGGATACAAGCTCAGACTGCTGTACCCAGCAAAGATTTCATTCACCATTGATGGAGAAAACAAAAAATTCAATGGCAAAAACAGATTTAAATAATACGTATCCACAAATCGAGCCTTACAGAAAGTACTAGAATGAAAGCCACAACCAAAGGAAACTAACTACACCCACATTAACACAGGCATCTGATAACCCCCACCAGCATAACCCTAAAAAGGAAACACACAAACACTGCTACCAAAAGATAACCAGAGCTAACAACCACTTGTCATTAATATCGCCTAATATCAATGGTCTCAAATCACCTATAAAAAGACACAGGCTAAGAGAATGGATACATAAAGAGGATCCAGCATTCTGCTGTTTACAAGAAACAACCTCAACCTCAAAGACAGACACTACCTCAGAGAAAAGGGTTGGGAAAAGGTTTTCCAATAAAACGGACCTAAAAAACAAGCAGGTGTGGCTGTTCTAATATCTAACAAAATTGATTTCAAACTAAAATCAATCAAAACAGTTGGAGAAGGATATTTTATACTCATAACAGGAACAATTCATCAAGATGAAGTCTCAATCCTGAATATTTATGCCCCTAATTCAAGAGCACCCACATATGTAAAAGAAACATTACTGAAACTTGAATTGCACAGCAAACCCCACACACTCATAATGGGAGAGTTCAACACTCCTCTCTTGACAATGGACAGGT